>OX463812.1:17231955-17631643 GCA_949825045.1 Argyresthia goedartella | reverse complement strand
ACTCGCACTGTGAATTCTCAGACCAGAAATAAAATATGTGTCATTAGTACAAACAGAAGAAACAAAATTCTAAATATTGCAGAAAATACATTTGAACAGGAAAAATATGATCTCTGTCACTACCTAATGCCAAATCGTGATATAAAAAACCTACTAAAAGACATAGAGCTGAAGATAGTGGACTATACAATAAATGACTTCTGTATTATACTCCTGGGTGAAGACGATTTTAATAGCTCCAACAACTACAGAGAACTTGTTTTATCGATCCGAACAACATTACAAAGAATACAAAGTACCAACATTTTAATCTGTCTACCAACATTCATCTGTGCAAGCAATGCCAATGTATTCAACTGGAGAGTGGAATATTTTAATAAACTACTAAATGATGATGTAATTAAATACGAGTACGCATATTTGATTGACTCAAACCGCAATCTGAAATACGATGAAACGACGTTCCATCCACGTAGGGGTACTATTAAAAAATTTGGCATGCGTATTATGTTTGAGGACATCTTTAAAAAGATTGTAGAAATTAAGGACTGGAACTACAATATAGATACAGACATTGATAATTATGTAAACAATAATAGTCAGTAATTTTTTCGTCCCTCAACTATTAGATAACCATGTAAATCCAATACCATCCTCAAACACCATACCCAATGGCGAAACTAACCTTAATGTATTGTTCCAAAATATTCTAAGTATTTCTAACAAATTACATCTTCTTGATGCACTCATCGAGGAAAAACCTAACCTACATGTCTTGTGCATATCTGAAACTACTACTAAATTACTAAAAATTCATAACCATAATTTAGGCGCGACATTCTGTCGTGAACAACATACAGGTGGGGGTGTTTGTATATTAATAAAAAATACATTTAAATATTTAGAACGTGTAGACATCTCATCTATGTCAATAGAAATGGTTTTCGAAATATGTGCAATTGAAATTCCCAAAATTAATTTATTAATTGTAAATCTGTATTGGCCTAGTAGTAGTCGAGAAGTTAACACATTTTACAGTTCTTTGGAAAAACTTTTAAGATATATCTATACCAAAGAAAATTCTAAAAACATCATGATAGCTGGTGACATGAATATAGATTTTTTAAATAAACACGAAAAAGTTAGGCTTTCAAATTTCATGTTAAGTTATAATTTTCATCAAAAAGTCACAAAGCCGACGAGAGTTACACCAACCAGTTCAAAATGCATAGACTTAATCTTTACAAACTTTAATAAAAAATACTACCATGTCGATGTCCAAGAATTAGGTCTTTCGGACCATAGAAGTGTCTTGTTTTCTACTCCTCTTAATATTCAAAACCCTAACCACTTTACATTGATCAAGCGTAATTTTAACGATTTCAATATAAATAGATTTAAAAACGAAATCTCAACAGTAGACTGGGAAAGTATATTAGTACCTGATAAAAATGTGAATGATAATCTTAATACATTTGATAATATTATACATACAGCCCTAAATAAATGTATTCCTAAAATATTAATAAAATATAAGCCAAACCAGAAAAATACTTACCTAACTAAGGGTATAAAAATATCATGTCGCAATAAAAGACAATTAAAACTACTAATATCACAGACTAATAATAAAGTTCTACGAAACTACTATAAAATGTACTGCAAATCTCTAAAAAGGATAGTTTGTAAATCTAAGAAACTTATCAACATATTATAAATTTAATAGTTCAGATAATAAAACCCAATGTATGTGGAAAATAAATTATAAAATTTATTTTCCACATACATTAAAATAAAATTATACAAAATATAAGACTCAAATTTTCGAACAATACTTTATCTAACCCGAAAATAGTTGCAAATGAATTCAATAATCTATTTGCATCTATAGGAAAGTCACATAAATCTAGATCAGAGAAAAACAATCTTCCCGCAAGTAAAATAACAAATTCTTTTTTCCCCACACCTGTTGAACCAAAAGAAACATTTAATATAATAAAAGGCCTTAAGAGTAAGAAGTCTTTTGGTATAGATGAAATTCCTCCGTTGCTGGTAAAACATTGCGCGGATATTTTGGCAGTACCCTTTTGTAAACTTATCAATCAATCTTTTACAGAAGGAATATTTCCCGAAGCCTTAAAAACATCTCTTATAAAACCTAAACATAAAAAAGGAAACGCCACTGACATTCATAATTATCGACCTATTGCTTTACTGCCTACTTCAGCAAAAATTTTTGAAACTGCTATGGCCATACGACTGAATAAATTCTATGAAAAATATAACATACTACATGATAACCAATACGGGTTCCGTAAAAATAGGTCTACTATATTGGCAATATATAACTATGTGCACAAAATTTTTGAATCAATAGACAATAAACGGTATGCTGTGGGTTTACTGCTCGATATGAGCAAAGCGTATGATAGAGTATGCTTTGAAACTCTATTAGAAAGACTATACGACTCTGGGATTAGAGGCTTAGCATACAGGTGGTTCAAGTCGTACCTGCATAACCGTGTCCAATACGTAGAGATTGAAAATACCAATTTTATCACAGGTAAAGTAGAATGCGTTAGATCAGATAGAGTCCTTTCTACTGGATCTATTCCCCAAGGTAGCGTCTTGGGATGTTTATTATTTCTTATTTATATAAATAATCTACCTAATCTAATTGATGACCCTTGCACCCTTTTCGCAGATGACATTTCCATATTATTTTCCTGCTCGAATACCACCGAAATAAACCAAAGCTTAGATATGACCTTAGATAAGATCACCGACTGGCTAGATGAATCAAATTTAGAACTCAACCTTAAAAAAACTAATATAATTCAATTCAAACCCTCACAAAAAGTCCCATTACAAATTTCATATTGCTATAAACAAATACCACTGGAGACTACAAAGACAGCAACCTTGTTGGGGATCGATCTAGACACAAACTTGAGCTGGAAACCTTACATACAGAGATTGCAAAACAAATTATCATCTTTTACTTATGCCCTCCATCAACTAAAAAGGGTAACTGATGTCAAAACTGCGCTCACAGCCTACTATGCATACGCACATTCCAGACTATCGTATGGTATTATATTATGGGGGAATTGTTGTGAAATAAAGGATATTTTTATTCTACAAAAGAAATGTATTAGAATACTTACAAATATTGACCAAATGGTATCTTGTAGATCTTATTTTGTAAAACTCCAAATACTTACCTTAACTTCTATCTATATATTAGAATCTTGCAAATTTGTAAGAAAACATGGTAACTTATACTCCCCTCTAGAAAATAAAAATAAAAGGAATAATCGAGACCAAAATAAATTAAAGAAACCATTTTCAAAGTTAGAACTCGTGTCTTCTAGTCCCCATCATATGGCCATCAAAATATACAATCACATACCAAATTACTTAAAAAACATAGAGAAAGAAACACTATTCATTACTTATTTAAAGAAGTTCCTCATTGAAAAATGCTATTATGATGTGAAAGAATTTTTCAATGATAAAATTAGGTAAACATTTCTAGTCGCTAATTACTTGTTCATTACATATTATTACTAATTTAATGTTTATATAATTTACTCTTAATTTATTTATTTATTGTTAATAATAATAATCTCTACAATATTTTGTTAATTGTCTCCATACAATTTTGAACATAAATGTAATCATTTTTCAATTTTTTTTTCAATTTTTCGTAAAATGGACAACTGGCTGTCCTTCGCATGTTGCTGTGCCCTAGCAGGGCGTCACAATGTACTAACTTTTATTTTACCACCTTGTGAAATTTTGTGACTTTGCAATAAACTATTATGAATTATGAATTATGCCTTGTCTCGTTTGATCAGGGACTCGTTCAAGGCAGCTTTAATCTCGGCGTTCAACTTGGGAGCTCCAATCCAATTCGATGGCACGAGATATTGGTCACACAGCTCCTTACGAACCTCTTTGGTGAGCCCTGACGTTGATGCGTGTTCGAACCTGTTAATGAGTTCCTTGTGGATTTCTTTTCCGTACACAACGGTAGTTTTCGGATCATCGCCTAATATTTGTAAAATGCTGCTGTCCAATGCCTCTTCATCGCCAGCGTTGTGATGCTGGACTGCAGCATCGTGCGCAGGCGCAGAGTTTGAGCCTGCATCGAGGATCTGGCCAAGGGTTGGATCTTGAGGACTATTGTCCATTATCAGCATCTCCGTTTCAGTATTGACGTCATAGGATTCCAAATCTTTTCCGCCTGCAATATAAATTGCTCATTAGATTTGTACACTTTGTCTAGGGTACTGGATTGGATTTGTACACTTTGTCTAGGGTACTGGATTAGATTTGTACACTTTTGTCTAGGGTACTGTCTTTTTAGCATACTGGCAAGAATTAATTCTTATCAGTGTTTTTATTACACACTTTTGTACAAGCGTACGGTACTTTCGATAAATAATCGAGACATGTAAGGTAAGACTGTACCCCCCAAGGATACAGCGCAAACCCATTTTTAAAACCTGGTAAGGTTATAGAGTAAAATTATATCCCCCTAGGATACAACGTAAACTCTTTGGTGTGTGCGGTGAGACAGTCCCCTAAACTGCTCGGTTGCAATGATAGGTAAGATTGTGTCCCCCTAGGACACAACGCAATACCAGTGACGCCATACATGATGAACTGTTTTGTCGTACATACCTTTATGGTTGTCCGGAATAGGCGAAGAATCTCGAGACGTAGATACCGAAGATGAGGCCGATGACGAAGACTCGATGACTCGTGGGCGTCGCTTGTTCTAACTTTTCTTGCAATAATTTTAGTTGTTTCGCTATGGACTCGTAGCTATCCGAGTCGGATCTTTTCCTTTTAGCGGACTTAGGCATTGTTCCCTAGTCAAAACTTTTCGAAGAATGTAACGACTTGAGTGGTTGAGCACTTGTATGCGAATGACAAGACAAAATGCTGATAGCCCGAATGAAAGGTGTAACCTACCCCCAAGAAAAAATATTTTTTGTTTTCTTGTTACCCTCAAATAAGTGCATGAGTGGTGGTACCTATGCGTAATTACATGTTGTATCTATATAATCCTCCTAATCTCGAACGACGACGCGCGAAGTACAAATATATATATATTTTTTTTTTTTTAATTTTATGCATGTTTTCCATTTTTTCTGTTTGTTTTGTTTTTTTTGCTGTGTGTGATTTTGTTGCTGTTGAGTTAGTTCCCAATCAATTTATTTTCTTTCTTTCTTTCTATATACCTACATAGTCAGGTCATAAGTTCTGTCACATGTGCAATATGAAATAATTTAGACATGTTTATTATTTATGTAAACATTTATACAGCAAAATAAACTTAATAAAACATAGATTCTTATGCTAATAAAGTTTATTCAAAATGACCCCCGCGATTTTGTATAAAGGCCTTTATTCTGCGCGGCCAGTCGTCTATCGCAGCACGAACGAGGTCCATGTCAATATCGGCGGCTGCCTTAATCAAGGATGCCTTGAGTGACTCCAAATCAGGATGAGGCTTTGAGCAGGCCTTTTCCTCCAAGTGTTGCCATATCTTGTAATCTAACGGACTCAAATCTGGACTGGAGGAGGGCCAGTCTTCGTGCCGGATGAAGTCGATTTCACGCGCCGCCAGCCAGTCTTGTGTGCTTTTCACTCTATGAGCTGGCGCAGAATCTTGTTGGAATACCCAGTGCCTGTTATTAAACATGGTATGAGGAACAGGTTCCACAAGGTTCTTGAGGACTGTATTTTGATAAACAACTGCATTCGTTTTTACGCCTTTCTCACAAAAATGTACCTCAGTTAAGCCCCAATAAGAGACTCCCAACCAAACCATGAGCGAGGATGGAAAATGACCTCGTTGGACACGCGGAATACGGTTGCTCGCTTCTTCACTGCTGTGTGCGTACACCTTATCATTTTGTTTGTTGTAGCTCTCTTCCACGGTGAAAATTTTTTCATCCGAAAAAAGAATTTCCCTATGCTTTTTTCCCGCGTACCGCTTCAACAAAGCGCGGCATCTCTTCAGTCTCAGGTCCATTAAACGAGCGTCCAAACGATGTCCTGTTTTTCTTCGATATGCCCTAAGGCCTAAGTCTTCATTTAACACCCTTTTCACCGTGGTCCTGCTTAACCCCATCTGAAGGGCCAACAGTTTCTGCTTACGTATGGGATGTCTTTGAATTCGCGCCTTCACAGCTTTTATCACTGCTGCAGTCCTAACAGAGCGAGGGCGACCACTTCTTGACCTGTCATCTACACTAAAGTCTTCATTGTATCGTTTTATGGTACGATAAACGAATCTTTTGGTTATATTAAAAATTTTCAGTAAGTCGAAAATCTGAATTGGCGCGTAACCGCAACGATGCAACGCAATAACTGCGACACGGTCTTCTTTAAGTGTCCACTCCATATTTAAAAATGAGGAAAATTCTAAAAAGTACACATTTTTATTTTCATGAAAAATTCGAAATTCGAATTCAATAAACTTTTTTGTGGCCAGCGTTCTAAATTCAAAAGTTTTTATTGTGTGACAGAACTTATGACCTGACTGTGTATATTATATGACTTCTGTAATGAATTAATTTAGGTTTTTTAAGTCGTTTGTCTGTACAGACTCGAGATACAAAATGTCAAATGGGCATGCATCAGAAAGAGGCCCTGCAAAAATTTATGTTTTCCTAAACGGGGTGGTAGAGGCACAATTGTGCCCACTTTGAGACAGTTATTCAATACTCCATTTTTCGTGACAGGGGGCTAGCCCATCGCCGAGTTTATGGAGTAATGAAGGTTTCCTCACGATGTTTTCCATCACCGTTAGAACGACCGTATAATGTACTTAAGATAAATTAATTATCTCATTGGTAAATGGTCAGGAATCGAACCTGCATCTCCTGTGTTAGAAGCAAGCGTGAAACCCATTAACCCCGGACCAATTATTATATTACCTTGGTATCTATTATAAATCTTATGTAATTTGGCAATAAATGAATTTCTTTCTATATTTTTAGTATTTGTGTACCAACAACTCCCATGAAAATTTCTTCTGCGACAGGTCTCTATAAAAATTTGACGACAAATCCCAGAGACAAGGGAGGTCTCTGTACATTCTTACTCGATTTGTCGGTACATCGCGTTCGTTATTTGACGCCATTGTAGTAGCGGCCACGGTACGCGTGCAGACGTCAGCAGCGCTGGAGTGCACTGTGCGTGGCGTTGGTTGGAAACAAGCGGCCACACCGTTGACAACGGCAGACGGCCGACGCCAACCCACCGCGCGGTTGGCAGCTCCCGCCCGTCGACAAAGGTCATTGAAGTTCAAATCGGGCAACCGCCGTCTACATTGCAGAAAAGGGCCGATCTGCAGAGGTAGGTACCCCTGCAGAAAGGCTTATTGGCAGCAGTCTGGCCCACGCTTAAGCGAGTGTGTGGTTGCGGCCTACATGCAGTATGAAATAGATACCATGCTGTTTGACGAGTGTCGGTCTTAGCCTGTTAGTGAGGGGCTATGTTAATCGATACAATCTTTAATCATTTGTGAATTGAAGTCAAAATGATGACGATAAAAACTTTTTATTAGTTCAACTGAATGAACTATTTCATTTCAATTATTTCCGATTGTTTTGGTAATATCCATAGTGTTTAAAAAGAGTTTTTTATTAAGTTATAGGTTATCTGTCATATCACTTGTTTGTGTGATGTCGCTGTTTCTGGTTCCCACGACACACACACTGGGTGTTCTAGTGTGGGACTAGAAGTAATGTATATGCCTATATGCAAATGTTATGTAAAAACCTTGGATGCGCAGCTGGGTAATTAAATAGAAGCAAGAAAGAAATGTTTCAATAACAACGATTCTTCATTGAATGGCTTTGTCTCGATTGACTTCGAATACCTATGAAATAGTGTAAGGAATGTTTGCAACTTAGAGGGCAGCTTGAAAATGTCGGATGGGCCACTAACCATAAGCATTAACTAGGTGTCCATTTTGATATTCGTAACTTAACATCTTCCCTTCATCCATTCATACTTTTGTGTATTTTAAAGCAGAAAGAAAAAACAGATCTATGTTTATTCTCCTACTGGCTTAAGAGCATAGCCATAGGAAAACGAAGATAAGTTTGTACAAGTGTTTGTGCTGTCAAGTTACATATTATAGTGGAATCTGGTTAAGAATCTGTATTGTGTCGTAGTGTAGGCAGATTATGTGCGTCGTTAGGGTTCACAATCGGCCACAACTAGTTACAATACGATTAAAATCAGTTAAATATTCGGCTTTTCTCGGATATCATCGCCTAAATCCGTAGACGGAAATGACACGAAATACTTTACCGCGATTTCTTTTAGGTAGCATTCAATTTGGAGTATCATAAACGCAATGTATAGCACCTGCCAAGGTGACATTACTAACAGGTAGGCCTAAGAAATTTATTATGCAGAAGCGACATGAATTTGTACATTAATAACATCTATACATCTATAACATCTTTTTATGGGACCATCTTTGTAAAACGTTTTATTCATTTCGAAATTTTTGGAGGCGACATAGCCTTTTAACTGTGTCCATATATTTTCGTATTGCTATATGTCCATTTTCAGCCAAAACTTTATCCACTCAAAAAACGCTGAAGTGTTGTTTGTTGCGTTCCGGTTTTTGTTATCACGTGTAAAAGGAATATCGTGTCTTGTTAACCTCACAATCATGTCCGCCTTTTCGAGTATTGCTATTAGGTGGCCTTTCAACAAATTTGTTGTGGTAAGAAGCGTTATCTATAACAATAACGCTGTTATCGGGTAAATTAGACATTAGTTGTGTTCTTAACCACTTCTCAGCATTCATTTCCTTGTGGTAATCGCCATCGGGATCCGCGGACTGATCTAGTAAAAGAGCTCCAGGTACAAAGCCTTTTTAATTACCTGCGTGAACAATACTAAATCTTTGACCCTTTGATGTAAGTTGCTTCAGATTTTTATTGGCTGCGTCCGTCCAGATTTTGGCTTTTGTGTGCGTTGTATGAATATATGATTCACCAGTCAATATTTTTACCAGCAGCCCTTAATTGTCGGATTTCTCTCAAATATTTTATTCGTTTTAAACGGACGTCATGTTTTCCATCAAAATGCTCCTGTTATTGTCGGTTTTTCTAAATCTGATTCCCATGTCTCGGATTATATTTCGCAGAGATGAAATTGAGCCTTTGAATCCCATTTCCTCTTTTAGTTTTTTGTGTAGTGATCGCAACGTAGGAAGCTCTTTAAATCTTTCATGAAAGTTATATATCATCGTCGTATCACGCAATAATCTAAATCATCCATTTTTCAACGATATTTTTTCCCGGGCACTGCTTTGGATTGTTGATCTTTAGGTGACTGATCTGAGAGCTTGTCGTTTTCCTTCAGAAATTTTCAAACGCTGCTTTTCGAAACTCCGGTTGCTTCACAAACCCTGTCCAAAATGTTTTGATGATATTTACTTTCCTCTTTTTTAAATAAATTAGCTTCTTTTCTAGAATAGTTATATACATTATTAACAATTTCACGAGATTGAGCAACAATTTTTTTACCACGCTTTAAATTTGTTGAAGCCATGATACATAACTATTGTAAGTTTGATAGAATCGAATATTTTCACGAATTAAATTAGCGTTCATAAACATAAATGTATCATATACGCCACACTGTTTTTATTGACACTAAGAAGTCAGACTGTCAAAATAGTCAATTATTTTTCTTATTTCAATATAAACGTTGTGTTAGTTTTGAGCTACAAAGGAGGTTTTGTTGCTCATATCGTTCTTGTATTGTATTCAATAAGACAACGAGTAATATAATTAAAGGTCATATCTGTAAATTGATAACTCTATGTGAGAGATGAGGGATTCACGACATTTCCGAGGTTGGCCGAATCGTTAACTGATTTCAATCGTGTTGTACCGATACCGATACTTCTTTAATCGTGTTGTACATCATGTGTTCGGTTTTCCAGACAATACGATGCGAATCACTGCTATAACAAAATGTGGTCTACATACCAGTGTAGTGTTTGTCAATATGGATATCTAAACTAGTGTTAAGAAAGTCAAAATAAAAACAAGCAACCTTTTTTTATAGTTTTTTTATTTAGTAGAATTCAGTTTTATCACAATTGTAGTCATTTTTATAGTTTCATCAATCCGATAAACAGTCTATAAAGTTGCTGCCATAGAATGCAACTTCGTACAGTTACTGTGTTTTTTTTACAAAATGCCATAAAACTTAGGGAACTTTTTAGATCTTTTGAGAGTCCAGTAGGAAATAGATATAGAAAAATATTATATTATTATATTTCAAGTACATACAAGTAACACGAGTGGTCACATAATTACCTACACTTATTATATTATTGTACATTTGTGTACGATTGGTCGCATATAAACATCACAGTAAAATCTTGCACGTAAAAATAGAGAAAACCTTTAAATATAAAACTAAACGACACTTCAACGTTATCTATTATGTCAATATTAACATAAATTTCAGAGTCCATACATCTGCCCCCACAGATGCAACACTCAATCATAGGAGTTTCAGTTTCGGTAGACCGCATCATGAATGACTGCCATGCACAAGTATTTAATCGAAGTTTTCGAGTTTGTGTTATGAATATAGTTCAACAAATAAAGCGTGTTGCAATCGAAAACATCAACCAACACTACTTGGCACCTACAAGCAGTCATGCATAACAAACAATTGTATTGGCCACCCACGAGGCTAACATTTTCTTTCAACAATTTCTGGAGTAATTGTTGAAAGTTGTTATAATTACGTCAGAAATGGTTGTAAATTATTGTGCAAAAAAAAATAAGTACAATCACAGCTTAATAACAACTTTCTACGACCACGGATATCGATTTAAAATTTAACTACCTACATAAATACCAGTACCTAGCCATCATCCGACACAAAGTATTAAACAAAAGAAGTTTACCTCCCTGGTCATTACTAGAGACATTATTCTTAAAAAACAATATGTTGAACATGCCTTTACATGGTTTTAACCACTTTTACTTTTTTAATGTAGTATATTTATTTCATCTAGCTATAAAATAAGTTGCATTATATTATAAAATCTTCCTTATTGCACCATTTGCATGCCATACCCGAATAGCTTTGCCTTGTCACAGTTATAAAACTAACAAGTCCCACCAAGGCAATTAAATTTGCATCCTTACCTTTATTCCTAACGATAGAACTAAAACAGCTCATACATGTTGGCTATCAGTCATCATTTTATTACGCGTCACCCAAAGCAGATTAGACTTCTGGTAATACTGTTCAATCTGCAGCAGAGTCTTGCCTTTCGTCTCTGGCAACATAAGATACAGCACTATAGTCGCTAAAATAGCCGAAGCACCAAAAAGGCCGAAGGCCCCCGCGATACCTATACTATCAATCATAGCCGGGTACGCTTTACTAAACCCAAACAACACAGCGTTGAACAAACAGAAGATATACCCCCCACAAAGACCTCTGACGTTTGTTGGTAGCAACTCCCCAACCATTAAGCCAGGGAGTAGGAAGAAACCAAGGGTGTTGAACGCGACATATCCCAAGAAAAGCACATCTGGCAGTACGGTGATGGTCGTTCCTTGCACGATGATGTAAGTGAGGCCGAGTATGCAGGCTGCTGTGCCGACTCCTGAGATGAGGACTAGGGCTCGACGCGTCACATGGAGCAGCAGGATGCAGGCTATCGCGGTCACTCCGAGTCGCACGAGAGCGGTGGCGTTGGCTGCGACCTGGAGTACAATAATGGAGTATGAGTGCCCACTGTGGTGATAACCAATAGAGTATGATCGTCACCTAGGTGCCGAGGTCACGAAAAAGCCTTCTTTTTGATAGGCCTCCTTCCATAGCGTATTTCTTGACAGTCTGATGATAACGATGATATGTGATTGATGATGATGAAGATTTTTTTTGTTCCAAAAATCTGACTCATTCATCTTTAGATATCAACTCATCCTTATTGATAAAAGAAATTCCGACTTACACTAGCCTCCATCGAGCTGCCAGCGTCCTTCAATATGTCGACCGCGTAGAATATCACAATATAAGAGCCGGAGAGGATTTGGAGTATGTTGAACGCATTAATCAGTACCAGCGGCTTCAGGATCGCTGGCCGGGCGATGGTGGCGAAGAAGGGAGTCTTCTCTTCACCTCGTGCTTTCTCTTTCTCTCTCGCTGAGATTAAATCGTGGAGTTCACGCTGGGCCTGTGGTGGGGAAGACGAATATCGTGTCAAGAGAATGTTGTCAAGTACTTCAAGCCCTTTCTCTTCCTCCCCGGTCGGGATTTTAAACTTGTCTAAATACACGTATCGAGGTTCTGTCTTCTGACAATCATGGCCACAGTACACGAATTAACGGCACGTCTAATTGCTAGAATGTTTCTCACGACTTTTGATAATTCACCAAGTCCAAACTATAAAAACCCGACTTTAAGCCTAGTTTTGTCTAACAATGACGTAAACAGGCATGAAAAGTCATAGTGGCGCATATTCGTTTTTGAAGGCATCATAATTTCAATTTAGAAACAAATCTACTGGACCGATTTCTACTTTTAATAAATTGGACCAAACTAATGGACCTTTAAAAAAAAAAGGTTTTTTGATATAGGTTCAAAAATAATAACTGTTTTGAGGTATCAACTACCGTAAAATATCTATAATAATACTAATCAGCTACAATAAATATTACTCATAATATTAACGAATTCAGAACCTCTCCATTTTTGAAGTCGGTTAAAACAACTTTTGCAATCATTCACGTGACTGTGTTTAATTTATTTTTCGTCTTCACAATAGACTGTTGTGATCAGCTGAGTTGAATGTAATTATTTGATCAGCTTAAAAGTAAAAGTATTAAAATTATACGTTAGTTAATTTAATTAATACATATACCTACCTCACACCTCATACGTCACCCTCATGTATGTAATGTTACGCTTGAAGAAGTCATTGGTATCGTATTAAAAGTTGAACACGATAGATAAATGTCAATGAGCACAAATACTGTCAATGAAACAGAGCCGAAGGTAACTATTTGTACTTGTTTAGTTAGGTCAGTTCTTATTGAAGTAACTATTTGGGGCGCATAGAACAGTCACTATGATTGTACCACTGTTTATATGTGAATTGATTACCGTATCTTGAGTTACTGAGGATGCGGGTACCTATTGATTTGTTTGATTCATCCAATTTATGTTCTTGAACCTAACTGGAAGGTTATTCAATAGGATAACAATTTTAATAACTGGCTACAAGTGAATCTTTCTTATAGTTCTTGCTTAGAAGCTATAGAACTGAGTACAATACGATTAAAATCAGTTAAAGATTCGGCTTTTCTCGGATATCATCGCCTAAATCCGATCTCACTCTCTCTCTATGTGAGGGATGAGGGATTCACGACAATTTCCGAGGTTGGCCGTATCGTTAACTGATTTTAATCGTATTGTACCTTCATATTGTTGGTGATGATTGCTATCAATATCAATGTAAACGTAAGATACTGAAAATTGCCATCAATGAAAACATATAATGTTGTAATGAATGTCCCATTTCGATAGTCTTAAAAGCTGTCAAAAATTAATAAAATTCTGCCAAAATAGGAACTAAAAATAGATATTAGAGTACTCAGCGAATCGCTCACTTTTACCATACCATACCATACATTTTTGACATTTTTTTTGAAAAATATTGCTTACCTATCCTATATTGTACTACGCCATAAGGAATTTACTTGTACCCACTAACGTATAAATAATGTTCAAAGGCCAAGTCACACAACATTAACTATAATAATAAAGAAATTGAAGTAAGGAACCTTAGACTTGGCACGACTCGTCTAGATTTAATTACTTTTTATCTACACACGTATCATAAACCCTCTTTACTGCGTTCAAAAACCGCACGTTACGATCAGCATTATGTTAAACTACTTGGTAAAAACTCGTTTCGTATCTGGAAAACTACACATAATGGTCATTATGTGTAGTTTTTCTACATATAATGACATTCAAATTTCGAACGCCGACGCCCACCCGCGTGCCGTCCCTTTGTCTGTGAAGTTGGTACTGACATTCAAATTTCGAACTCCGACGCCCGTCTGCGTGAAGTTGGTACTAAAGAACAAGCTAAACAATTGCAGAACCACAATGTTCCTGAACACATTAAAGAGAGCTTATGATATGTGTGTAGATAAACTAGTGTATGTAACTGTACATAATTAGGCATTAAAACTCTCGAGTGATATTATTATGAAACTCTCCTTCGGCTCGTTTCATAAACCCACTCTCGAGTTTTAGTGCCCTCCATTATGTAGCAGTCACATAAACTACTATTAGAGATAAACAAGCAGCTCCATCGAGACTTGGCTAGTTTTTTACAGAATATTTTTGGTGGGATTTTATTAGCCTGTCTCAGTAAAGCACTGTAGGTACACATGTAATGTATGCAATATATTATATTTATTTACACATAGTACATTGTGATTTATGTGTTCCTACGTGCTCCACCGAGACAGACCCTTATATAATAACTTTCTTTCTTATATTTAAAGTAAAGTACAGCTATTTGTACTCACAGTATTATGAGTACAAACAACGAATACCTAATTACAGATAATTCATGGTAGAACTCCCGGAATGCAACCCGGCCAGCGCCCGCCGTTGAAAAGGTAACTATAGTTTAGTCCCGATAGTGTTGAATTAGCCGTCATTTACCTGCAGCGGACCGAATCATACATGGTATCCATGGTAACGGTCGGTAACCATGGTAACGGTCAGCGATCGCTAGCATAATACTATGGTTTAACATTGAATACGAACGATGCACGCGGTAAGTATCGCTAGCCCAATCTTGACCGTACAGTAGTAGACAGCAGTCGAAGTAGCTAACCCGAAAAAACTACATAGCTAGGGTATTAAGTAAGAAGATCGAGGTAACTCACAATCTCCTGATTCCCTCGCACCGTCGACATAGCCTTCATCGCGTCATGGAATCTTCCCCTTCTCGCAAGCCAAGTCGGCGACTCAGGCGCAAAGATCAACGACAGGAAAGCCAGCACAGGCAGCAGTATAGACATGAAGGCTAAGTGCCGCCAATGCATCATGCCTCCTAGTGCTGATACGTAGAGTACGCCTAGGGAGTATGCTACGAAGGGCGTGCCTATTAGTAGGCCTCGGAGACGAGGCTCTGCAATCTCGCCGAGGTATACCTGTGATTGATAAATATGATTAGATTATGCAAGGGAATATTTAACTTCAGACGTTCTAGAAGGGTAGGCCTAAAGCGTAGATTAACTACATCGCGTTATGACTAGTCATAAGTCGAAGTAGGCATACAGCTAGTTAGACCTAACGCGATTTAGGTTAGAAGAGAGGAAGGCAAAGAGGGACATGCTGATCTTTTGTCAAATAACGATGTAGGCACATAGATCATAGTGAGTTCATATTTGTTTTGTGAGAAAAGATATTTTCTAAACAACCTATTTAGAAATGTATTCTCATTTTTATGTTGTATGCTCTGATGGACGAAACTCTTACTTACTCTGTGGTTGTATGCTAACCAAGATATATCAAATGCTAATCTTCTGAGGCTTTGTGATCCTACTACCTTCTGAGAATTTTCTGCATCATATCTTTTTCTGAAATGTACTCAGGCTATCGACCTACCTACATTCAGCAGAATTAAGAATCTACCAAGTGCAGAACCCTAAATGCGGACACACCGCAATAAATAATACCACGGTAAAAAAAAAAAAAAAAACTAACAAAAATCATATGCATTTGAACCAGGGTAATATTTGACAAGTGACAATTATGCCAACATACACACTATCAAATGCGTAGTTTTTCTGCATTCAAGTTTAAAAATAAATGTCACAGTACCTACCTATCTGGACTATCTTTATAAAAATCAATCTGAAAAACGGTCCTCTCTGTCTATTATGCTTTTTCTTCTTTTTATAAAGCTAGGTTTAGGAAAATGTTAATATTTCTAAAAGGACTGCTCAAAATTCACATCTAACTAATTTTTAACTGCAATATATCATGGTATGGATAGATAGTATGTAGGAATTCAGCGACAGCTGTCAGATTCTAAATACGTCCATTGTGTTTTACAAGGTTTTAGGTTGTATTAAGAAGTTGTAACTTTCAAGTTTGTGTCAATTTCGGTTCCAAGTCCATTTCTGAGGAGGTCAGATGCTCAGTAGATGGGTTACAATATTACGTCAGAATATTTATAGGTTTGATTCGCAAAAATGCAGTACAGTATAGGAGTACAGTCATGATGTCATGTAGGATTGATAATACTGGTCACTTGAAATCCATAGATAAACGATAGATGAAGTATGTCTGCCATTGTCAATGCCACAAGCAAACAATATTTTTACGTTAAAAATAATCTTCTGTTTCTTGTTCTTATTTTTATTTAAAATAGAAACGGAAACTAATAAAATTAATGAGAGAAGTTTATTCAAAAGAAAACATGACATGTTTTCAGTTATGTAAGGGAGATAGTAGTATACTGAGTGACAAGACATAGTCCTGTCTCGCTCTCTCGCAGCCGCGCTATTGTACAGCACGAGTCCCGTACGTAGTTTCGAACGACGCTGTAGCGACAAACGTTGTGGCGAAAAAATTTCAGCGTGGTACGCTGGAGCGAAATATTATTGCAGCGAAATCCACGAGGTCGAATTATTGTATTGAATGATGCAGCGCCAAACATTGTAAACATAAGCATTTACATACAAGCACATAGATTGCTCCTGGCCCCACACTAGGATACCCTTTATCTTTAACGTGGGAACCAGATACAGCGACGGAACGTGGGCATATTGATTTATTTAATTAGATTTTCGGGAGATATCCGGGAGATATGAAAACGGTATACACCAAATCTATACCAAGAGAAAAGCTCTTGTGTTTTCTAATCAGGGTTACCAGGTACTCCAGATCTTCGATTATCGTAGTTTTTATGGTTTTCCCTTTATGTGGCCCTTAAACCCTAAGGGCCTTACTAATAAAAAAAGTTATTCACTGTTTAGCTTATACAGTGTTTTGTCCTTTTCATACGTCGAGTAAATGTCAAATGTCAAAGCAAGACAAAATACTGTATAAGTTAAACCGTGAATAACTTCTTTTATTAGTAAGGCCGTAACTCTGTACCAAATTTCAGCTCTCTGAGTTTATGGGAAGTACTAGTTCTATTCTGATGATCATGAGTGAGTGAGTGAGTGAGTGTCATAAATGCGAAACTTTGCTTTCGCTTCACTTCGGAACTAAATGACCTACAGACTTGAAATTTTGGATTTTAAGTATGTGATTATAGCTTACTGGATGACGAAAATTTCTGCGTTCTGGTCTTATCCAGAGGTTCTCAAATAGGGGCCTGAAAATGCGGCGAAATGGTTCCAGTAAAGGATGGTACGGCAGTGTTTGCTTCGCGCTCGACTTGGCGGGGGCAGAGATCACGCATAAGCCATGTAGGTTTCCGTAACCGCTCCATAAACTTAGAGTTAAAAAAAAAAACAATGTAACATGGATAAATAAATAAATAAATAATAATAAAAAACGATTTAAAAAAGGAGAAGGTTCTCCTTTTTTAAATCGTTCGTTTTATCTCAATTCGTCAGTTTTTTTTGTGTTTGTTACGCGGTTTCTCCGTCAATTATAAACCGATTTTCATACTTGTTTGTTTCATACTTGATTGTCATACTTCAGAGGTACAATACCATACACATTTTATCAAAATTGATTTAGCGCTTTTTGAAAATATGAACAAATACAAATAAATATACACAGACGACGTTTTGGTTTGTGGTTCCGTCCAAAGTTTTGATAAGGACTTTTCATGTACACAGACCGACTGGGGAGGAAAAAATAGGGCTTGAACTTGAAGTCGGTTTTTTTAAGTTTTTTACTTGGTGAATTATTAAATTTCCATATTACGCATATTTGTTAAGCCCTGATATTCATGATATACAATCTATCTGATACATGAATACTATCAAAACAAAATACAACATAGCGTCACGCTTTTTCCCATACGGGGTGGCAGAAGCACTATTGTGCCATCTGTATCCAGTTATCCAATACACCATATATACTCTGGAATTTATAATACGAACGAAATTACATCTTGGCTCTTGGTCTCAACTAACTCACAACATAAAATTGGCTTGATAAGTGAAGGACGTCTTGATAACGTGCTGTTATACTTACGAGTACACGCTCGTGCTCGTGGACACGCACGTTAGTTATTACCAATGTCACGCATGCGCATGCGCACGAGTTATCTAAATTGTACTGATCCTATTGGTTGTCATGTTATCATTATTGAGATTTATATGAGCTATCGGAATCAATAATTTATTTTACTTTTGACATTTCCTTATTGCGTAGCACAATATAGGATAGGTTAGCAATATTTTTCAAAAAAAATGTCAAGAATGTATGGTATGTTATGGTAAAAGTGAGCGATTCGCTGAGTACTCTAATATCTATTTTTAGTTCCTATTTTGGCAGCATTTTATTAATTTTTGACAGCTTTTAAGATTATCGAAACGGGACATTCATTACTATATGTTTTTATTGATGGCAATTTTCAGTATCTTACGTTTGCATTGATGTCCTACATCGACATCGACATCGAAGTCCTAGGGTTTTTTTTTTCTGTATCCCCAGCCGGGGATCGAACCCGGGACCTCTAGCATGGTAGTCAGAGCCACAACCGCGGCGCCACAGAGGTCGTCATTGTGTCGAAAAGTATTTGTGATCACTAGCTCAGCACTCACGATGGGACGAAACACTATTTGCTTCCCATTATGATAAAACAATTAGATTTTTTTATTATATCACAATAATAATCAATAATTTAATTTTAGTCAAGTTAGCAATGTTTGTCGTGGCATTATTCAATTCAATCATTCGACTTCGTGGATTTCGTTTCAATAATATTTCGCCCCAGGGTACTATGCGCTGCAAGTTTTTCGCCACAACGTTTTCGCTGCGATGTCATTCAACCTCGTGGATTTCGCTGCAATAATATTTCGCTCCAGCGTACCACGCTGTATTTTTTTTCGCCACTACGTTTGTCGCTACAGCGTCGTTAGAAACTACGTACGGGACCCGTACAGCACATATGTATCTAAAGAATAAAACCATACTTAATTAATTTACGTGGTTTTTCTTCGAAATATTACAATGGGAAATAATTATAATAATAATTATAATTATGATCTAAAATAAATATAAGGATTATTTTGGCTTAAGTAGTACTTTTTTCTTTGACTGTGCCACCTCGATTTCAGCTGTTAACATGCGATGATAAAGTAGATAATTTTCGGGGGGAAACGAAAACGGGAGGAACCGCGCCGGTAACCCATTTTTTTCCCTTCTGCACTACTGCTCCAGTAGTGTCGCATGTATTTGTAAAAAACACATATATGCGTTCCCCATTACACTACCAAATTTATTTTTGCAACTAGATACGGGTAAGTAAGAACCAAATTTCCTATTTATGTCGGTTTATTTAACACCTATCCAAGTTTAAACTTAACACGTACTTAACAGGCAACCTTACACCTACATAACAAAAAACTTAACACGTTCATAACACAAAACTTTACACGCTCTAATGTATCCATTTGGACAAAAAAAAATGCCATAAGGTATATGTTTCCTGCGGCTAATATGATTGAGTGCTATCATCGTGGTCCAACTGGTTGGACCAGGTAAAACCACTTGGACATAGCGGTTGGACCACGGGTCGGTACGGACGGTAATTCGATTGCTTGATCCAAATGTCACAAAACGGCGCAATTCACGCATTAAACTTTACACGCTCCCTGTATCCTGTGTATGTATTTGTGCAAATAAAAACAAAAATACTCACAATTGCTAGAAAAGAAATGTGTTGAAGTGACGATTCTCATTTCTCAGTGACGATCTCAATTTATCTAAAGCGTGTCCTATACTTTTGCCTCCGGTAATTAACTGAAATTGCACTGGTGATATTGATAATGCGTGATTTGAGCCGTTTTGTGACATTTGGATTAGTTCCGTATTTGTTTTTTGATACTGTTTGTAATTGAAACAGTACATTAAGCAATCGAATTACCGTCCCTACCGAACCGGGTCCAACTACTTTTACCTGGTACAACCAGTTGGACTACGATAATAGCAATCAATCATATTAGCTGCAGGAAACATATACCTTATGACATTTTTTTTGTCCAAATGGATAAGTCACCGGAAGATAGTCAAAACCGTTAGTTGATAAACTAACGCGGTAGTTGATGAACTACCGACAGATAGTAAACAACATTAGTTAGTAAACCAGACCGACATTGCTTAGAATTTACGCTTCTTTTGTTTTTACATGTCAACCTAAAATGAAGACTACTCTAGTCTTCACCTAAGTTACCCTTGCCCTTGTACATATTTCGTTTGCAATTCAAGATTAAACCAGTTTACTATTTAACTGTTTTAACTGTTAGTTGATCAACTAACGCGTCATATTGTAAGCAATACGCTACAGTTTACTATCTGTCGATAGTCGATCATCTTACGAAAAAAAAAGGTTAGTTTATCAACTAACGGACTATCTTACGGTGACAGATACAGTAGAGCGTGTAAAGTTTTGTGTTATATTATGAACGTGTTATGTAGGTGTTAGGTTTCGTGTTAAGTACGTGTTAAATTTAAACTTGGATGGTGTTAAATAAACCGAAATAAATAGGAAATTTGATTCCTACTTATCTGTATCTAGGTGCAAAAATAAATTTGGTAGTGTAATGGGGAACGCATATGTGTGTTTTTTACAAATACCTACGACACTGCAGTAGTGCAGAAAGGAAAAAAATACCCACGACACTACCAGTAGTGCGGCTCAGTAGTGTGGTGGGGAAGGAGCGATATTGCACAAAATCCAGTCACGATTATACATAAAACATAAACATTTACATACTTACATTAAAATCGGTTCAGTAGTTTTATGTGTCAGGGTATTAATATTTTTTTAAATTCAATAGTTATTATTACAACAAAACCCAGTGTCGATGATACTTAAAACATAAACATTTACATACATCGCTTACACAGATACGTTATGCAAATATTACGCAACATTAAATTTCTTTACAAAATCTAAACAAAAATTCCTGCGATCATTTCTACTTTAACAGAAGAACACATCTCTGTTGCCACAACATGTGGTAAGGGTTGACAAGTGATTCCCCTTGCTACCGAATTATTTGTTTTTACACCAAGTTTTGATGACTGTGACTGGGATATGTGCTCCTACTTGTCTCAGAAATACAGCTACAGCGTGAAGCGTTACTGTGAAGCTTTAATTTCATGACATACCAACCCACCCCAAAGATATCTCGTCTTGCGCAATATGGGCATAATAGTATACTACTCAAAAGAAAATAAGGGCCACTTACATATTTCTGTTTTTGAGTAAATTTTTAGATGTAAACTAATTAATAAGTGACTAATTAATGATGTCCGGCCTCCTTCAGTATCCAACCTCTTTAATGCTGGTGTTTAAGTCTTACAGCTGGCCAGAAATTGAAGCAAATAAAAAAAACGAGTTTCAGGTCAAATTCCTTTCAGATGGAATCACAATTTTATTCTGTTAAAAAACTATTTCTGTCCATCTTTTGCTTCTTTTAACATCTTTTGTTAATAATGCCACGTCAACGAAGGCATATGGATACCATTACTGCCACCAGAGCCGTTACATTGATTGCTGAAGGTAATTCACAGCGGTCTGTAGCTTTTCCGTTGGGTTTCTCTCGCCGAGCCATCCAAAATGTGTGGGATCGGTTCCAAGAGACTGGCAGTGTTGCAAGAAGGCCTGGATCGGGCAGGGTGCGAGCGACTACGGCACAAGAGAATCGCTACATCCGATTGAGTGCCCGTCGAGAGCGCTCTGTGACGGCACGTAAGTTACAAAATCGCCTACGGTTGACAACGGGGACTCGTGTTAGTGACCAAACGATACGTATTCGACTGCATGAAGACCAGCAAAGGTCCAGACGCCGAGTAGTACGAATTCTTTTATCTAGGGTTCAACGTGGAAATCGTTTAAGTTTTTGCCGCGAACATTCAGATTGGAGCATGAATCAATGGGGTATGGTGCTCTTCACAGATGAGTGTAAAGTGAAGCTTTGTAGTGATGATCGGCGACTCTAATGAGTATGGAGACGACAGGGTGAGAGATTTTCCGATGTCTGCATCAAGGAAATTGACCGCTTTGGAGGTCCTAGTGTGATGGTTTGGGCTGGGATTAGCTTACAAGGCAAAACTGAGCTGGTTTTCTTAAATCAAGGCACAGTAACTGCACAACGGTACATCGATGAAGTCATCAGGCCTCATGTGATTCCATTCTCACAGCGAGTGGGGCCAGGGTTCTGGTTAATGCATGACAATGCCCGCCCACACACAGCTCGGGCCACTCAGACTGTACTGGATGACTCCCATATTCGTGTCCTACCATGGCCAGCGTATAGTCCGGATTTAAATCCAATAGAGCATATGTAGGACCAATTAAAACGAAGGGTTAGGGAGCAAGGGCAAGAGGTTCACAACCAGCAACAGCTTATGGATGCTCTGAAACGTGCGTGGGAAGAGATACCTGATGAAAACATCAGAAACTTAATCGAGAGTATGCATTCAAGGCTCCAGGAGTGTGAAAACAGGAGAGGAGGACACACCCGTTACTAAACCATTAAAAAAAACAGCTTGTGTCAGTTTTTGTTTTGTTTTGCAAAGAGTTTCTGTTTAGTTTTTGCTGTTGACAATGGACTAATTTCATGTTAATTGAAATAAGTGAAACAATTGATTACACAATTAAATGGTTATTAGCATAAGTTAAAACAAAAGCCTTGTTACATGTTATTTTAATAAATATACATTACTGTTTAATATATTTTTCACGTAGCAATCAAAATACTTAGTGGCCCCTATTTTCTTTTGAGTAGTATACATTACGATATTAGTGCGTTAAGATGCGTAATTGAGCCGAGCATGTTATTACCAATACGCACGTATATCGTACGACGTTTTTTAACACATTTGCGAGGAAACAGAAAAATAAAACATTTTATATTTTGTTCATTTTTAATTATTGAAACAGTTAGTGAAATTACAATTATTAAAATGATACGTAGTTGTAGTTGGTTTCATACGTGGTTATGTATCTGTCCTTGGATATTGACGGCAGCAAGCTGTCGCATGCGGTTCGCGCTTCTGTTAGTATATCCGGTGGAGTTGAAGATATTGCTCATCTTCAATAATGAAAGTTGTCATTTTTAGATATTCACAATACAAGTAAAAAGAAAAGAAATTTTGAGAAAATTTGAGGATTATTTTCTGCCGTGGCTGCGTGAAAATGTTGGCAAAGACGCTAGAGCATGCAGCCACGTTTTTAAATTACCGAATAAACTGTTTATTTTAATTTTAAATAAACTCAATCTGCGAATGCACACTGTCTACTGACTGGCGCCGCGCGGCGATTAGATCGAAATTTGAATAGCAACAGCGCGCTGCTCACTAGCTGGAGTCGTGCGGCGGCGATCAGTTCCATATGTGAAATGGCAAATAATAATGTTATGGAATTTGTATGGACTATAACTTAACTATTTGCTTTGATAACACACGCGTTTTTTATGACCCGCTTTACATATTTAAAACCGGTGGAATTACATCAGCTTTACGAGCAAAGGTGTTAAAAATAACACAACCGCACCACCCACTACCGCGGAAGCCTGTTCCGATTGGTGAGTAGCAGTGAAAAGCATTGTTTTTAACCGACTTCATAAAAGGAGGGAGGGTCTCGATTCGTCGGGATGTTTTTTTTAGTGTTTGTTCAGCGATTTCTCCGAGACGGTTCCATCCGTCTCGGAGGAATCGCTGAACAAATATATTTGGAAAATTTAATATTTTTGTTTGAAGGATTTACCTTCGGATTGGTGCCACTGCCATCAGGTCAAGATCTGATGATGGGATCCTGGACAATTCGAGGGCACTCTTCAAATATTTTAGGCAGACCTACTGCGAATTTTGTATTTTTGTAACGTTGTTTTGTAATTTTTGTAACGTGCATTTACTTTCTGGAAGCATATTTTTTTAAGTGGATCTGGACGGCCACCGGAACTGCTTAATACTGGGTATCCCACAAGTTGCGATATAGTAACTTTATTACGGTCGCCAAGTTATGACATTCGCCATTAAGCATATGGTGAAAAGGATGTGAACGGACGTTCCAGGAGAGCTTGTATTATATTGCACACCTATAGCGAATTGGATACTTTGTACAGTATCTCGTGCATATGGAAGATGTAGTTCTCGGGAAGAATGACTTGTTGAAGTGGAACTGATGATGAAGACTATACAGATCGCCACCGGAGCGAATCAATTCTTTTGTTGCTTATCAAATAGGGTTTAATTGAAGTCGGATTTTCTAGTTGATGAGATTCTAAAGTTGTACTTCTTGTTTAAATTATGAATAAGCCACTTTTAACAATCACCTGTGAAGGAGCTGCCATGATTCCAACAGCGAAGCCACAGACAACTCGACCCAGCAGAATCACCGCATTTGAGACAGCCGTACCGATGAGGACCCAGCCAAGGATCAGCGGTAGGGTGGACGCTTGTAGCGTGCGCTTGCGACCTATGGCATCCATCACGGGACCAGATAACATGGAGCCGAGGGGCGTGGCTGCTGAGTGGATGCTGGCTGGGGAAAAGGGAAAGATTATTCTCGTGATGGCGTTGGCTAGCCCTCTGTCGTGCAAGCGCAAAGGAGATAGTATAACTGGGGTACAAATTTGCTAGCCACTAGACAGTGCGGGTTCCAGGAATCGGATTTGCGCCATTTTATTTGTTTACCCCTACAGTGCGTCCGGATGATTCTGATATAGCCGTATTAAGCTGTATTTCTTGACATTATAAACCAGCTTCCAGCGTCCGGTATATAGCTGGGAACCTCCTGGTCGTCATCACAGCCGGACTAAGTCAATAAGATTTGAGCGCGATATATCAACGCCCGTTAGAGATCCTCACGGCGGTTCTCTAACAACATTTTTTTTTTCTAATTTGTACCCATTTTTTCGATCTCAGTAGGTATTTCAAAAGAGTCAAAACATAGCGTGGTCGTAGTGGAAAGTTACTAGCTAGCACGACCATGAGCTCTGTGTCAGAATGTCAAAGTGAAGGGAGTACAATTTATAAATTTACGAGTACAATTAAAAATATTTTTTTTATGAATTTGTACCGCAAAGAAAATAAAAAATATGCCCTGGTCGTGCTAGGTAGAACAACATATTAAAAGCTACTATTTACTTACTAATATAAACGACTTGTTACGTAATATTTAGGAGATAATATACTAAAGCTGGACCGCCGCCTTAAACTCGTCCCTCCCGTGGTAAGCGGGACGTGGGGCGGCGGGTGCGCTCTACGAGCTATAGTTTTTTGTCAATTACGAGACGAGACCCGTTTATTCTATAGGAAAACTAGTCTACAAAATGGTCTCGTTAGTGACTGGTTTTGTTTGATGCAATGTTCCATATGATTTAGAGCTTTGAATAGTCGCGAGCGTCTCGTCGGCCATGGGGCGAGTCAAACTGAGTTGCCTTCTTCTTCTAAAATGTACTTGACATTATCGTCTTTGATGTGTTACAAATAAAGCTTACATAGCTATTATGAATTCAGATGGAATGTTTGTTTCCTGCAATACGACGACGCTGGTTGGTTTGCGTGAGCTTGATCGGGCCCGACTCAGCTAGCCCAATGACCGCTCAATGACAATAAAAGAAAGAAAGAAAAAAGAGTGTGCTTTAGACCACACAACTGAAGTAAAACTTCTTTAGATCTAATGCTTCAAAAATACATCTCCTGCACTGTGTCTGGCTATGAGAGGAAGAGAGAAAGAAAATGTGCGCGCGCACCTCTCGGTCGCCTCGCCCAATCACACTTTTCGTAACGCTCTCGACACGCATTCGCCAGCTTACTCCACAAGTCAAGCGTGCGTATAGAAGTTTAACTTCAAGAGTATTAATTATGCCAAAAAAACATTCAGATAGAAAAGCAAATATTATACTGGCAAAATAGGAAGGGTGTCAGCATCTGCTGGGGGCTGTTCAAAAATTATAGTAATGTGCTGCTCCCAGCGCTGATTTTCAGACCGTCCCTTACATAATATTAATATAAAAATATAATATTATAATATAATTAAACTAAAAACTAACATATTATATTATTAAAATTAACAGAATGAGTAAATAAATACATAGAATGGGCAGAAATAAATTACATAATAAATTTTAAAAGTGGGAAATTATTTTGTGTGTGTGAAAATAAAATAAAATATTGCTATCTTATTCTTAATAGGTATTTAAAAAAAAATTGAAGCGGAATGTAGAGCGAGGGGGATAAAGAGGCGGGGGGGGGGGGGGGGTATGCTAGAAATTTGTATTATTTGTATATTTGTAGATTGAGCTTTACGCATGAGAAAAAAATATGTTTCTTTTTAATTTGGGAGAAAACTCTTAAAGTACATTTTTTCGGAAATGATGAGCTGGGGCTCACATGAGCTATTGTACCTTGCATGCTGAACACGATTTCATATAATTCATGCACCTTTAAGTACAGCTTCGGAACTAGTTAACTTTTGAATTTTGCATTTTTTTGTACGAGATTTTTCGAATAATTTGATTGCTTTGAGTGTTGAAAACAATAGACATTTATCAATGTAAGAAAAAAACAATAAGTAGGTGGGTATCTATCCAGTAAGTTATGTATCTTAGTTATTTTTATTCATAGGTACTTAACTATAATAAGGTGTCAAATGAGGTGTATTTATAGTGACCGTGAGACTGACGTAGGTTGTATAATTTTAGTGAAAAATCGATAGCTTGTATTTTTGATGGCAAAAAGTAGTTTACAAAGTTATCTGTCTGGCTACTTTCATACTCTATGTAGGTAATAAGGTCCATCCATATTTTTTTCTTAGATACAAACCACATACAAACTTACGAATACGATTAGCTAGATAGAGTATGAAAATAGCCGTACCAGTAACTTTGTCAACTCTGAAATCGAAAGACGGTCCGAGCGTTCTTGGGAGGAAACGTTCATTTTAAACGGTGCGTCTTTAGGACGCTCACTCCAGGTGCGCTCGACCAATCAATCAGTCAGCTGTCGGCTCCGGCTGCCGACATCGATAGACGATAGTCAGAGCTCGCGCGGTTGTAGCCTTGTGTTTGCTACGCATGAGATTATTTTGTCTACGTAAAGAATCGTCATCCGAATCTTCCTCAGACTCAAAATCTGAATCGAAAATGATTCAGATGAAGAAATATGATTAGAAATTGTAATCTCCTTTATATCCTTAATTACATTAATTAAAATATGTATATAGGTTTTACAATGTCAACGTCTATTATTTATTAATAACAAATTATTACCTAACACTGAACTTATTAATTAAGCATTTATATATGTTATCATATTATTTCCAAAACAACAACAGGAAGATTTTACTGATCTTGAGATATATCGCCGTGGCGGCGATGCCATGTGTACCCTGCGTTACCCCCGCCCCGTGTCCTGCAGACCATGGGAGAGCCGAGTTTACGGTGGTAAAGCTAGAAATCGAGGGTATATCAACTCACTGCAAGGCTCAGTTAACAGACGTTGTCATGGGAGGCGTCAATCTCCTTATCGGCTTACCGATTATAAACAGTGAGGGGATGTCGCTGGTTGTCAACAATGACATGGCTACTCTTAAACAAGACGCAAATCACACAGATTTTACAAAGCACATGGGTGTAACAGAAGAACGCACTCGGTTCAAAGTAACTACTAGCTGCAAAGAATGCATACCGCAAGTTCTTCTATCATCAAAGCCAACGTGTTGGACAATGAGGAGAATAACGACGTTGCCACTACTCCACAATATTTTGAGCTACATGGCATCTCCTATTCGATTCCTGCCACTCTGCTATGTGGCACTACAAGTTACATCAAGGAAGTAAAAACTGGCGGCCAGAATGTCATCTGGGAACAAGGAGTCGTGCTGACCAGAGTAGACAGCTGCATTGCCCCACCGCCGCCGTCCAACGTTCAAGATAGTAGACAAGCCGTATGTGCCTTGCCATCAACATCTGTAGCCACAGCCAATTATATCATCTCTTCTACATACTTACTAGCCTAGCCGATATTAGGACTATAATGGAGGGGTAAAAGTATTTTTCATCAATTCAGGGGACATGGAATAATTACGAGCGTGAAAGTTTATTAAACTTATTATTGGATTACAAGGATTGTTTTGCGCGTAGTACCAGGGATTTATTAGAGATGAAAATGAAATTATCAACTGAACAGCCAGTCTACCGGCGGCCCTATCATCTATGACATAGTGAACAGGAGAAAGTAGGTCTTCGAATTGTAGATGCAGGCATTATTCGGGAGTCGGGTCCCATTTCGCATCTCCTATTATCCTCGTCAAAATAAAAGAACGTCGATCGTCGATGCGTCGATTACCGCGCACTTAACGCTATCACTGTTAAGGACAAATATCCGCTGTTCAACATAGACGATCAAGTCTTAGGGTTAGCGGGCCAGAAGTTTTTCAGTAGCCATGATTTAGCACAAGGCTATCACCAAATCAAGGTTAGTTACAAAAAACAGCCTTCATTACCACACTTTGAACATATGCGCGTTCCATTCTGTCTTACATCAGTAAGATGTAAGACAGAATGGAACTGGAAATGTTATATGGAGTTGGCAAAGTTTACTCGAGTAAAGGCCTATTCCGCTTTCGAGCTAGTGGCACTATCTGGGTGTAAGGGTAAGATTCAAGAACAAAAATCATCGCGGTTCTCCCGAACTGTCAAATGTGACAACTTTTGTATCGAATTGAAGAATGAAATGATGAATCTGGAGAATTCTCGGAGGTGATTTTTGTTCTTGAATCTTACCCATAGAGTTCAAAGAGTAACTAAAGAGGTTTTATTAAGAAGTATTTAGGCAAGGCATTGGGAATTTATCTAAAGAGGTTTCATTGTGCCTATATAAATGCGTCGTAATGGCACCGCCCCGCCTCGCCTCAGAACAATCAACCAACCCAATCATAAAATAAAAGCTACTTAAAATTAACGTGTATGCTTTTATTTCTTAACTTAACGATAAAAACAAAAAAAAAACTTCTTATTGGTAAGACAATTAACGATAAAAACAAAATATTTTTCTTCTTATTGGTAAGACAATTACGAACCTAGCTTAAGCCTGATGCAGACTATTTTTCGGGGAAACTGCAAAGAGGAAAGTTTCTGTTTCTCCAGTTTTATCATACTTTTGATCAAAAAATATATCCCTCGTTCACCGATTTTTTTATGTGGAAAAGACTTTCAATTGTTCTATCAAAATAAAACGCTTCTTCTGAGATTATTTTGAAAACGAGAAAAATATTGGGTGTCATCGGAAGTCTGGTGTGCACGACGCACCTATTTGGAAACCTTTTCTTCTTTTTTATACCTTTTTTTGTATTAATTTTGTATTTTGTTTTAGAATCTGTCAGTAGTATTTCGGTCATGTCGTAGTCTGATTCTCGTTATGTCCTGTTCGTTTCTGCTTTCCTGAGGGTAAAGTCTTCTGTACCATGTTATGAACCAGTTATTATTTATATAGCCAAGCTTATTTCAACCAGCTACATTTGGTCCGTCGTGGATTATAATAGTATGGTACAAACTCGGTCAACAGCCAAAGCGATGAATATGGGTAATGAAATTGGTGAAGGTAAGATCGTTGCGAGTAGAAAATCGGAGCAGCCACCCGCGCCCGATGTCTCACATGCCGCTTCGGCAAGCGCACCCACGGCGCCTTCCCGCCCAGTAAGTACGGCTCCGTCCAGTTCATCCGCCACGGTTGTAGCTAAAAGGTTGGCAGCTGAGGCGCAGCACGCACGCCGCCTCGCCGACTTGGAGGCGCAAGAGATGCGCCGACTCGCCGACTTGGAGGCGCAAGAGATGCGCCGTCTCGCCGAATTGGAGGCGCAAGAGATGCGCCGCCTCGCCGACATGCCGGCTCAGGAAATGCGCCGTCGCCTCGCAGAACTGGAGGCTCAACAAGCCAGTCGCCTCGTCGCCCTAGACCGCCGAGCTAGAGCACCGTGCAGAACTCGCCGCCATCGAGGCAGACGCGAGTCATCACAGCTCTAGGAGCAGCCGTACTGACATCGAAAAATGGTTCAGTAAGTCCAAGATTAGTAATCCTGAACTAAATAAACGTAATGTTTTCAGGTTACCAGACCCTAAAATGAGCGTTGTGCCCCTCACGGAGGCAGCGACAGCGCTCCAGACCCGACGTGCCGCCCCGAACGCGGCCGCGGCACCCAGCGACGGCGCGGAGGTTCCGCACCTTATTAAAAGTCTCGAGGTTTTGTTTGATAAAGTTAATAAAGGCAATAGCCCCGCATTTAATATCTTACCTCGCTTTGATGGCAAGTCACATTTGGACTGGTTCAGTCTGAAAAAGTGTTTCGAAAATACGCAAGCTTCATACAGTGCTGTGAACAACCTGGCAAGACTGAACGCGGCGCTGACAGGCGCGGCGCGCGAGGCGGTGGCTGCGCTGCTGGTGTCAGCGCGCGAGCCTGGCGTCGTGCTGCGCGCGCTCCACACGCGCTACGGCCGCCCCGAGCTGGTGGTGGCGCACGAGGTAGCCGCGGTGCGCGCGTTGCCGCGCGTGAACGGTGAAGGTAAAGATTTTGCCATTTTTGCCAGTAGAGTTCGCAATTGCGTGGAAGTCATTCGTTTATTAGATCATACGGAATATCTGTCATCGCCGGAACTCTTTCAGGCAATTATTTCAAAGATTTCCCCTCTATTGCGAGCCAAATGGCTAGATTATGCCGCTCGTTATGAGGCTGGTGGTCTATTAAAGCTAGAAAATCTAGCCGATTTCCTAGCACACGAGATCGACCTCCAGTCTCGCTTTGGCATGATACCTGAGCCGACTACTGCGTCGCACGCGGTAGATAGTAGGCGGGCCAGGGATAATGTGCATGTTATCGCTGAAAATCGCTCGAATTGCAATTCAATTTCGCATAAAAATAAATTGAATTCATCGACGACTGCACCTAAAATTAATTCGTGCATTGTATGTCAACAATCGCATGATTTAGTTCAATGTGACAAATTTGCGTCACTGTCAGTCGATGACAGATGGAAATTGATTAAAAAGAAAAGAGTCTGTCATCGATGCCTCAAAGTAGGTTGGCATAGATTAAGTTTGTGCAAGGCAAAGAAAACTTGTGACATTGACGGTTGCGTTTTCCGTCATCATTCGTTGTTGCACAACCCGAATTATGAGCGCGCCGCCGCCGCGCACGTGGAAGTGGAGGATGACGAGGCCGCCGCGGGCACGTCCAGCGCCGCGCCGCGGGCCGCCGCGCCCGCAGCAGGCCCCGCCGCCCCCGCAGCAGGCCCCGCCGCCCCGCTCGCACCCGCTTCATATAATAACGATGAGATCCTGTCTCATACATCGACTTCAATTGCAACTGAATCCTCAGTGCATCCGTCGTTCCTCCGTCCGTTATTAAAGGTCGTGGCCGTGACCGTTTCCGGTCCGTCAGGTACCGTAGACACCTATGCATTGTTGGATGATGGTGCATCAGTGTCTTTCTTAGATTTGGAGATAGCTGCTAAATTAGGAGTCTGCGGGCCCGAGAGACAAATACGTCTCGACTGCGTAGGCGGGTTAAGCAAAGACACGACGGTTCAGTATGTTGATTTTCATATAAAGGGACGCCACGCAAAAGAGACTTATATGATTCGTAGGGCTCGGGCAATTAACGGGTTAGGTTGTGCAGCGCGACCGACGATTGACAAATCTGACGTGTCAAAATTTAGTTACCTTTCTGACATAAAGGAAGAATTTTGCTATGACAACGTAAAACCGACAATTATCATTGGCATTGACAACTGGCATCTTACTATGTCTAGGGCCACTCGTAAGAGTTCTAGGACACAGCCGGTTGCAATTCATACCGCCTTAGGGTGGGTTTTATTCGGTTTTGGATGTAGCAAGACGACGCCAGTAGACACTGTCAACCATGCGACTGTTAGTGAGCCCCTGGTCGTAGATATTAGTGATCGCGCGGTATTAGAACAATTAATTCGTGAGCAATATAGTATTGATTCGATTGTCATTTCTAAACGCGAAGCGCGCAGCTCCGATGACGAACGAGCTGTCCAAATTCTTGAGCGCACGGCACGACGCCTACCGAGCGGTCGATAGGAAGTCGGGCTTCTTTGGAAAACTGACAATCTATTTGTGCCTGACAGTTCTAAGCTTGCCTTGTCTAGGTTTCTTAGTCTAGAAAAAAAGATGTGCAGGGACTCTAACTATGCAGAGCGATACTGTCAAAACATACACGACAGGATTCGGAAGGGTTATGCCGAATTGTGCACGGAAGTGCATACCGCCAAGTCACCTGTTTGGGTTCTGCCACATTTCTGTGTAACCAATCCGAATAAGCCGAACAAATTAAGATTAGTCCATGATGCTGCATTAGTCAAGGAGTTTCCCTGAATTCGCTCCTGCTAACCGGTCCTGACCTTTTGCAGCCCCTGCTTGGAATCCTTTTGCGTTTTAGGGAAGGCAAAGTTGCCCTGATGGGAGACATACGCGAGATGTTTCCTCAAGTGAAAATTCGCGTGGAGGATCGTGATGCGCAAAGATTTCTCTGGCGTGACAACCCTACAGAGCCAATTAAGACATACCGCATGTCATCAATGATTTTCGGTGCCGCATCTAGTCCTTTCACTGCCATTTACATTAAAAAAAAGAATGCAGTGGAGTGGGAAGAGCGCTATCCAGCCGCGGCTCGAGCCATCATAGTCGATCACTATATGCATGACTGTATAGTGAGCCTAGACTCGATCGATGAAGCTGCTAAACTTTCCGCAGAGATTCACCATATCCATCGACATGCTGGTTTCGAAATGCGGGCGTGGGCCTCAAAAGAACCCTCTGCTCTCTCACTTTTGCCAAAAGAGAGCTTGGTTGAGGTCCCTGTAGCTAGTCACGATGTAGATGTTGACCTTGGCCGCCTCGCCACGCCCGTGCGCACTCTTGGCCTTATTTGGCAACCCGTCGCCGATACAATTGGTTTTAACACGGGAATAAGCAACAATTGTGCGTTGCCAAATAAGTTTACCAAGCGCGAAGTGTTGGCTCACGTCATGCGGGTTTTCGACCCACTCGGAATTCTAGCGCCAGTAGTAGTGATAGGCCGTATTATGTTCCAGAATGCATGGCGTAAGGGTCTTGACTGGGATGAGGAGCTCTCGCAGAATGACAGTGCGGCGTGGAGACATTGGTTTGAAGATTTATTTGCCGCTTCCCGATTGCAGATCCCACGCTGCTACTGTCCTGGCGAGTTGAAAGTAGATAAGTGCGAGCTTCACGTTTTCTGTGACGCAAGCGAGTCTGCCTTTTCTGCGGTCGCATATTGGCGTTTTATTAAGGAAAACGGTGACGTAAAGCTTGCGCTTATATGTAGTAAAGTTCGCGTAGCTCCTCTAAAACCAATTTCCATAAATCGTTTGGAACTTCAAGGAGCTTTGGTTGCAGCTCGCCTCGCCTCCAGTATTTGTGAAGCTCACAGACTCAAACCTGTCAAACGCATATTCTGGTGCGATTCTATGACAGTTTTGGATTGGCTCCGAAGCGAGGCGCGTCTGTTCAAGTCGTTCGTGTCACATAGAGTAGGCGAGATTATAGAGATAACTGACGTGAAGGAATGGCGCTGGGTGCCAAGTCATTTAAACGTTGCGGACGATGCAACTCGCATCAAGCGCGTCACGTTGTCTCCTGAGTCACGCTGGATATCAGGGCCTGCATTTTTGCTCTCTTCGGAGTGGCCCACTGAGCCCTGTGCACCTGAGTATACAGGTTTAGAAGTGTGCAAACACGCAGTGCGTCCCGACTTAGTTCACCTCATTAGTGACGTTGCCAAGCATGAGCCAGTTTCAGCCGATCCTGAGCGTTTCAGCTCTTGGCTCAGACTGGTGCGTGCAACTGCTACAGCGCATAAATATCTCACATTACTGCGAATGCGTAGTCTAACTCGAAGGGGCTTATGTGTAGATAATTTAGTTCGATTAGAGGGAGGGCTTTGTACATTTATGTTTACGAGTCAATGGCAACAGTTCACTGCTCCGAGTTCCTCACATGGCTCAGCTAGAGTTTTGGCCGCCACTGACATTCGTCTAGCAGAGAAGCACATTTTGCTCAAGTCCCAGTGGGGCTCATTTCTCAGCGAGATGACGCACCTCAATTGTCGTCCTGCTCAGCTTTTGCCACGCTCCAGTCGCCTGTCCAAACTGGGGGTTCTCATCGGGGAAGATAGACTGATGCGATTGTCCGGCCGCATTAAGGCAGCGTCACACATACGTCACGAAACTAAAAGTCCGATTGTACTGGACGGAAGACACCCAGCAGTGCGTTTGCTTGTGGAGCACCATCATAGGAGGGCCGCCCACGCCAATACAGAGACGGTGGTCAATGAGCTCCGGCAAGATTACCACTTATTAAGCCTGAGAAGTACCGTCCGCGCAGTCGCCTTTCACTGCCAGTTTTGCCGCATTCGCCGAGCCGTGAATTTCCAGCCTACTACAGGAGACTTACCCGAGGCACGTTTGGGACATCACAAGCGGCCGTTTACGTTCACGGGGCTTGATTACTATGGACCAGTTCAAGTCTCTATCGGCCGAAGACGAGAGAAAAGATATGTCGCTCTCTACACTTGCCTCGTCGTCCGTGCCGTCCATCTGGAAGTGGTTGACAGTTTGTCCACGGACTCCGCGATGATGAGCCTCCGTCGTTTTATAGCCCGGCGAGGCACGCCAGCAGAGCTCTGGTCAGACAACGGGACCACTTTTGTAGGCGCCAACCGAGAGCTCCGTCGCCTCTACGCCGAAGCCACAGCGCAGTACGCTGCTTCAGAGAAGATTAACTGGCGTTTTATACCACCAGCCGCTCCTTTTATGGGCGGATCTTGGGAACGACTGGTGAAGAGCGTAAAAGTGGCTCTCAAGGTGACACTCACAGAACGTGCCCCAACGGACGAGGTGCTTCGCACGCTTTTGGCAGAGGCTGAGGCACTTGTCAACTCGCGCCCACTCACCCATGTCGCCGTCGATCACAACAGCGAAGAAGCGCTCACTCCCACGCACTTTCTTCTGGCTGCATCTTCAGACCGCCCGATACCAGCCACGTTATCAGACTCGGATTTCGCCTCAAGAAGCAGCTGGCGCAAGGCCGTTCGACTGGCAGACCATTTTTGGCAGCGATGGGTCAAAGAATACCTGCCAACACTCATCCCTAGACGCGGGCGTGGAGTAGCTCCTGAGGTGGCCATTGGCGACGTGGTGTTGATCGCAGATCCAAACTCTCCCAGAGGCACCTGGCCACGGGGACGAGTCACAGCAGTTTTTCCAGGGCCCGATGGAGTAATCCGGGTGGCTGATGTTCGCACCCTGATGGGCGTCATGCGGCGGCCCCTCCGTAAGCTGGTGAAGCTGCCCTTCTAATAGAAAAGGGGAGGAATGTGCACGACGCACCTATTTGGAAACCTTTTCTTCTTTTTTATACCTTTTTTTGTATTAATTTTGTATTTTGTTTTAGAATCTGTCAGTAGTATTTCGGTCATGTCGTAGTCTGATTCTCGTTATGTTCTGTTCGTTTCTGCTTTCCTGAGAGTAAAGTCTTCTGTACCATGTTATGAACCAGTGCCTATTATTTATATAGCCCAGCTTTATTCAACCAGCTACATCTGGAATACAACTTGCGATGATATCCCTCACATACGTTAGTGGTTCTGTGTATATCATTTGCACATCATAGAAAATTGAGATCCTTTTTATACCATTGTTTTTCAAAATATTCCAAAAACAAATTCACTGTCGGTGTATCACGAGCTTTTTAATAATCTCATCCCAGGCCTCTTGCATATGTTTTGAAGGTAGTAGAACAAAATAAGGGCATAATCGGACAATTTTCCTTTCAGATAAATATATATACTCTTTTTGGTTATCTCTAATGCTTTCGCTTTCTTCCACACATTTTTATAAAAATGAGGATAACATTCTGTAATTTTCACATCTGTATAAATAAATCTATTGTATTGCATTGATGGGGGCGATTTCGTGATCACATTTAAATAAACTTATGTTGACTTTGTATATTTTTAACTAGTGAAAAAAGCCGACTAAAAGTTTTCTGCGTTTTGTTTGGCAGGAATTAATATATTGCTGGATAAACATCTAGTGGTATAATATATAATTGATGAAAGGGTTGTGGACAAGTTCGGAAAGTTCCATCGCCATATTAGGAAATGCTTTTGGCAGAATGCAATGTTATCAACATCTTCCGGGAACATAATATTCAGTTCACCTTCAATCACAGAAAAAATCACTGGCATCCCTTTTGGTATATTCACGACTTCAAGTTTTCAAAAAAAATAATATCTGAACCTATTATTTTTTCCTTACTCTGTATAACGATGTTCGAACCGTCGAATAGTGGGTAAATCAGAAGCAGGAAAATTAGTATTACATTTATAAATTCCGATACCATACCCTAAAAATTTTTTGGATTATTATTATGGAAATTACAAAAAAACCTCTTTCTTTCACATTATTCAAAAGCTCTCTTGTTAATACAGTATTGTCACTTCTTATGTAACATTTGCAGTACATATTACGATTATTACGATCCCATCGTGTCGAGCCATCTGAATTAGTTTTTTCCGTCTTTACTCATAGTATAATTTCCTCTCAAAATTAATAGGTCCTTTTTCTTTTGGTTTTTTAAAAAGCAAGCTTGCTTTAAACGGATTCGTAGTAAATATATAATATTTTACTAAATACACTTTTATGATATGACTTTTATCAGAATATTGTGTTATCACGCTTTTATACACTACTCCAATGACATCCGTCACTCATACTTGTAATTTTCAGTACAAGTGGTCGGTATCAGATAGGTAAGCAATTATGCATTAACTCATCAAGTTTGTGGCGAGAAATAAAAAGATTTGTCGAGAAAGAGATTTAGTACAGTGTAGGAAACAGGAATACTTACGCGTCGAAAAAGTATGCGAATCGAACTGTCAGTGACTCTTATGAACAATGACATGCGGTTCATTTGGATGAATATTGGAACTCAGGAACCAGGAATAGTAAGGCAGTCGTGTTTGGACTCAATTTGTAAAGGATGAGGAGCTGGTGGATGATGGAATGAGGACTTGGATGAGTACTGGAACTCAGGAACCAGGAATAGTAAGGCAGTCGTGTTTGGACTCAATTAGTAACCGATGATCAGCTGGTTTCGAAAACTTAGTGTCATGAGCTGATGATGGAATGAGGACTTGGATGAGTACTGGAACTTAGGAACCAGGAATAGTAAGGCAGTCGTGTTTGGACTCGATTGGTAAAGGATGATGAGCTGTTTTCGCAAACTTGGTGTTATGAGCTGATGATGGAATGAGGACTTGGATGGGTACTGAAACTCAGGAACCAGGAGTAGTAAGGCAGTCGTGTTTGGACTCAATTTGTAAAGGATGATGAGCTGGTTTCGCAAACTTGGTGTCATGAGCTGATGATGGAATGAGGACTTGGATGAGTACTGGAACTTAGGAACCAGGAATAGTAAGGCAGTCGTGTCTGGACTCAATTTGTAAAGGATGATGAGCTGGTTTCGCAAACTTGGTGTCATGAGCTGATGAAGGAATGAGGACTTGGATGAGTACTGAAACTCAGGAACCAGGAATAGTAAGGCAGTCGTGTTTGGACTCAATTTGTAAAGGATGAGCTGGTGATCCATCACCAACTCATGACAGTCCTCATTCCAATGAGGACTTGGATGAGTACTGGAACTCAGGAACCAGAAATAGTGAAGCAGTCGCGTTTGGACTCAATTTTTTAAGGATGTTAAGCTGGTTTTGCTTATGGCACCAATTTTGCAAAACCAGCTCATCATCCTTAACAAATATAGACCAAACAAACAAACAAAATATAGGCCGATGCCATATGACAAATTTACAAAGTGTTTCGGAAATGGCTGATATGTTTTTGGTCATAACTTCGGCAATACTGTGACTATTAAAACGAAACAAAAACTGGTGTAATGTCCACAAACCTGGCTTTAATACCAAGTGCTTATTTTTTGCAAAATTCCGATATTTAGTCTTATTCATTGCAATCGAATTATTTTGAACAGTGACGTGAAATAACGCCATACCTATTAAAGAGTACTCGTGAACTTAAAAACTGTTGTACCTACCAACCGTGAATAATTACTGCGTTAGTAATAAGTATGTGCTAATAGACCATGGCAGTATCAACACTGAAGTTTGATTTATTTCTATTTTATATTGCAATAACTGATCCTATACCAGATAAGAGTTGTCGCTGAGAGGAATATTTCAAAAGATAGCTTTTGGAGGTTATTTAATGTTCCTGTAAAACATCAAAATTACATAGTTCTATTAGAAGAAACGTTTGTAAGAAAATTTCGAGGCTGTGCCCTTCGAAATGTCTGGAACTTGCCCGAAGAAAAACTAAAGAGAGACTTGCATAGCAAAATACAGCAATATTATTGACCGAGCGAGCGAAGGGCTCCATTTCGACAAGATAGGAGGCCGATTTAGCTTTTGTCTGTCTCTATGTGTGTCTGTCAGTACCGGTCTAGGGGCCACAGTTTTCAAGCGATCCTCACAAAACTTGGCACACGTGTTCCTTGAATTAATAGTTTTTTTTTGTCGAGAGCTTTTCTCGATTTGCTCCTTGGGGGGAGGGGGGGGGGGGGGGAAGTTATGACGTCATTAATGTTTGTATGGTTTTTTTTTTTCTTTCTTGAAACCTATCGTGTAGGGTACCAAATTAAAGGGCTTCATGAGCCGGTTCTAGAAATATACTACACATTACCTTTCGGCCGCCTGTTTTCTAAAAATCCAAGAAATATTTTCGAAACATACCAAGTTTGGACTCCTCGAAGTAGGAGACGGATTAGTAAGAGGATCTATACAGACCATGAGAGTGAGTGAAATAGACTATAACTATTTTCGTGAAAAGTCAATAGATTGTATTTTAAATCGCAAAATGTAGTTACAAAGTTATTGGTTACAGCGGCTACTTTACATTTACTTTTGATTGAATCTAAAATACTTACATATAAATTGGTTCACAGTCTCCCCTGTTCGCGAGGTCTACTGTCCGAAGGGGAACTAGTGAGTCATATAAACTGTCTTATATGGTTGAAATGCAAAAAAAAAACGTTGTTTTATGTCTTCTTCGTTTGACTTTTAACTATCATAGTTAAATGCTTATATAAGTAGACTGGATTCGTATCGTATTGAAAATTTATTTTATATTATATAGAAACGTACTGGATATTCATGCTTACGCTCTTAACCAAAACTATTAAAGTACCTCAATACAACTGACTCACCAATCCAAGATCCCATTTCCTTATCGCTGTGCACCGCAGGATCCGTCTCATTCCTCAGCTGTGGAAGTGCTACTCCAGAGAAGCCGATCGGATGACCAGCACCCGCAGCCAGCACCAACACTGTGCATGTGATGAGGCACTGGAATAGGTATGCTACAGCTTCAATATACTTATAGAAAAGTGTTTTGGCCATATGGTGGAGCTAGTGAGAGGGAACTAAACCAGTTGGTGACTCAGGTTTGATCAGGCTTCCGTCACATATGTTAGGTTAGGGCAATTCGAGAAGTCCGGTCACTATGAGTACTGACCGGTCTGGATACATAACGCCCGCATGAAGTGGGCAATGTAATAAAACAGATGACCTGTGGGGATTTGTTTATAAGGTAAGTATATGAAATTTAAATTAAATTTAAAATAGATAGTTACTTCCAACGGGTTTTGTTTCAATTGTTTAGGAACAGGCCACTCAGTCTTCTCCTGTCGCCACGATTCTAGATGCAAAATCTGTAGAAAAAATCATCATTCCGTCCTGCATCTCAAAAATACTACTAACTCAACTAAGCCCAACAGCTCCGGTGAGCAGGGTGTTAACCAAGCAACATCATCATTAGAATCGCAAATAGAAACTACTAGCAACGTTACAGCGTGTTAAGCAAACGTAAATCGTAAACGTGTTTCAATTGTTACTATGGCTTCTTTAGATTCGTCTCCGGATCTTGCTGCATCATTTTTAAAGGACAATGTTCCATAGTGCAATCAAGATTTCTCATTCACATATATTGGGCCCTATGGCATACAGATCTAAGCAAAATATACAATATGTTTACCGTTTCCTAATTCAAATTGCGTCATTTCACTCCCTACGGAGATTGCAGCACTTCCTGCCACAGCAGACTAAAATCACCCTTGCCCAGTCCCTCCTACTACCTTTAATCGACTATGCAGATGTTTGCTGGATCGGTGCGAACGAAGAACAACTGAACAAACTCGAACGACTTCAAAACCTCGGGATTCGGTTTGTCTTCGGGCTGCGCAAGTATGACCATGTCTCACAGTATCGCAAGGAGTTGGGGTGGCTTCCGATCCGCCTTCGTCGTGATATGCACGTTCTCTCCTATCTGTTCAACATTTTGCGAAACCCCCGCTACCCCTCATATCTTCGAGAACGTTTCGAGTTTATTTCCTCCAGGCATAGCAACCGGAGATCCCACACGATGTCTCTTCTCTCTACTCCTCGGCATAACACTGCCGCTTACAAACACTCGTTTAGGTTAACGGCGATCCGACTGTGGAACGCACTTCCCTGCGCTATTAGAAATAGTCCCTCAATTTTCACTTTTAAGACAAGATTGAAAGAGCATTTCCTTTCTCTTTCGTGATAGGTACTTTTATATATGTATATATAAGTAGTATATGTTTGATATATATAAAAATTTTTGCTTTTGTATTTTATTTAGTATATATCATGTATTAAATTATTATGTTTTAGTTGTAAACAATTAGATGTACAGTTTTATTGCGCACTAGGACTCTCCTGTTGCACAATTTTTCCTGTCCTACCTAGGTTTGCTGGTAGAAATCTCTCTTTAGAGATAAGCTCGCCTTTGCTCATAAAATGTTTTGTCACCTTACTATTTCTATAAGATTTCTGTGCAATAAAGAATATGAATATGAATATGAATAAATCACAATCGTGCAAGTGAAGTGCGTGAATCATCAGAACCAGTTTACTGTATGCTGAGTACACCCACAAAACAACATCCGACAAGGTACAATAGAACCAACTGAATCATGACCCACTTGCCTGATAATTCGTTTGAAACTTTCAAACTTGTAAGATCTATCAAAATGTCAGTGTCTAATCAAATGATAACAAGTTCGTTACCAAGGAAATAAACCTTCAAGCGAATTTCGACCTACTTGCATTTAAGGGGTTTAGCAAAATAAGCTTATGGTGGGTCATGATTCAGATGGTTCGATAGTACATAGACGATTTCGCACTACACGCTCCAAGCATCGATGGCCTTATTGGTTAAGACCAGGCGTCTTCGTAAGTAAGCCCAAGCAGGGGCAGGTTCAAATCCAACGAGTGACACCTCTCTTTTTGTATTTATTTTTTTGTTTTGTCTGTGGTGATGGAAAACGTAACACTGCGAAATCGGCCCATGCAGCATAACTCGGAAGATGACTGTTTCAATTCCCTGGACTCGATCACATCAGTTGGTGCACTGAGTTTGCCAGACCTATTAAGTGCTGACTTTAGCGAACAACGCAAAGTAATGGAGCAAACTATACAGGAGCTACAAATACAACTACATAGTGCACACAGAGAAATAGAAACACTTATGGAAGACGGCAATGCTTTATGCAAAACCAATTTAAAGCAATTAAATCAGATAGAGGCCCTAAAGAAAATATGCTCAGACACTTCAAGTACTAAAACAGTTCCATCAACATTACGGAAACGAAAAATTAACCCCAGACGACTTACACTCAGAAGCAATCAGGGAACACCAAATCATAACATAGATGAGAGCATGCCTTTTATGGAGAGACAAAAGGAGGACGATACAGAAAACTCAGCCACCAAAAACTCACAATTAGACAGAGAAACACATAAGACAACACGCGGAGAAATAGATTTAATAGATAAAGCAACTACTACCAAAGATGTGCATAAATGTACGGAAACAGACCACAACGTCTATTATGGACCGGTGAAGCATAACGAACCAATGAGAAGAGAATGCAACTGTCCCACAATACACATATTTGGCGGAAAACAGTGCATTAACTTAGCTGCGGAACTCATAGACACAAGACACGAGAACATGAAGACCAAATACAACATAAAATCAATCACAAAGTCCCTTGCTCCTTGTGAAAACATATTAATGAACGTCAACCGTGACAATATTAGTGATAAGGATATTGTCATACTATCAGTCAGGGAACATGACCATAACCCCACTAAACTATCAGTGGAACTTAGTGCTACTCTTAAAAACCTCAAAAATGTTACCGTCATTGTAGTAGGTATTACAAGTAGTGATCATCTTAACGAAAAGAAACTGAATGGCACGATTAAAATCATATGAAATGTATTTGAAAATTGTCATTTCATATCAATAGATGAGGTCTTACCCAGAAAAAAGTATACACAAAGACTATGTGCTGAAGTCAATAAAATACAAGCTAAATTAGAACAGGACATTGACTTATGTAAAAGTAAATTGAACAATAATGTAAACATAGACAATGGAAAAAAGGAATCCATTAAAAAAGGGACAATCCCATATTACTTCAATAAAAGTGGTACAATCGTTTTTAAGGGTAACTCTAGCAAACGCATGACTACACAAAAAAAATAATGAGGTATCTCCTTCAGCTCAACAAAAGTTTTTTCTCGTCAAATAACAAACTGTACATAATACATTAAAATATACAAGGGTTTAAGAGTAAAAAAGATTTGATTTCAATTACAGTAAATGAATTAAGGGAAAATAATAATGATATTGATTTTGTTTGTCTATCGGAAACTCTTATCAAATCAGGATGTGAAAAACTATTACAACTCAAACACTTTCAACTCGCCGCTAGTTACTGTCGTCCGGAAAAATTACGAGGAGGCGTTTGTATATTTGCAAAAAATCACATTGATACGAAGGAATTCGTCATTGCAAAGGAATTGACAGAACCATTTTCTTTTGAATGCTGTAGTAGAGATTACGGAATACAAAACCATTTTAATATGTATTTACAAAATACCTAACGATAAATATAATAAGCACTTTTTGGATAAACTGGAATCATTACTGCATAAGCTACGACATAAACTAATTAATACTCAAGTCATAATAACAGGGGATCTTAATATAAACACTTTAAAAGACTATCGGTGGTCGAGAGACCTAAAAGGTATTGTAGAAGCCTAACATGGTATTTCATATCAATACACCAACAAGACGAAATTCATGTATTGACCATATAATAAGCAATATTACTGAGGCTCACGGTGAAACCCAACGCCTGGGACTATGAGACCACGACACCGCTCAATTTTTGTCTGTCCTTGTGACAAAAAAGAACAAACAACTCTGCTACTGGTATAATTGGAAAAGAGATTATGGAAAGGATAATATATTAAAATTTAAAGGTCTCTTAGATGGTCTATCCTGGAGTGAAGTTCTAAATACTACATACTTCGAACCAGCATTCAAGCTGTTCTACGATACGATTACTTTACTTTACAATTTGTGCTTCCCGATAACTAGAGTCAAGGTCAGACGAGATACAAAGAGGAGTCCTGAATGGCTCACTAAAGGTATAAGGATATCATGTTTAACAAAACGAAAACTTCGATTTCAATATTACCAACAAAAATCAGTAGCAAACAAAAATGACTACATTAGATACAGCAGAAAGTTGCGAAAATGTATTTAATATTCCCAAAAATATCAAAATAACAATTATATAAAAATATCTAAAAATAAATGCAGAGCCTCATGGAAATTAATTAAAAATGAAAATGAAAATCAAGACATTGAAATAAAATCTATAATAATTAATAATACAGAAACGGAGGATCCATTGGAGATGGCCCGTGGTTTCAACAACTACTTTATAGACTTGACCAATAATAAATTGAGTACACAACCAGACAATGACGCTATCAATAAAGTATCCCAATCAAATTCTAGCATCTTCCTCAGGCCGTGTACTATAGATGAAATTGTAGAGACAATCAGACAGCTAAACAATACCAATGCTACCGGCTATACCGGTTTTAGTCGCGAAAAAGCGCTAGAATACATTTCTAAAAGTAAAGAAACATCCAAACAGTATTACGATTCACTTTCCCGCGAGCCTGCTTATAAAACGGGCGATTTTGTCTACCTAAAACAACACCACAGGTTACATAAGGCCTTATCCCCTGTCTGGAAAGGTCCTTATAAAATAATCAAAGTATATGACAAAAATAATGTAACCTTTTGCATTAATCGGCGCTACACTAAATACCACGTCAACGAAATAAAACCGGCTCACTCTTAATAATGTATGCCTCCTTTTCAGAATATTATCTCAACGTTGTCACGCCGGGAGTAATGTAACCCCATTGCTCCAGAGCCCTGGAATCCATTTTGATCCTACACCTAGCATTCGTTTCTATCACGATTCATGGAAAATCGTAACTCACATAGATATAGTATCAATAGACCCTTATCTCCAAAATATTCATAGTCTGCTCAATAAAGCAACCGAGTTATGTAATAAAGCTAACCTCACTTATTTTCTCGCATGCAAAGATATATCAACATCTACCGAAACGCTTTTGCAATCAAATCATATAAAATTACTATCCCTATCTCACGTAATATCCGGAAATTTGACGAATAACGGAAATCGATACAAAAGAGCCCTAGAGTTTGGAGGCGAAATTCTAAAATTCTTCTTCGGTTTCCTAGATGCTGATGATGCTAGGAAATATGATGCTGCGAATGGCTGCGATAGACTCCTGTCAGAAAAATGAAAATGAACTATTCCATCTCATGAAAGAAAATATTCATATTATAAAGTCCAGCATAAACACATTTAATTCTACTATCTCCCGATTGAATTCCAACGAACAAAAACTAAACATTCAACTCAGTACTATGAATACCGCTCTGACTCAGGTTACACAGATAAGCGATCAACTAGCCTATATGGTGCGAATAAACAACTTAATCAATGTGGTCGAAAGTTAACAATTTCCAATTTTCTAGATTCTGTCCTCAACTCTATCCTGTTTTCCAAAACTAATATCCTTCATCCCTCTGTTCTATCCCCTATGAATTTATATAAAGAATTATTGATAAATAGTAATAATTTTAATAAGAAGTTAGACTTCCCAGTTCCTCTTAGCATGGAGAATATTCATAGTATAATTGAAGTATCTTACGTTAATTTAGATACTCAATCAATGAATCAAGATAGATCAATTATAATAATAAGATAGTTTGTGTTAAGTATTCCTTTAATCTACGTAGAAAAATATATCGTTTACAAAATGCTCCCGTTGCCAGTTCCTCATGATAAAAACAATCCTAACACGTTCTCTCTAATCCAACCCACAAAACCGTATTTAATTATAAGTGATGATAAGTTTCACTACACTTTAATGGATAATCTACTTTATTGTGACAATATCAGTGACGAATATTCGATTTGCCTGTTATCAATATCTACTCTACCATAACAAATCCGTGCTGTGAGACTCGATTAATTACCGAGCTTGCAGACTCCTTACCTAAAGAATGTGATACCAAGCTAATTTACGGTGATGTAGACATTTGGCATGTTTTGAATAATAATAGATGGATAGATGGAACAGTCTAAACAAACTCAATGAACTGTAAAATGTGATGACAAAATTGACGATTATTCCATCATAGGAACGGGTTCAGGTACCTTAAAGCTCACAGATGACTGTGTTGGCTATTGTAGAACAATCCAATTACTGCCTTCTAGTTCTAAGCAAATTCTTATACGTAGTGACTTAGATATAAAGTTTAATAATATCGAAGACGATTGTTGTAGAAGAGAAAAATTCAATCATACTCTACCTTCACTATCTCCTATTTCACTCAATAATATTAACCTTGACTCTCTTAAATATGCGTCTCATAAATTAGATACCTTAGAAAACGATATAAATAATATTCAACAACAATCCGCACTTCATAAAATACGATACTTATTATTATTCTAGTTTTACTCTTACTATAATCGGTTTCATATTCCTTTATCTAATAAATAAGCTGTATAAATATTTCAATAGACGAGGTTCATCCCAGCTGCTGTATCCAGATCTTCAATCAGTGTCATAATAAAAAGGAAAATTTTCATGAATCAAATCAACTCGGTAGAAATATATGAAATGTCATCTGATGAAGATTGCAAATCTGTTAAATCTTTACCCCCTGCGAATGTCCCAAAAGCTAAAGTAAAATTTAGTTCAACAAGAAACATAACTAGTTATTAATTGAGATCACATTTAGTCTCATCTTTTTCAGCTCAATATCTTAGAATATAATCATATTAAGAGACACTAGAGGTACCGTAAACTGGGGTTACTTTGACTCGCGGGGTGACTTTGATAACAACTTCTCTTTCCCGAATAAATATTGGTTTAGCAAAAACGGTACCCACCAGCAGATTATTTTTTGTGCGTTGGTAGCACTGATAGTTGGCCATTTTTCCCTTCGAAGAAGAAGCGCTTGCGCCGGTCCAGACTACGTTAAAATAAATCAAAAGGTGAGTTATTAATATTAATGCTTTTATGAACCCTGCAAAACTTTGTTTATGACTAATTTGCTATTAATACAAACTAACTTTTGTGCAAAATAAGTTGAGTGGCATGTGTTTGGGATCTATGAAAAAAAAATTGTAACCTTCTAACCTCAAAACCGGCTTCATGGCTGACGATATTTTAACACGGGGTGAAATTGATCAACCAACGAGGTGAGATTGATCGGTGATCAAAGTACGCAAAGTAAAATACAGCGCCGTTTCTGTTTTTTTGGGTCCTTTTAGTGCTTTGTGGTTGCTTTATTTTTTATATTTTAATATTTCCTTTTAGTACCTAACATGCCGCCAGTATGCAAGCCAAAACCCGGTTCCAGGGCTTACAAAAACTACGATGTTCGTACATTAAATCAAGCTTTAACTGAAATAGTGAACGGGAGAATGTCCATACTGCTGCTTCTAAAGAATACAACATCCCATATGGGACTCTGGTCAACAAGTACAACGGAAAACACATCAACACTCCCGGTGCCCAATCCGTATTTAGTAGCGCTGAGGAAAAACCTCTGCTTAGAGGGGCAGCGAAGTTTTCTGATTGGGGCTATCCGCTAACAAAATTATACTTGCGATTCTTAGCTAAAGCCTACCTGGACAAGGCAGGACCGAAGCGTAGCTAAATTCGAGAACAATCTGCCAGGGCCCGATTGGGCTTATTCTATCAATTCTATCTTTTCTATTCTATCTATTCAATAAAGATTGAAGAGACACAAAAACGAATATTCGCAAAGAGTCGCAGCCAACATAAAGAGGGCCAGGGCGACAGTTTCGAAGGAAACCGTAAAGGAATATTTCGATAAGTTAGAGCCACTGATTAAAGATCTGCCGCCCTCAATGATATCTTCAATTATGATGAGTCCAATTTAAGTGTCGACAACGGAAGAAAGCAAGGTACATATAGGCGTGGTGTGAAATATCCCGAGAAAGTGACGAATTACTCGAAAAGTTCAACCTCTGTCATGGTTTGTGGGTCAGCAGATGGATTAATGCTGCCGCCATATGATATCTACAAGAGCCTACACTTATATGAGACCTGGAAGGAGGGTGGTCCATGTGGGTCACCTTGATGTGATAAATGCAGCTGTTCTCAAGGAACAAGATTTAACAGAACCAACAGTGGCTGGTTGGACGCAGGAACTTTCCGAGACTGGTTCTTAACATGCTTTCTACCACTCGCTAAAAACATACTTCCGAGACTGGTTCTTAACATGCTTTCTACCACTCGCTAAAAACATACCTGGCCGCAAAGTAACGATAGGCAATAACCTTTCGTCCCACCTGGACATCGATGTCGTGAGACTTTGCGAAGAAAATGAGATCGACTTCGTCTGCTTGGTGTCCCATTCAACGCATTTATGTCAGCCCCTTGATGTGGCCTTTTTTGGGCCAATGAAGTCATCTTGGCGTGCAAATCTGACAGAGTGGAAAGCTCGTAACTTTAAATTGGCTGCTATTCCTAAAGACACTTTCCCCCGTTTGCTGACTAAAGCTCTACAAAAAATGGATTCCGTCCAAGCAAAGCCAAACGCGCCGTTTTCTAACGAGACGTCGGGCATCAAACGAAACATGCTAAGTGGTTTCAAAGCGACTGGAATTTTTCCATTCTGGAGGAGTCACCTAATGCTATCCCTGAAGAGGTCCACCAGTCAGATCCAGAAGAAGAAGGAATGGATCCTGCACCAAGTACTTCTACCGCAATGGATATCGATAATACAAACGCTGAAGTAGAACAGAGAAACCACGACGATGAACTTAGTGTTGGTCGATATGTTCTTGCTAATTTTTTTACAGCTTGAGGGAAAAAGACATATAAGTATGTCTGTCGAATCACCGATATATCGCCATGCATTGTTGTAGCAGGATAAAAGTCATTGGGAAATAAGAAGAAGTTTAAGTTAGTGAGGCATGACATTTCTGACATTGAAAGAAATGACATCATGGCATATCTCCTAGAGCCAAAATCCATTGGTTAAAAAAACTCAGACATTCCTATGTTGAGTTTCCTTTTGATGTTGACGTCATCGAATTAGATCAGAAACTAAGTTTCTACTTACTTCCTATTTTTTACCAAAGTGTATTTTTATTGTGTAATGTTATTTAATTCACTCACCTATAAGGTGATTTTTAACCGCTTTAATTAGAAAATGTTACAAGATTAAATTATTTTATCTACACACGTATCATAAACCCTCTTTACTGCGTTCAAAAACCGCACGTTACGATCAGCATTATGTTAAACTACTTTGTAAAAACTCGTTTCGTATCTGGAAAACTACACATTATGGTTATTATGTGTAGTTTTTCTACATATAATGACATTCAAATTTCGAACGCCGACGCCCACCCGCGTGCCGTCCCTAGTTTGTCTGTGAAGTTGGTACTGACATTCAAATTTCGAACGCCGACGCCCGTCTGCGTGAAGTTGGTACTAAAGAACAAGCTAAACAATTGCAGAACCACAATGCCGGTCAAACATGCGGTTCCTGAACACATCAAAGAGAGCTGATATGTGTGTAGATAAACTAGTGTATGTAACTGTACATAATTAGGCATTAAAACTCTCGAGTGATATTATTATGAAACTCGCCTTCGGCTCGTTTCATAAGCCCACACTCGAGTTTTAATGCCCTCCATTATGCAGCAGTCACATAAACTACTAATAAATTGGTACCTACATGTAGGTATTTTGTTGACTGATTAAAAAGAAGGCTGATTAAAGACTAAATATATTCATAAAGATACTACGATATATTTCACTCTTTTATTTGTTCTATCAAAGTAACCCCAACACATTAAAATCCTTATAAAACAAACGTTTCTCGATCAATTACTTTTATTTTATTTTTAGTATGCTTAGTTTTGGGTCTACTTTAATAATCCGTTGAAAAAATATAGGTGATCAGTAACCCCACTCGCCGTTTAACTTTGATCACATGCTTTTTATTTTTTATTTCTAAAACTTACCAAGCTATTTTTTTTTAACTAGCTTAGACCAAATTACTAAAAAAAAACGATTATTATTTCATTTTTTTAATAATTTTATCTCGTAAATTGAAGAACAACCATTTAAAGTTGAATATTGATCAAAGTAACCCAGTTTACGGTAATAAGTAATTTTAAGTTTTGATTTACTCAGCTTCATCTGTTTGAGATAAAGCTTCGTTTTAACGGGGGGGCTGTTATATCCAAATATACTATGTACCGTTTCCTTAGTCAGCAGAAACGCCACATGGCAAGTGACGCCGTGAGGTCACAGTTGCATTGTATAAAAACCATTTTCTACCTAAACTCTAGTCAGTCGTTATTCTGTTTTGGCCGATAATTATTCTCATCATATTTACCTCGTCGCGAGTGTATTGATGTAATTTAAATATTCAGGACTTTTATGTTTTTTGGACTGTGAATTAAATTAAAGTGTTTGTGTTAATCAAAGAGTTTTTTTAAAACTCTAATAGGGACCGCCTGATAACAGTTCATTAAGTCAGTAGACTTATTCGTGATAGTAATCACGAATAAAAATCTTTGAACTTAAACTAGAAACCTCCTGAAAACGAGCTTCTTAAGAAATTTTGGGAAATGGAAACTGACGTTACGGTTGTGGATTCTCAAACACAATTTACTGAGGAAGAACAGAAGTGCAAACAAATATTCGCTGCAACTACAAAGAGAGATGAGTCGGGGCGTACTATAGTAAATTTACCGCTCCGTGATGAGGATCCAGGTTGTAAATACGGAGTGGTTGCCGCCGAGAGATTATAGCAGCAAGAAAAAAGGTTAGGAAAGGATCTTATACTTAACATACAGTATTCTGGTGTGATAACAGAATATTTAGAACTCGATCAAAAAGAGATAGATAATCCAGATGCAGTATGGCTGCCTCATCATGCGGTAGTTCGAAAGGATAAAGATACCACCAAACTTAGCGTAGTCTTCAATGCATCATCTTGTGTCTCTTCAATATAATCTTCTAGAATAACCAACCCTTTAAGATGATTTACGGCATATCATCATGCGATGGCGACGCTATCCCAAATGTCTGGTATCCGAAGTTGTTAAAATGTATAGACAGGGGAAGGTGAATGCGCAGACTAATTTTGTGGGCGCTGCAAGTGAGTTAAAGTCCTTATTTGCTGAAGAAAGATCAAGCATAGCAGTGGAGATTGCCGAACAACTGGCTAACAATGGCACAAGCTGGCACTTCATCCCTCGTCATTCTCCTAACTTTGAAGGACTGTGGGAAAGCACCATCTAAAACAGGTCAGTGGAAATTCAACTCTCACGTTTGAAGAGATGACTACAGTGTTGACTCAAATCGAGGGTTGTACCAACTCTTTATTGGAGACGTCGAATTTGAGAACCTCTTGTCGTAGCACCTGATGTCAACGCATTGAAATTGAATTTATGTTTTTTCCAGTAACTTCCGAGTAAGACATTGTGTAATAATTTTAGTTTTGATTGTATGATTTTTATTGCTTAAAAAACAGCATACATACGAGTATTACTATACTAGTAAGTAAGATTGTGTTTTTATAACCATCTATTGTTTTGTTATGTTTAATTTGTTAGGTATATGTTGTTACTACTACTACTACTACTACTACTACTTTGTTCATGGTATTTTAGGAGCAGCATTTTTGTGTCACAGTGGTCGAAATAAATGAAATTTTTATTATTTCCTTCGTGGTCGGTATGTTTGACCGTCCACAAACATTGCTAGATTCGTCCACTCGCCACTAGAGGGCGCTGTTTCAAATAAAGCTAATTTATACAACGCGGTGTTAAAGGGTTCGAGTCAAAGCAAAAGTAGTGTCGTGATGTTTCATAATATGTATGCTTTTTTTGCAATTTATACTATATTGACTATATACAGAGTATTATTTTTGGGAACGGGTTGTTCAGATGGCATGACTGTGATTTTAAACCAACTTTGGGTTTGCTGTTTTTCATTAGCTGTACGATTTTAACCCTTCCGTCCATTTTGTGGTTTTATTTGTCTCTAACCATGTAAATAACATCTTTTCTACATCCTGATTTGCCCTTTCTACTGAGCCTTGAGATTGACTGTGGCGGGGTTTGCCATGTACAATTTTGGGTTCTTCCCACATTTGGCATAGCGCGACAATAACTTAATTCACAAATTCCATGCCATTGTCACTATGCAAAATCTAAGGCGCTCCAAATGTTATGAAGATATCCAGCAAATGATATGCGACTTCTTTGGCTCGCTTTGTTTTTAGAGGTCTGAGAATCACAAACTTGGTAAGGTGGTCTTGATACAGTATGATGAACATGAAATCACCGTCTGCTTGTGTTTGTATGTCGATCAAGTCGACTTGGCACCGTGAGTTAAATTCACAACTTTTTATAGGCATAACCACTAGAGCCTACTTTGGAACACTTATTTTTTTGACATGGTTCACTAATAGTCAAATACAGAGCTACAATAATTCTTTAGTAATGTTTCTGTACTTCAGTTTGAGCTCTTTCATCATCCTTTTTCGACCTCCATGCCCGGGAGAAATGTTCGTTTGGTAAATAATATCGAACGTTTCTTTCAAATCACAGTAATATATAAGTGGTTCTCTTTCATTTTCCACTGGAACGATTAACTTTTGGACTTATCCGATCTTGACTATATCATACTTTGGTCAAAACGGAACAATATTCATCGCGGGTAAACAACTGAGTGTTTTTCCCTTAGCTAATTTTAACTTACATATAATAAAATTACAATATAAAATTAATTGAAACGTCTTTTCATATCCATAGATTCAGCATTTTGCGAGAGAAACGTACTTACTTGATGCACTCAGGACTTCAGCACCCTAAGCATGTTGACCCCCGCGGGAACATGTGACGACGAGGGAAAGTGAGAGACAGAGCTAAACGCTTGAAATAGCTCTGTCCCTCACTTTTCCGCGTCGCGACACCCCCCTGCGGTCAACGTACTACGTTGGCTGAAGTATCACTACAAACTAACAAGTCCTCTCCCTGCGCGCGCCTCACGCACATCGCAAAGCACGACCTAATTTATCACATGGCCCGGCTGAAAGTAGAGATGTTTTCATACTGCCCGGTCCAAGTTCGAGCTGTCTCAAACCTTGGTTTTTCAAATGGACCACGGCCCGTCGGGTATTATGAATATGGACTGGCCGAAGCAATACATTTATTGATTTGACCGCCGCTCTTGGTAATTTTTCATCTGCCTGGTCCATATTAATACTGCCCGGTTAATCAAGATTACTAATTCGTTATTGCATATATCTGTTACGGGCGCAACAGATATATGCAGTAAAGAATTAGTAGCAATTCAATACTCCTTATATTCGTAAGGTACAGCCGGTTTGTAAGGCCCGCTTTTTTACAAATTGAAATAAAACCTTTATTTTACCACTCCAAAGAGAAAAAAAGGTTTACAATGATAGCTATAATTATTTCAAAATCCAAATATATGTAGTTTTTAGAGTTATAAGGATAATAGGTATTTTTTAACATTTTTAAAAACCTCTATTTTGTTTGGGCTTTACTACATATATATAGTTATGCATAATAAAGCCCGTACCGTTTTGCGTAAAAGTCATTCATTCATTTTTAACATTATTTGGGGTCTTTAGACCTCAAAGATTGTATAAAAATGAACATTGTCATATTCATGAGCTTTAAAATAGCAAGCATAAACTAAAATCATCAACATTTTGTTAAAAAATAAATTTTTCCACTGTGTAAGAAAACAGCCCAGCTATTGAATTATAGGTGTTTTGTGTATAAATGTTTTTTTTGTATATTCGTATTCATTCTAGAATTGACTAATTATTATCAAGATTTATTGATTTATGATTTTCCTACATTAGTACTTATTACACATATTTGCTTTAGAAGGCCCATATTGTGTGTTACAAGTTCTTAGAAAATTCTGTACTGAAATGTAGTTAGCATTAGTATTCGATTGTTCTCAAATATTTATTTATTTATATATGAGGTAAAAATAAAAAGACAGTATTCATAATAAAAATTGAGTGTTCTTTTATTGAGAACTTATATTGTCAAACACTTAAAGGCCTTATTAGACTGCGATAGGATTGTAAGGCCCAGCCGAGTCTTACAAGGCCAAAGCAACAAGTTTTTGGGCCTTCCTAAACGACGCGGGCCTTGCAACACAAATTGATCATGATTTTGATTGATCATGATTGATTTTCGAAATAATAAGATATAAAACCGCACATGTCTATGTACATTTCAAAATAATAATTATCTAAAATACACCCTAAACCAAAATATGCTCACAAACCGCAGTGTAGGCAAGTATAAAGTTACGTTTTGTGGGAGAACTAATTAGTTAAATGACGTGACCGACGTCAGCGAATAACCGGGCGCCACTGGCAAGGCCTTGCTAAACTGTGGGCCTTATTACCCGGTAGTACCTTATATGGGATCAGCCTGCAACTCTTTTAGAATCATATTATAATCATTATTTCTGGTACTTTTTTACTCAGCGCAACAAGTACGAATTCCATACCAACAATTTATCCAGTTTTTGTTTGTAGGCCGCTCACTAATCTTCACTTATCAAGTTCTAAAGTTTAACTAGCGGCTCTGTGAGCTGTAGACAATGAAGCTGAATTTATAACATACAAACTTATGAATGCGTTATGTAGGTACATGGAGTTTGGAAGTAACCAATAATTATTTAAAGTAAATTTTGCGATCTAAAATCTAACCTATTGACCATTCACTACAGTTATATATATAGCCTATGTCGATCTCAAGGTCTCCACAAACCCAACGACACCTCATTGTTTACTTAAAATCTGTCAAGCTGTCGGGGCTGTATGTACCCCCTACAGCCATTTCTCCGCCATTACATTTCTCCGCCATTTTGAAAAAAAAACAAAAATTTAATCGAAAAAAAAAAGCGAACCTCACATAATTTCACGAGAATCGGTTGAGAAATCCAGACATACAAAAACATTTTTGCCCAAGTCGAAACGGAGACGTTGCTAGCGCTCGGTCAATAACATCAATAAATCACCAACCTGGTTGAAAACCCCTCGCACTGACGAGTAGGTATCTCCCTTCACATAAGGCGGTAATGTGGCGGTTGAGCTGATGCTTCGCAGAAACCCTTGTAATGCCTCGTACTCCGTGTCATCAGCTGGTTCTGCTGGCTTCTTCTTGTTAGGACTGATCTGAGGCTTGGTTGAGTTGGTAAGCATTGATTCGTGGGCGCCATCACTGTGGGAAGAAGGTTTGATCTTAGAATGACTTATTATTTCGTTACCGCGGTCCAAATTCCAAATTCAAAATGTCTTTATTACTGTAGATATTTACAAATACTTAGCAATCGTCATTTTTTAAATCTTCTCTACATTGGACCACTGTGGGAGAGGAAGGGCGTAGAAACTCCCACAGATTGATTTTTAGATCTCTTTAAAAAATTGCTTGTGCTTAACTGATACAAATTTTATGATATCATTATATCATAATTAATAAGTAGGAATAAATAATTACAAAACTATTAACAGCAAGGTGTTGAGCCAGATTAACCCCATACAGTCCCGTCATTTAAGTAATCTTGAACATTGTAATATCCCTTTTTGGCATGGCAATGGCAATTTCAAGATCTTCAGAGGTATCTTGTTGTAGTAGAATGAATGCATTGACCCTTAAAAGAATTGCTAACCTTCGCGAGTCTAAACCGGGGCGCAAGTAGTCTGTGATTATTTAATAGGTTAATATTACAGCTATCGCTATGTTTGGCAAATGTTGTTAGGTTCTTGCGTACATACATTATGTTTTCGAAAATAAATTGACTAGCTACAGTTAGTATGTCAATTTCTTTAAAAAGCTCTCTTAAGAAGTCTGTGCGTTTTAAATTATCAAGTGCTCGAATAGCTCTTTTCTGTAAAATAAAAATAGTTTGAATATCCGCTGCTTTCCACCAAAACAAGATACCATAGGACATGACACTATGAAATTAACTAAAATATACTAGCCTAGATGTAGCCACATCCGTGTTTTGTCTGAAGTCCCTAACAGCGTAAGCCGCAGAACTTAATTTACCAGCCAATTTATCTATGTGGGGTCCCCACTGTAAATTGCTATCAATGGTTATTCCAAGAAACTTCATGTCCTTTACTAATTCTAGTGTCATTTACTAATTCTAACGTGCTGCTGTCTAACACGAAACTGGTCTCAACTTGCCTGACATTTGGAAGTGAGAATTTGATACATTTGGTTTCACCAGCATTTAACAATAAATTATTAACTGTGAACCAATTCAAGGTTAAAGACAATACTTCATTAACATCATCAAAATACAATAGTACACATGAAGAGATATTTACGTAACCCTTTTCACTCCAATGCGTCGAGCTGTCGCAGCTGTACGGCACAGTCAATTGTCTTAAATAGATTTTACAAGTAATCAAGCCGAGGCGTCTACTCTAGTGTATACATATGTAATTACTCAATGCTCAGAAGCCAGCATTCCTTACGTAAGTGTTTTTTATGTTTATTTAAGTGCTATTAACTAATGAACTTGTGATGTTGTTTCAGATAGCATAAGTTAATTTATGACTTGATCCAGTGTTTACAGGCCTAGAAATATAACGTTTGCGTGGATTTTGCCTAACAAATATCAGTTATGGTTCACAAAGGGGATCGAACATTTTTGAATGGAAAGTGTATGCCTACCGCCATATTGTTTTTTTTTTTCAAAATGGCGGCCACGAATAAAACCTTCATAAATCGATAAGATTAGACAGATTAGATATTGATATATATGATAATAATAAATGTAGCCCATTAATGTCCCCACCGAGAGGCACAGGCCTTTACTCGGATACTAATAAGATTAAGCCATAGGTACTCCACCACGCTGCTGGTTCAGTGCGGTTGGTGGAGGGTTATTAGGACCACTACCACGTAGCGATAGTAGCCGGGACCTATAGCTTACCATGTCATCCAAAACACTGAACGTCCGATAATGTACTTAACACATTGATGGACACTAGTAGAACAGTCAAGCAACAAGAAAAGTCACAACTTTTTTATATTGAAAATGAAGAGACGGTAATAGCAGTTGTCAATAGCCCTGATCAAAAATACTGGTCAGCAATAGGCACAAGGGCCATACACGCCCGACGTGTTGTACCGTTGTGAGATGTAGCCAATTAAATTAAATAAGATTGTAATGCACATTGATAAATTCGCATTAATCACCTTTTATTTATTCATTTAGAAAAACATAATTCTTACCCTATCCAGGATAGAAACAATGAAATAAAACAAAACATAAATCTTTCTTAAAAATATATGACACGTTGTTTTAGAACTGAATTACACTAGAAGTCTTTAAAACAATATTTGTTAGGACTAGGCAGGCTTAGTTAATCATATTAGCATTTTTTTTCTTAACTCTATAGGAACTTAGATTGAACACAGACAATGATAAAGAGATCTTATATCAGTCAACATCACAATCACCAACATAAATCATTTAGGTACTTATAATAGCTTATTTTTGTAAAAATGACTGAGTATTAAAATAATACTGAAACATTAAACCTAATTTTCTTCCTGTACTCGAAGATGCTACTCCCTTAAACATTCTGGACACAAATGAGGCTGACCTGGACATCCAACACACATATAATTCATTTCGTGCCGTATTTTTATTTTTTTGCAATAGCGACACTTTCAGAAAACCGATTTTCTCTTGGGCCCTGGAGGTATATCAATCTTCACAGGCCAGTGACCAGTATTTGGTAAAACCGCAGGTCGCTCGTTTGTAATATGTCCGGGACGCTTTCGATTGTCATTTATATGTCTGTACGACACCAGGTCCTTGCCTTCAATTTCCAGAAATCCCTCTCCCCAGTAAAGACTTCACAAGGTCTTCACGAAACTCCAAAAATTTAGCTTATGGAACGCATTGCGTTTTGTAAATATGGAAAAAGTTCCATAGCATCATGTCGAGGATGGATAATGGGCTTCTTGTACCATCTGATAGTGCGCCGGGGACACGAGTAGTAGACTAGAGTATCATTTGATCACTTTGGTAAATTCCAGACATGTATCGATTGTATTCGTCAACTTCCACAGGCTTATTACGAAACTGTCCATGTCTGTTTCTACTGAGAATCAAACGTGGGTGATATTCTCATTTCTTTTACATATCCAGAGATATTCATCTTCTTAAGAGTCTGACTCACACTATCCGGATTACCTTTTCGATTCTTTCTGAGCGTTCCTCTAGAGTGTGTTCGTTGTTGCAACAGTTTATTGCACAACAACCGCAACAGTTAACAGCTCCTACATACCTCGGAAACGTGACGCTTTACGAGATTTTGCAAATCTACACTTTATGTTTGATTTTTGAAGGTTTCATGCGTGGCCCCCATTTTGGAAAAAATAACGATATAACAAGTGAAGGTAAGGAACACAAGGAACGCAGTAGATTGAAAAGATTGCTGTCACAAGACTGCTTCTACGCATCAATTCTACGAATCATACCTAGCCCCCTGCGCCCGCTCACGACAATAGACCGAGTCTACTAGAACAGAGCGAGAGGCATTTACGAGGTCTTAAAATGTATGCACTCCAACACCCCGGCCTCTCCGTTCAGGCCATTCAGGCCCCCGTCCCCGCTACGAAGCACAGATAAACAAACCGGTCGCAGGTGCAGGCGCAACGTGCTCTTACAGCTTGCGACAGTAATAATCACTTCATAGAAGGGCTACTTTACGCTTTTAAACTGCAATAATATATTAATTAAATAATTATTAGTATGACGCCTGTAAAAACTCGAATAGCAATTTCGATCGATTTCGATCATGTCTCCCATGGATTATTTTATAGCTCAATTATACCAATTATTTGAGTTAAGTTTCGTTTGCGCCGGGCCTGGTTTTTTTTTAACATTCGCCTTTGGTGGCAAGGCAAGGTGGAGGGTGATGTTCAACGGTGGGTTAAGTTTCATGCTGTGATTTAGCGCTCTTTCACTCATACAGTTGACCCAATATTCTGCTCAGTATCGTCTACGACATTTATGGTTCACATCACGCGTATTTAAAAATAGGTAACACTAACACGTCTTGTTTGTTCTAGTTATCACACTCACTCACCTCTGAACCCGAACTATCCTCAAGCTCAACCGATTTCGACAAGACACATAAAATCCAAATATGGTTACCGCCATTTTTTTAATACTCTTCTTAATTGATTTTAGACAACACTATTTGTAAAAACATATACCCGACTATTCCCGACACGTCTTCAACCTAAGGTCCTTAGCAGAACTGTGTGGTCTCTAAGGTTAAAGGTACTGTGAATATTTATGTTTATCAATTCTGGGATGCAATATTATGTAGCAATTAAAAGTGTCAATAATTCATTGGTCCTTAGTACATACATACAGATATACAAACTGCGGAACGTATGTACTACAGATAGTAGAGACCTACTTCAGATCTCTTTATTGTAAGTAACTGTATTATGTAGATGTTTTCAATAAAACCAATAATAATGCATCCCATTTAGTTTAGAAAAGAGCAATACACAATCGATACGGTTCTGTTTAGAAACATGTAGGTATAATAAGCAATATAAATAATTATGCAAGTCAGGTAAGTATTAGTCCGTAGAACCTAAAACAGCATATATTGAGCTTTGGAGTGCCTTGCACACTTGTCCGCATACAGAATAAATAGGTAAAGGTAGGTTATATCATACATAGGTATGTACTTAGTAGTTGGCAGAAGAGCTTATTTATGAGGTAGGTGTAGGTAATTAGATCGTCATGTAGTTACACAGGTGACCCGTAATAGCGACACCGGAGGTAGACCTGCCTTATTGCCACACACTCGTCAAGTAGCGTGAGAAGTAACGAGGTAAGGAGGCAGAGACGTAAACATATGTGGTCCTCGTTCTGCCCACCGCTCCCTGTTTTCTCGGTCTTTTGGCGCGTGTCAATGGACCTGGAATATACCTGGAATGGACCTGCAATATTAGCCAATAGCGGGCGCCGCGATTTATTTTGCGCGAGAGAGTAGAGCAGTGTGTGGCCAGACGGGACCGGTATGAAGTTAGCAGCCTAAAATCCAGCGGCCTAAGATAACCCGAGCAAATTAAAAAGTTTTAAATTTATAGTTTTTTAATCCAGCCTAATGCCTTGATGGATACTGTATATATATAAACCGTCAAGTGCGAGCTGAACTTGTACTTGGAGGGTTCCGAGAAAAAATATACTTTATTTTATGTTTTTTTTTTCTACATTTTAAATGATAGCAATACGTATACTGTGACTATTTCAAGTATCGATCTATAGCGGTTCAAAAGCTTTTGGAGACGGATTCGAACAACTTCCAACCGAGATGCCAGATAATGACAAATCAAAGATGATACTCTATGTCAAAAAGATCATAAATCAATCATGATATTTAAAAAAATATCCGTTCTTCGATACTTCAGAAATTAAAATCCGTTAGGTGGTATGATTTAAGGCTGTGAGCATTTGGAGCCAAATTGTGCCAACTTACAAACGAGATGCCAGATAATGAAATATCAGAGATGCAGCTCTGTATTACAAAGATCATAAATCAAGCACGATATATCAAAGAATAGCCAAATTAAAATCCGTCAGGTGATATGATTTAAGGCTGCTAGCATTTAGAGCCAAATTGTGCCAACTTACAACCAATATGCCAGATAATGACATATCAGATATAATGTTCCGTAGCATAAAGATCAATCAAGATAAATCAATCACAATAATTCAAAGAATAACCGTTCTTCGATATGTCAGAAATTAAAATCTGTCAGTTGGTATCATTTTAGACAGCGAAATTTGGAGCGACATCGTGCTAACTTACAACCAAGATGGCAAATAATGACATATCAGACATTTTGCTCTGTATCAAAAAGATCCTAAATCAACCACAGTATGTCAAAGAATAGATGTTCTTCGATATGTCAAAAATAAAAATCCGTCAGTTGGTAGGATTTAAGGCTGCTAGCTTTTGGAGCTAAATTGTGTCAACTTACAACCGAGATGCCAGATAATGACAAAGTAGACATAATTTCCTTAATCATAAAGATCATAACTCAACCACGATATTTCAAATAATGGCCGTTCTTCGATATGTTAGAAATCAAACACCGTCAGGTGGTATGATTTTAGGTTGCTATCTTTTGGAGCCAAATAGTGCTAACTTTAACTGCCAACTTTTGGCCGGAGGGCATTGTTTACCGACGCTACAGGGAAGCGAGAACTAAGAAGAAAATCCCTAGCTAGGTTAGATTATATTTAGTGTGTTTTTTATATTACATTATGTATCTCTAGTTGTAAGGTATTTATAGATATGGGTTTTTTGTAAGCCTGAAATAAAGATTATTATTATTATTATTATTTAACCGAGATGCCAGATAATGACATATCAGACAGAATGTTCCGTATCACAAAGATCATAAATCAACCACGATATTTTAAAGAAAAGCCGTTCTTCGATATGTCAGACATTAAAATATGTCAGGTGGTATCATTTTAGACTGCTAAATTTGGAGCCGAATACTGCCAACTTACAACCGAGATGCCAGATAATGACATATTAGACATGACTCTGTTTCATAAAGATCATAATCAACCACAATATATCAAAGAATAGCCGTTCTTCGATATGCCAGAAATTAAAATCCGACAGGTGGTATGATTTTAGACTACTAGCTTTTGGAACCAAACTGTGTCAACTTACAACAGTCCTGTCCTCCTCATATCATCTTTACGCTGATGATCTCCAGATTTTGTGCTCAACAACACTCAACGCTGATCTTGACGCTATAAAAAGTTGGGCTTCATCGTTTGGACTCCTGGTCCACCCGAGCAAGTCCCAGGCCATGATTATAGGTACCAGACATTCTCTTAACTTGTTGCAGCAACATCCCATTCCACCTGTCACTTTTAATGGTACCACAATCGTATATAGCGATAAAGTTAAAAACCTGGGTCTAATCTTCGACAACCAGTTGTCCTGGTCATCGCATGTCAATTATGTAAGTCGCCGAGTATTTTCTACCTTTCACTCTCTCAGGAGATTTCAGTAGTTTTTGCCTCGACATACCAAAATTACTCTTGCTTAATCTCTCCTTCTACCCCACATCGATTACGCTGATGTCTGCTGGGTCAGTGCTAACGAAGAACTACTGAACAAATTCGAACGACTTCAAAATCTCGTGATTCGGTTTATTTTCGGGCTGCGCAAATACGACTATGTATCACAACATCGCAAGGAGTTGAAGTGGCTGCCGATTCGTCTTCGCCGGGATTCACACATCCTCAATTTCCTTTACAACATTTTACGTAATCCACGCTATCCAACCTTCCTACGAGACAGTTTTCAATTTCTTCCTTCCAGCAGACCTCGGAAAACTCACGCAGTTTCCATGCTCACGACTCCACAGCATAACACCGCTTTCTATGAGAACAGGTTCAGACTCCGGGCCATTGGAATGCACTCCCCTGCGCCATCAGGGACAGTCCTACTCTGAATATATTTAAAAGTCGTGTGAAGAAGCATTACCTCTCTCTTTAGAGTAAGTATTTATTAGTAAGTATAGTATATACAATAGTAGTTGTAGAATATTATAAGTATTTAGTACATCATTAAAGTTATTATGTAACTTATTTTATTTATTATTTTATATATTGTACACATAGGTCTACCCCTGCTTAGCAAACAACCTATCACATGTTAACCAGGTTTGCTGCAAGAGATCTCTTATTAGAGATAAGCTCGCTTTTGTACAATTTTTATGTAAATATTATTTTTTGTATGATTTGTGTTCGTATGTTTTGTATGATATGATAGTCGGTTTAAAGGAATTTTTCAAATTCACAGTTTTTTAGCCCTTTTGATGTTTTTTTTTATTTCTACGCTGTGAATAGTTACTAAGACGAAACAAGTGTTCTTTTGTCATATATTTCTCGAATTTAACCTAAGGCATCGGCCCGGCATCGGAGGCGGCTTAACTTAAATCTTCAGCAACAACATTGTCTTTGTATTGATCAGCTGCCGTGAACAAAAATACTTGTAATGGTTAACCCTGTGCTCCTTATAACTTCCTGTTAATAAGTGTAATATTAGGTGTATTTGCATCTAAGTCATACTTTGACCCTTACTTTTATATGGCTAGCCTGCGTCTGCAGAAAATATAAGGCCAACTAGGTACTCGGTTTGTTCTTGATATGCGGAGCAATAGACAGGTTTGTTACTTCCTTAGGCACTAGCTTGACTTCCGTTTCCGCAACTGGCTTGAAATGCGCGCATCATCAATTCATCTCCGCGAGCTTTCGTTTCGAGCATGAGTTTTACTAGACGGCCGGCTTCCACCATTCTTATAATACCCGGTAAATACTGCTTAAAAAGTCGTGTTACTTAAATATGGCTGACAGGTATTTCTGTGAATACGTAACTTGACCGTGTTGTAGGTGTGATATACGTGTGAAATCAAACGCGGACTATCGTGAACTGTTTTATCCCACTCAACCCGTGGCAATGCTGGTACATATAACATAACTATTAACCCAAAGATATAAAATGTTTCCCTCCTTAAATTACTAAATAAACTGTATAAATGTTAACAATTTACGACATCAATCTTACATAACTGAATGCCTTACTTACATTTTATTGATGTAGTAAGTACATAATCGATAGGGAATGAACACAATGGATCAATCACTAACTTAGACAATAATATGGCTTACAAAAACACAATATGCCTTGGAATAATGCCTAAACCATTTTATTAAGTGGTCGTGGTCTTAACCGCATTTTCTCACACCCTTACCAATGTCAATTTCTAAACTGGAAACTGTCGGCTGCTCAACAGGCTGCATATTATTTTCAATATTTGGGCTCGATACTGATTTTTTAGGAGAGTGACTCAAAGGGGTCGAGCAACCGTCTACCTACTTCTTCTACGCCGACACATCAGTAAAGGCGTCCAAGTGCGTGACATTGTGAAGAGCAGACAGAGAATGGAAGGTCCTGCTAACTGGTTGAGCACTAACAATCTAATCAATATGCCTCTTATGGAGCCTATCATTATGTGTCTTAACCGCGTAAGACACATGTCCAGTCTTGTTATGTATAACACCCTCTCTCCATTTGATGTTTTTATTAGTGTAGTCTCGTAACATTACCTTCTCACCCTAACCTAACCTCCTAAGTGAACCAGCACGCCGCTGCTCGGTCGCAAGCTGTGTGCTGCGTACCAGCTCGCCCGTCTCCGGCCGAATCAGGTCGAGGCGACCACGCAACCGCCTACCCATCAGTGCTACCTCCGGCACCTTAGACGTAGTGCTGTGTTCTGTATTTCTATAGCTAAATAAAAATCTGCTTAAAGCTATCACACAATCTTGTTTTTCATAAACAGCCTTTTTTAAAACCCTTTTAACACTTTTCACTACGTTCTCCGCAGCGCCATTGCTAGATGGGTGATAAGGAGCTATTAATAGTCTTAATACCATTACTTTCCAGGTATGAACCATACTCTGAAGAAGAAAAAGGTGGCCCATTGTCACTAACTATGGTTTTAGGCAAACCAAATCGAACAAAATTTTTCTTAGAAAAGTTATGACCGAAACCGCCGAGGTGCCCCCAATGCCCTCAGCTTCTATCCATTTGGAATGCCCGTCAACTAACACTATATAATATTTATTGTGGAAAGGTCCAAGAAAATCGATATTGAGCCTAGACCATACTTGTTCCGGCCAGGACCATGAGTGTAATGGCGGCGGGCGCGGGCGCCGCACTCTCTGCACGCGCGCTCCATGTCCGCGTCCACGCCCGCCCACCAAACGTAATTCCGAGCCACCTGCTTCATCTTTACCACACCCATATGGCCACTGTGCAATTCTTCAATGATCTGACTACATAAAACTAACCGGAATAACTACCCGATATCCCCAAACATGGCAATCGTGTTCAACAAAAATACTTTCTTTACGAATAAAAAATGGTTTCATTGCTTCTTCCATACATTTGTCAGGCCAACCAAATTTAACAAAACCTATTACCTTGTTTAAGATAGGGTGCCTACGTGTTTCTGTTTTAATTTCATTAAAAGTTATTGGAATTTTATACATAATTTAAATAACTTCCTTTCTTTTTCTCACGTGAATTTTTGGGCTTTTGCTCGTTTACCAATGGCAATCTTGATAAGCAATCAGCAAAACAGTTTTTTGCTGACGGAACAAATTCTATTTCGAAGTTATAACCAGATAACTTGATGACATATCGTTGAATACGGCTCGCCGCCGTTTGCGGGATTCCTTTATTTTTGCTAAAAATGTAACTGAGCGCTTTATGATCGCTACGCAAAATAAATCTTCTTCCATAAAGATAATGCTGGTGTTTCGTGACACCAAATATGATGCCTACCACTCAACTGATTCAACTGTGAATAGTTGAGCTCCGCTGCATTCAGCGTGTGAGAGGCACAGCTGATCAGTCTCTCTGAGCCGTCGGGGTATCTATGAGTCAACACAGCGCCCAGTCCGTAAGCACTGCTGTCTACCGACAAAATTAACGGGAGTGACGGATCATAATTAGATAGTACTCGGGCACTACTTAGCCTTTTTTTAATGCTATTAAATGCTAGCTCACACTCCTCACCCCATTGCCATTTAACTTCCTTTTTTAACAAGTTGTATAGTGGACGTAAAGTTTCGCTAATATTAGGTCCTTACATACAAAACGCCAATTTCATATGTAAGGAACATATGAAATTGGCGATTTGTATGGAAAAATTTAAGTTAACTCAATTTTCAGTACAAACATTTTTGTATTTTTTTTAGGAATGACAGATCCTAATTTTGTAAACTTTGTGTGTATGAATGAGACAACATTAAGCTAACAGAAAATTTTATATAATTTTTGAAAAGTGTCAGCTGTAAAAAAATATTACGAATATTATCATGAAAATGGATGACATTTAGGAGGCACTGATTTTGAAGATAAAATTTTAGTTATCAAACTGAAAATTAAAAGAAAATTTTATAAGTAGATGTAAAATATTGAAATTAATTTTAAAACAATAAAAATAACTGGAAATAGCTATTGAATTACTCGAATTATGAACTCCTGAATCTGGAAGAAAAATTCGCCAATTTCATAGGTAAGCACCCAATATTAACACAGAATCTAGAATAAAAATTCACTAAACCTAAAAAACTTTTCAATTGTGTAATATCTCTTGGTGTATATGCTAGAACGATAGCCTGTATTTTCTTGCTATCCGTATGTAGACCATTTTTATCAATGCGGGCCCTAGATAGGTAACACTATCCATGAAAAACTCTCATTTTTTTATATTTACTCGCAATCCAGCTTCGCGTAACCGGGACAACACTTACGTTAAGGTTATGTAAATGTGTATTTCTGTATCTGCCTGTAACACAAATGTCATCCTGAAACACCACCTAGAGTTTCCTCCATAATTTTTTGTAATTTTTCCGGAATGCATTTAAGCCGAAGGGTACTCTTTTATAAACAAATGTACCTACGTGTGTTGTGATTGCCGTACACGGCTGAGACTCAGAGGACAATAACAGGTGTTGATAAGCATGCGATAAATCTATCTTTGTAAATTGTTCGCCCCCCGCTAAAATGGCAAAAATGTCTTCAATATTTGGTAACGGATAATGAAAATCTTTCAACTTGGGGTTTATTGTTGTTTTGTAATCCCCGCAAATGCGAATATCACCATTCTTTTTAATTACTGGGACTATAGGTGTTCCATAATCGGAGCGGTCAACCTTATAGATGACGTCACCACGCTGAAGGCGCTTAAGCTCTTGTTCTACGGACCCTCGCAGCGCTAATGGTAAGGTACGTGCTTTGAAAATACCGGTGTACTCTCAACTAAGTGCAACTTCAAAGGTGTTTTAAATGTCCCCAGTCCATCTGAAAATACTGTATGAAATTCCTTTCGCAACATATCGATGGTATTAAGGTTCGCTTTCTCAGATTTTGCTTCAGCTAAGTTATGATATCCAATAACATTCAACTGCATTTTCAAACGCCTTATCCATGTACGTCCAACCAACGGAGGACCGCCATTCTCAATTACAGACAACTCAAGCGATTCTGTGATATTATTATGATTGACCGTGGATCAATACGAAACCCAATGGGTTGATAATTGTACCTGTGTAAGACTTAAGCTTTAATGATTAATGGCAAACTATTAAGATACTTGTCACAAAATTGCTTAGAAATAACCGAAATCTTACTGCCAGTATCTACTTCAAACTTAATTGAATTACCATTGACTTTGAGTACTAAATGATAACGATCATCACTTATCTCGTCTATTATGTTATAGAAATTCAACTCACTATCACTCGAATCGTCAAAAAAGTACTGTCTTTTCTCTGGATTCCTACGCGTCGGTCCGGTATCTTTGTTACTCGTACAAACTACCTTCAGATGGCCTTTCTCTCCACATCGGTCACAGTTGTATTGCTTGAAACAGCACTTCGCACTCGCGTGTCCCTCTCTTCCACATCGTCCGCAACGGCGCCCTCCTGCAGCCGGCTCTGCCGCCGCCGCTGAGAGGGCCACGTGACGCCCGCGTGCCATGCCCACGCGATGAAGCCTTCCGTCTCCACCGCTCCGCCACCAGGTCTGCTGCCACTTGCACTGCTGCCAGATGCCGCCTCCATAGCGTGCCGGTTTGCTGCCTCCAATGCTAATGCGAGCTCCACATCTCGTTTGTAATCTAAGTTCTTCTCGGCAAAAAGCCTAGACCGTAAATTTTCATTCGTGAGCCCCGACACGAACTGGTCCCTCAGATTAACTTCCAGTGGATTTTGTTGACTGGTAGTGAAGTTACAGGTTTTGGCCAGATGCTTCAAGCTGTGTAGGTATTGACTCACGGTTTCGCCTTGCTGCTGCTTCCTCTGCCGGAATATATGCCGTTCTGCGATCTCCGATCGTTGTGGTTCCAAATGTGATTTTACTATCAACGCCAATTGATCAAATGTTTTAGTTTCAAGTAGGTGGGGCGCACAAAGATCACACATCAACTCGTAACACGTGATGCCCACGTGTGCGACTAAAGTTGCAAAGTGCAAGTTTTCGGCTATGCCGTTTAATGTTATGAACTGCTTCATTCTTCTGCAATAAGCGTCCCAATTATGTACACCCACTTCAAACGATTCGATTTTACCGAAAGGCATTGCGTAGTTTCGAATCCGGCTGCGCCAATGTGATATACATGTGAAATCAAACGCGGACTCGTGAACTGGTTTATTAAACTTAACCCGTGGCAATGCTGGTACATATAACTATAACTATTAACGCAAAAACATCACAGTATATACCTACTTAAGTTGTATTTTAACTGTATTTAGTGGCTGTCAAATATCTGGTGCAAGGTAAAACATTGGCTAGCTCTTAGTTCAATTACTTATGTAACCAATCTACATTACAGAATGAAGCTCGTGCGCTAAAATACTTATAATTTCTGTCTTAACTTAATTTCTAGTGTTAAATTTAGCATATTTAAATTCAAACCTCCATTTCTTCAACTTACCTACATCGAAGGAATTTCATAGAGTTGCGCAATGCCATATCACCTTGAACAATATCAATGTGTGCAATAATGCCCATTTTAAAACTGCCTATTTTTTTTTTGCCATGTCCAACAGGTTTTTGGTTTCGCAGATACCTATGAGGTAAGTTGTAGGCAGCAATCTACTGATATTCGTTGCCTAGCAACAAATTACCGCTAGGCGGCCCAGGGTCACAGTACAAAACACAATCAAGGTCGCTTTCGGACTTCATTTAGATGTATCAAGTCATGTCATGTACAGTGTACATCATTGTATTTACCTAATCGTCGCTTATTGTCGTCGGTACGCCGATTTGTGATTTTCATCAAATCAGAAGGCACAGAAAACGAGCAAAGAACTTGATTTCTAAAATTCTGTTTCACTAAACAAACATCCATGTATAAGAAAAGTAAAACAGAGTAACACTTGTTGAAAAATAATGACCTCTAGCGAAAAAACAATAAATCGTATGTAATAACTTTATATGTTAGCTAAATATTTTGTTCTGTAATAAAACTATCTAACATTGCAATTATGCATTAAAATAGAACAACTTTGGTTGGGTTTTGAATTAATTAATTGATTTAGCATTAGAGACCAAATTTGCCTTCTATCGCACACTTCAAGCCGTATATTGGTCAGATGGTGCCCTGCTATCGCACACATATTCTGAATGTGAAAGGAGGTGGCGACTAATAAAAAACATCTATATTTTCTTATTAAAATCAACATAATATATTTATTTATGAAATGTAACATGAGTAGGTATATCATCATTCATCACTTATGGCAAAATTAAATATCACACAATACCTATTGCTCTAGAAACATGCCAGAATGATCGAATTACTTTTTTTAGTTAATAAAACATTAACTAGGTATCAAGACCAATGGGGTTGGCAACTGTCAAAGTGGCGCTAGCATCACTTGTACTCATAAACAAACAGATTTTGTATGAACATTTTAGCATTTTTATCAAAAAAGCAATAATGCCGCGTTGTAGTGTAATTAGTTGCTCAAAAGTTGAAATTCATAGTTTTCCCAAAGACCTTAAATTGTCAAAACAGTGGCTGAAGGCGATACGTCGTAAAAAATTTGTGATAAGCAATAGAACAAGGTTATGTCGGAATCAATTCGTGGAATCAGACTACGTAAAGCTGGGAAAATACTCGGGTGAGTTACTATGTTATCATATTCTATGTACCTAGTTGATTGATTAAGTCGAATCTACAACAGAAAAGACATTGACCAGACCAACATTGACTGACAGTTGACACTGACATTGTATTATAGGGATTACATTCGAATCGATTTAATCAATCGGTTTTGGATGTCCTATTTTCGAACTTTTTGTATTGTTTGAAGCTTAAACGAGCTTAACCAATGGACGTGTGAACTAGAATTGCATTTCCCTGAAGTAATCCCATCGTTTTTAATACAAACATATTCTTTCAATCCTTGCGCCAGATAAATTCAATCTCGAACGATTCGAATCGAATGAAAATAATGGCATCCCTACGTGTTTGTCATTTTGAAGGAAGAGGTACAAGACGTGCTAGCGCCATCTGGAATTAGCTTTCACCGGCCAACCCCATAAGCGGCATATTTTAAAGGTGATTGATTGATAAAACACGTGTACACTTACAAGAATTTTGTTTTTCTTGTGATCTTATCATGTTTGGTCATCTGTATTCGGGAGTCTAAAGAGCACCTATAAAGCTTTTACAATGCGTGCTCGAAAAGAGCGTTGCCTAAGCAGCAAAAGTGCCACTTTTTCGCACTAGCGCTTTTAACTTTTCAGCAAATTTTTTATCTCAGTCGTCAGCCCGGAGCAAAGAGTTTTTATTTTTTGAGTAAAGTTTTACCAAATTAATCAAGTCAATCAATATAAAAGTCAAAGTCAATATAAAAGATATAATAAAACTAATACTTCAAAGCGTTATTAATAACTTTAGATTTATATTTTGATCAATATTTTTTCAAATAATTAAATATGTTTGGCTAAACATATATTTTCTCGTGCCTTTTTGCGATACGACGTGGCTGCTTTTCCCACATATGCAGTAAGTGGTAGACATTTTACTTACATATTTAGACGACTAATTTACCTACCTATGTTTTTGTTACCGATGCTATCTGTAGGGAACATAAAAACTAATTTGGCGAACAGAATTAGCGAAAAAAGACCTTTTATATGAATAATATGGTCGACGAAAAAAATCCAAACTAGCTACAAAAAGTGAGCTGCGCAAAATCAAAATGTAAGTACTAAAAAACCAACCTTCGAATTGAATTTTTAAGACGCTGGTTATTGTCCAAATTCTTAGAAGATATTTCCCAAACCCGAAAAATATGTGATGAAGACATCCTTTTCGGGTTGGTTTTTCAATCGTGCCCCCTTAATTTAATTATAATGAGGTGTGTAATGGATAGCTGGTGGTCACTTAACTTGAGAAAGTGCTTTTCTTTTTGTCAAAAAATGCATATATATCTTCTCTGAAAATCGAACTTGAAAATTATCGGTGAACGAAACCCAATTAATTACAAAAAGTTACATATCCTAATGTCAAAAATACCATACATAAGCTATATTATATATCATATTTTCTATTTAATTGTAAGTTTGTGAGCGAAAATATCCGAAACCAATCGATGCTAGATGTCATCCGTTTCTTGCTTAGCTACCTAAGTGAATGTGTTCCTTTTTGTTCCCGATATTTACGACGACCCATGATATGTGCATGGAGTATTTATGGAGAAGGGTGATTTCAGGGAATAAATTGGATCCGTTTGTTTAGTTAATTAACCACTTGAGCGATCCGGGCTATAAATTGTTTTCCCGGGGGTTTCCCCCACAGACCAGGTATCTGGTCTGTGGTTGCCCCTTAACCGCTTGGGGCTCGGATCCGAGCTATTTTTTACTCTATTTTACTCAATAGAGCCCGCACCTGATTGCGGTAGTGTGGTTGCAATTGTTATTTATTTGATCGATTCGACCTGTGACTTGAGTTCACTTTAATTAAAATCGATTCTAAGTGGCCAGCACTATTGCTGAAAAGCGAAATACCAGAGGTGGTAAAGAAAAAAAACTGCTGTTGAGCAGTGAAGTTTTGCTTACGTCGCGTGATCTTGTGAGTTTTCTTTGGCAGAGTTAAAAATGAAATAAGTATTTTCTGAATGGATATTTGTTAGAAATTGAATCTACAGAATACGTCTATGAAATCTCATAGCTTTCATAGGAAGAATCTGTTCAAATTGTGGTAGAAAATATATTCTGAAAATTGTGGCATCTTTTAGTGGTCATTAAAGTACGTAAAATTATTTCTACCAACAAAAACTACATGTCAGCTACTTTTAGATATTCATAGATATAAATTAAAACCGTCAGATTACTGTTTTTTGCAGTAATTAGGAGTTATCGTCATTAATTCTGTATTCAGGTAAAATAATGGTGATCTATACCGCTGCGGGTTAGGAACAAATTGTTGCCACAATTCGGCCATTAAAAGTGTAAAGAAGTGTATTCAGATCAGAATTCAGATGTTTGATTTGATTGTCCGTTCGCTGGATTTGGCTTCTTTGCCAAAATTAATTAATTAATTATTAATTAATTAAAAACTCGGCAATGTATTAATGGATTTGTAACTTACTCACAAGTTTGCGTTACTCAAAACTTAAGTGATTTCATATCAGCTAAAGTTGTTTAGCTGATATGAAATCACTCGAGTTTCGAGTTTTTAGATGATAGAAACAATCTTGGAATTTCTAATTTCACCTCTATTCCGCGATCACTAAAGCTTTCCTCTATTGGCAGCGTTGAGTGGGCGAGGTACCTACCTTTCATTACGTCACACTTTTTAGGGTCCTAATGTTTTCTTTTATTTGTTATGAAATTAATGTGTTTGCTGCACGTTTGGTATTTTTAGGGTTCCATAAAATTTAATAAGTTTCTTGGTTATAAGGTACTTAATTGTTTTTTTCTTCTTTGTAAAGTATTCAATATCTTGTATTTTTTTAAGGTAATAGAAACAATCTTGTAATTTCTAATTTCACCTCGGTTCCGCTACCACTAAAGCTTATTTCTATTTGCACCGATGAGTGTTCGAGTTACCTTTGATTCAAGTCATTTAAAAGCTTTTAAATAAATATCCGACAAACTATTGACAATAAATCCATGGTGACAGTGTTCTATGACTAGCTTTTAAAACTTTCCAAATATCTACTTCTTTTCTCCCGACTAGGATAAAAAAACACACGAAACAATGTGCAAATCCGACTCGACCTTGGTCGATATTTTTGATCAGGTAAGTAGTAAGGATAAGGAACCGTGTGACCACTCAACCACATAAGTATTAAAGCTGGCTTCCCACGGTGCGTGATTCTGCGGATTATCGCGCGCGGCCGACGACTACGGACAGCGACGCACCGCGCACAAGGGTCTTCCAATGGTGCGTTTCAGTCTGTGTGGGTCTTGAGATTCGAAATCGCTTCCGTCCCCTTATCGACACGCTGCCTAACCATCTTGATTAGCACTCAGCACGAGCTCGCACCGCACCTTTGAAGTTACCGACTCGCCGCGGATAGGACGCACCGCGACGGGCATGACTGCGCTACCACGGACGATACTCTTCCCATGGCACAGAATACTTAATAGTACTACCCATGGTCGTCGGTGCGGGCTGGTTCGCGTCCGTCCGCAATACCACGCACCGTGGGAAGCCGCCTTAAGCGTTACGTAACCTCATTATCTCACTGTACCTAATAATTTGAGCAACCGGTAAGTAAGTAAGCATAATAACAAAACCAAACTTGAAGTCCACTTACCGTTTTTTTTTATCTTTCATGATGCTTTTTCTTTACAACCTTTTTCAATCTTCACTTCTAAAAACTGCACTAGCAACGATTGGTAGAAAACTTTACAAAAACACGTATAAAAAAACCTTACATCGAAATTAAAACAGATGAGTACACTACAATATTATTTCGCACCGTAAGCTAGCGAGCTCGTATGCCAGCCCGCCTATTGTGAATTGTTTGATAATTTTTCACTTTGTTTTCATTATAAGATTGTGGCTATTCGGTATAATCAGTGCGATCGATACCTAGCGTGCACTACTGTTGGCCGCTATAACACCACGGTACCACGGTCACGGCCAGCAACTGACGGCACGGCAGACAGAACTGAATGGCTTCGCGAGCGATGCCATCATGCCAGACCCCGTAGCACGTTAACCGCGGGGGGGTGTCGCGACGCGGGAAAGTGAGGGACAGAGCTATTTCGTTCGAGCGTTTAGCTCTGTCTCTCATTTTCCCTCGTCGCTACACCCCGCGGGGTAAAGATGCTGCGGGTGCAAGCCTCGCAATGCATGCGTGGTGCTGCAAAGAACTGTGACGTCACAAAAATCGATGAGTTGCGATATTACGGGTCAACATGGAGTTTCGTCAGCATTAGATAATATAGACGTATTCGCGTGTGACCCCGAGATATGGTATCTTATCACAACAGTGATGACCACAACGATAACGTTACCTACAGTTACCAACGTAAATTGTTTGATGCTTTTGGGCGAATTAATTATTAGGGTTCAATAAAATTAAATTTAGAAGTTAACAATGGGGTATGTGGTGGTCATATAATTAAGAACGACTATTTGAAAACAAGCTTTTTTCAAACTTACGAGAATAACACTTATTGCATATCGTTTTGTATCTCTCTCGGTATCGTAAAACTGTTTTACACAATCGAAGCATACAGTTATAATATGATAAATTCAACAATATTATTATATAAGTAAACTTTTTGTATATAATATATCTTAACATGTTATTGCAAACTTACTGGCTGGCCACATAATTAAGAACGCTGGATAGTTTATTTTTTTATTCAAATTTAAATAGAGAACACTCTGTAACTAGGCCACTATTCGAGTAATTTTGGCGCCATTTAGTAGTGTAAAAGTCAAAAAGTTTCATAATAAAAAAATGGGAAAAAATAAAAGTTGTGATGCATCTTACAAGGGAAGTAATAATAAAACTTCGCGATATGAATTGGTCATATAAAAAGATTGCCAATCATTTGCAGTGCTCAAAAACGATGATATTCCACGCTGTGAAGCATTTTAAACAGAGAAAGCCATCTCAGCGAGACGATCGAAATATCGTGCGTTTGGCAAAACAATACCCTTTTAAGGGGTCTAATGAGTTAAAAAACCGATCAAGTGCGAGTCTAAATCGCGCACGAAGGGTTCCGTACCACCGTTCAATAGAAGCGATGGTGTGGAGTGAATAGTTTGGATTTTACACAGCAAAATATTGTTTACAAAGTTATTGGTGCGGTTACTTTTACACTCCATGTACGTAACCAGGTGCATCCATAAGTTTGTATGTGGTATTGAAAGAATTGTTGTATGGGAGCCCCCTTAAATATATCTTTTATCCTGTTTTTTAGTATTTGTTGTTATAGCGGCAACATAAATACATAATCTGTGAAAATTTCAACTCTCTAGCTAGCTAGGTTCTTGAGATACAGCCTGGTGACAGACGGACGGACGGACGGACGGACGGACGGACAGCGGAGTCTTAGTAATAGGGTCCCGTTTGGAACCCTTCGGGTACGGAACCCTAAAAAGAATACTTTGGTGAAAATAACCCTTCAGCGATCTCAGCGCGCACTATCCGAAGGCGATTGGTAGAAGCGAAGTTGAACGGAAGGATAGCAAGAAAGGTGCCCATGTTGAAACAGTGTCATAGGCAAGCCCGGCTTGCATTTGCTAGGAGGTATGAAAGCTGGACAGCAAGACAGTGGAAGAATTTTCTTTTCTCTGACGAAACAAAAATTAACAGAGTATGTTCTGATGGGAAACGATATGTTCGACGCCCTCCGAATACAGCATTCGACCCCAAGTACACAAAAATGACATTAAAGCATGGTGGTGGAAATGCGAAAATTTGGGGATGCTTCTCTGGTCATGGTGTTGGACCTGTTAGACTGATAGAAGGAAACATGGATCAATTCCAGTACAAAAATATACTCGAAGAAACTATGTTACCATATGCTGAAGACGTACTTTCGATTATTTGGACATTCCAACACGACAACGATCCGAAGCTCACTGCACGCACCGTTAAAGAATTCCTCACATCTCAATCAGTTTCTGTCTTAGAATGGCCACCGAACAACCCAGATTTAAATCCCATAGAGCATCTTTGGTGCGAAGTCAAGAAAAAGGTTTCAAATCGACGATGTGGTAACCTAACTGAGTTATATAACGTTTTTTTAGAAGAATGGCGCTCTATTTCTCTTGAAAAATGTCAAAAATCGATAGAATCAATGCCTCGTCGGTGTAAGGCAGTTATTAAAAGCCATGGTCACGCTACAAACTATTAACTTAGAATAAAATGTATTAAATTATAATTTTTAACATTGTCACTGTCTTATTTAATGTGATTTGTAAAATCTAAGTATCTACGGAAACAACTCTCGAGCAGCTTAAGAATCGTTCTTAATTATTTGTCCAGCATTTTTACTACTTGAATTTGTAATTATCGATAATCAATTAAATTTGTAAAAATAGTAAATGTTTTAAATATTTACTCCTAATCCCGTTTACTTTATCGATGTAGCTATTTCATAACACAACTAATTACTTTTAAGAAGGAACTTAAAAGTACACATAGCAAGGTTTTGAAAAAAAATATCTGGTACTACAAATCGTTCTTAATTATATGACCACCACTGTATATGTCACCGTAAGATAGTCAAAACTGTTGGTAAACTCTTTGAGTAATAAATAATAATGTATAAATACTAGAGTAGGCGCGCAAACTGACTTTGTTGCAGCTATAAGTAGGGTGAATTCACTCAATCAACCCCAATTCAGTCTGTGCGAAGCGCTTGCCGAGCTGCGAGAGTAAGAAACTAAATAATGCCGTCATGTGCTCTGCGGTACTGTAAAAACTTCACTGTACAGACCAAAAAAGCCGAGAAATAACTTTTAATATTAATTACCCTGTATTGTCATTAAAATACGCATATTCAATAATATTTTGTGAATTACAAAAATCAACAAAGCGACAGCCATGTTTTCTCTTTGAAAGTCAAAGAGTAACAAGATTTTTACATGCAGATGTGTCATTTCCGAATACCAACGTGTTATGCACGTCATATATTTTCAAATTTTTTATTGCTCATGAAAATTCACATCACAAACTTATGGAAAAGACATTTACAAATGCAAGCTTATCTCTAACAAGAGATTTCTTGCAGCAAGCCCAAGATGATAATGATAAATTTCATAGTAGTGACAGGTAGACCCTTGCGCAGAAATACCGCTCATGTATTACTACCGCAATTAATTAATGATAACTCTCATCTGGCGAAAATTTAAAGAACTGTCAGTTTATGTATTAAACTCACAGATATCGAGAGATAGTTTGAGGGGCGTGGCACGTGCGAACAAATGTAGCTCCGACAGGTTAGATATTAAAAATTCTCGGTAGTCACCGGGCGACCGCAGTGACGAATTCATTTCCGTTGTTTTTCGAAAATGCCGACCTGTGCAATACTCACGTGCAAAAATAGAAGCGAGATTGTGAACTCCAAGAACGCCGGTGTCACATATCACTTGTAAGTCTCATTCCGACTATTATTTCTTCTTAAAACACAAGAAATAAACATTATTACGAAAATAAATCATTCGCGGAAAATTTGTCACGAATTGACATTAAAGTGACAATGTCATGTTGTTCTCGCGAAGTTTACTATACATTGCTTGTTTTGTATCTTAATTTCACTACTTATTGCCAAACTAACACGCAATGAATATTTCACACTTATCTAAGTACGAAAGCAAAGATGCATCGTGATACGGAGGCGAACTGTTACACGCACACAGAGACGACATATAGTGATGGGGATAGCAATTACTAATATAGTTAATGTAATAATATAGTTATTTTATTGCTCGTTTATTGTTAGTTATTCCAATGATTGCCAAACAGGCAGTTTAGATTTTAAGTTTGTTTTAAACCTCGCCCTACGAAGGATAATGGGGTGTTATGAGTATTGATCGGAAATTCCGATGCTTTCAGTCGTTTCCGAAGAGTTCACAGTTACCGTGTTACAGTTACAGTTCTACCTTCAGAAACCTCTTTGCCTCTCTTTCTAGCTGTAATAAATATGTCGTATTTACAAACAATTTACTATTTTATTTATAGAACCCGGCATTGTATACGACTGTCTATACCAGTGTCTATAAATTATAATCGATCGATGATACACACTGTCCTTGCATTGTCCCAACACCAGCTCGACTACCTGCGGTAGTGTGGGTGTGTTCGGACGATAGGTGCATGACATTGCACTGACCAATAAAAGCGGAGGGATTGATGTACGAGTGGTGTAAATATATGCGTGTTCTTAGTTTTCGGCGACACTGGTTCCGATACAAGCTTAGCGCCAAGGGCCTATCTCTCGATATCTGTGATTAAACTGATTAACAACATTACAACCAATAAAAAAAAACCCATAAAAATATCGGATATGTGCATAATCTCTTTTATTTTATTCCCAAATACACATTAAAGGTCGCCTGCGCTTAAGAGTATGCAACCAGTATAGGCAGGATTCACTCGATAGGTATACTTTTGGGCAAAGGCGACTGTACCACAGATTAATAAATAGTTACTACGTAACAGATGCATCACTCCCATACAAAAGCGAAAATACCTACTCTATAATAGCCTACAAAATCTTAATAATAATACCTGCTGCTCAAGACGAGAAGAAATGTACCATAATTACGCGCTCGAGACTGTGTTGGCCACCGTGCGACTCACGTGCCAACGCGTCATCGTAAGAATGCGCTAGGGTTGTACCTATGGTGATTATTGTAATAAAACAAATGTTGCGAATCAACTATATTTTTTATTAGTTAATCAAATATGTTTCAGTTTTATATAATGATTTATATTTTTTTTCGTTTCTCGGAATTCTCTGTTATTAAATTTTATAGTAGAAAATATCCTAAATCGCGTAAATAATTAAAAAAAATAATCATAAGGAAAACAGGAGCAAAGTGACGGAAAATCAACGGTTTTTGAATGTAATATGATGCTACCAGGCTGATTCATTATGACGTTGTCAAAATTATTTAAAAATTATTTTTCTAACTCTTCAATATAATTATAAACGTTTCAGGTGGGACTTTTAGCCCGCCATAAAAAGATGAATCTTTGTTATAGGCTTTAAAATGAGTATACAGAGTAGTTTCATCAACATTAGGTTTCTCCTGTAACAAAGCATTGAAGCTAGTGCAGTTATGTTTTTTACTACACTTATACAATACATACCCTGATACATAGGTCAACGCATTTTTCGCAGGAAAATCAAATCGGTATTCGGTTTCGCCGTTTAAGGCAATCGCTGAAGGTGTTCTTTCCTTGTGCGCTGGGCCCGATTTTCGTTCAAAAAATGAGGTGGTATCAGACCTCTGAAGCAAGTCACAAATATCTTCTTGGCAGTTACTAGTACGTGAATTTTGCAACATATTGCTGAGAAAAATTTAGAAAACGCTCTTGTGAACTGGATAGGGGTGGGGTCTCTGCAGTTGCCTCCCTGTTGTCTGACAGCTCCGAAGAAGTTTTCCAGGCAGTCTTGGTTTAAACGTCGTGTAAATATAAATTTTATTCCCTTTTCCTGTAAATCTTTGCTTAACATTGTTAGAGATCTAATAGTAATTTGTCTGTTTTTAAAAGTTTGAATTTTGTTAGTTTTATTTCTTCCTGTCTTTTTGTCTATGGCTATCATTTTCTCGTAACATTACTGCAGCTTCTTCTAATAATCAAATCTGATACTGCTTCATCGAAAATGCTTTTTGATACTTGTTAGGACATGAAACTTTGCTAGAGTTTAGGACATCAAATATGTTATTGATTTCTTCTATAAAGTCTGCGGTATATTGAGCCTCTTCTGGTAAGCTATGATTGCTGACAAGAACGATCGGCTAAATATTTGGGCCGCATACTTTACCCGCATTTTTTGAAAATTGTTAGGATCAATATGTTTCTCAGTCACTTTAGGATTCAATCGTAAGTCTTTTTGCTTTTGTTCAGAATATAATTTTTCTATGTATTTCCACGAAATTCTTTTGCCTTCATAAATAAAATCGTTTGAAAGTAGGTTGTTTCTGATACACTTTAACAAGTGCGGAGTAACAAATATGTAGTAAATTTTTCTATCTTGTAGCATGAAATACGGCTTTTCGGATGTGATATTTTTTACTTCTTTGTCATATTTTGCAAAATTTGAGCCCTGGTCTGAAACGATTGCCTATACTTCTATCCCTATGTCAAACAATTAAAAAACACCTCATCCAACCACTCTTCTAGTTCTTTATAATGTTTAGGTGAAGCTAAAAAGGAATATGCAATAGGTTGTTTCCAATTTTCAACTATACCTCGAAGCATTATCACACAGCCATGTGAAGCGACCTCTTTGCTGACTTAACCATTTATATTATGTAAGTCTATTCGTTCATCCCCATTAGTGTCATAATGTAAGTGCCGTTTGAGCACCATTTCGTCTATAAATAATGTGCAATATTTTGAATTTTCGGCAAAGACTTCAGTTTTGCTTCCAAAAAGATTAAAATACGGTCTTCAAATTTAGGGGGAATAACCATATTAAAACGTTGGAGGGTAGATTCACTCGGGAGGTGTAAGAATGTTTTCAGACATCGGTATGTTTGAGGACTGGAAAAGTGTAAATTTAGCGCAAAAAGTTTGTACTCTGGATCTTAGCGGTTTCCTTTAGAGTTGTTTTTCAGATTCTTTTGCCACTCAATAAGTTTGACAAATCTTTTAGTCATTTCATCTTCACTATTGAAAATGAAATTTTTGTAGCATTCAGATGCTTTTGATTGGATTTCTTTTTGTATTCTATTGAATTCATGCTGAAGCTTCCTTCTTCTTTTTTCTGTCTCCTTATGTTCAACTCGAAGTTTACGTTTCCTGGGTGTATAAGACGAAAGCTCTTGTGTTGTTTGTGTAGTAGTATCGCTAGCGTTGTCTGACGTAGTTTGTATACATGTTGACTTCTTATCAGGCCCCTTAATGGTAACTGCTGAACTGAACGTTGATAAATGATTCTTTCGTTTGAGTCGACACATTTTTACAGTCTTTGTTTGTATTGAGGTTGGAAGTAGTTGGTTGATCTAGTAGTGATTTTGTGGGTACCGCATCAGGTTTCAGCTGTGGTACGTAATGTATCATAGAGTTGTCAAAATGTAGCGAGCAATCAAAATGCCAAGCGGACTTTGTTTGAATTGTTAATAAATCAGGCCTACCCATTATTTCGAACCATGTCCGGCGCCTGTAAAAAAAAGACAATTAAAATTAACATTTTTAAACTCTTTGTGAACGAAACGAATTGTGAGTGGGAATAAGCTTTTGTATTCACTATAAATAAATCGAATTCACTCTGTGTTAAAACAACGTATTTATATTGGGGTTCTCTTTGCCATCTTCATTAAAAAAAAGGAAAAAATTATATAATCTTTGATGACAATGATACCTATCTTCTAAGAGGCGTGTTATGGGCACCATGTGTAAATGAATAAAAAATAGCAAATAATTATTTGAATATATTGTTAAAAACCGCAATCCGACTATGGTTTTTAAAGTTCGTAAGTCCCGCCCCTTTTATGGGGTCGATCCACCGTCCGACGACGTAGCAACCCCGGCACGCATGCCGGCCAAAAAAGTAACCAAACCAACCTGTATACGCCATCAATAAAGAAACCACGGAACCACGGTGACATAAATAATTCTACCGCGGAACCCTAATTTAAAGTTCAGAATGTAAACACACGGGCATCGAATATTCTAGCATAGTATAAATAAGAAATAGTAAGTTCACTAGGCCCCTGTTCGCATGATAACTACCTACTCTTGCTCAAACGGCTAGGGTTGTCGCTTAGCGCCGCGGGTTGCGGTGCGGATTTGTTGCGTCGTCGCTCGTCGCTCGCTGCACGGTAAAACAAGTACCTACTTACAGGTGATGCCCCGTATTCTGTCTCTGAGTGCCGCTTGGAGAGGGTATACTTCGCGTATTGTAAAAAGATCATGTCTGAAGTTAGGCAAACGTGAAAAAAGACTGCATAATGCGAAACTCGCTCCCGGCGCGCTTCAGGCCTGACCTTTTTAGAATACGCGAACTGAAACATCCCGTTCTTTATTAAAAATCATTATAAAAAGTTATTATTTCTTTATAAAATATAATGCAAGTAAAATTATACTACAAAAATTATACATGGTTATTTTTTATTAAAATAAATATCTATAAATTTGACACAGAAAAGTACTTGCGGCGATTTCGGCTGGTGCGGAAGGCTTTATTATTGTTACTTAACGTAAAATAAATTCTCATTCTTATAAATAGTTTTTGTAAATATTGCTTTGGAAAGCATGGACAAGGCATTGAAAATTGTATGTCCTTTATTGCGTCATAAATGGTCATACCAATTTTACAATTGATGTGTTCTTTTTCGAACTCCTTTTTGAATACTTGTTCCATCCTCTCAATATTTTTAACAAAACTTTCAGGTGGCACTACCAGTAAATTTTTCTCGGCCGTGTAATTTCTATTATTAACGTACATTGACTGGACACTTAAATTAGAAGGTTGATCTTCTACATACGATTTCAGCAATCTGCAGTCGTGTTTCTGAATACACTTTTTTAGCAAAGCTCCACAAACATTAAAAAATGCATTTTGTTCTGGGACATCAAAATTTGTGTAATCTGCACGTACGATTTCGCGTAATTCATTAGCTGGTAATACAGTAGTAGTGCCATCAACGTTAGGATCGGCGCTATTAATATTATTGTTTTCAACACCCCTTTTAAAATCGTTTAAGCCCAAAACGAATTTAGATAATTCTGCAGTACAATTTCCTTCTTTAGGTGCCTGAACCATATCAGCAAATAAAAGCTTTCGAAATGCAGATATGAATTGTCTGCTTGTTGGCTCCGTGGACATACCATTTTTCGTACGGATTTTTCCGAAAAACTGTTCTATTACGTCCTGATTTATTTTTCTGGTCAGTAAAAAACTAAAACCTTCTTGTTGTAAATCTTTGAATAAATTTATAATGGATATGATAGTTATTTGAACGCCGTGAATGAATTTCACGGTTTTGGTGACGTCGGATCCTGTTTGAGGGTTGATAAGTTTCAACGTTCGAAACAACATAAGTATTTCATTAAAGAAATCAATTTGTAATTGACTTCCACAGAATGCATTTTTGTTTGTATTGCTTTGTTGCAGTGTTGAAGAATTGAGAACGTCAAAAAGGTCATTATTTTTTTTAACAAACTCTACAGTATGCTTAGCTGATTGCTCTATTATTCCAAAATCTACATAGCACGATAGTCCGGATGCTACAGTTCGACTCAAAAGCTGGGTCGCAAAACTAACCTTCATTTTTTCAAAGTTGGATGGTCTAATGTGGCTGTCAGTTAATTTATATGCTTGCCTAAACGTTTTTTCTTTATCTAGATCGTAAAATTTTTTGATGTGTTCAAATTTTGCCACAGCATCATTTTGAAAGTGGAAGTCGTATTTCAGTAACTTATTGCGGACTAATTTGATTAAATGAGGTGCATCAAAAATGTAATAGATTTTATTACCATTCACTTCAAAATATGTTTTGTCTGTAGAAATCCCTCTTTTCTTAGTTGCACTTAATAGATCTGGTCCAAGATCTGATACCATTACTCGAATTTTTAGCCCAATTTCAAATAGTTTCGATATTATTTTATCAATCCACTTTGAAATGTCATTGTCATTTTTACAATTGGATAACAATGCGAACCCTATTGGCTGTGACCATTTAATAAAAATACCCCGTACTAGAACTACTAGAGCATACTTTGCTGGTGTTGGTGACTGTACACCATCTATCTCGTGAAACCCAATTATCTTATCGTTTTTAATGTCATAAAACAGATTAGTTTTCAGACTCATTGCATCCACGACGATAGAGCAATGCTTTTCACGCTCAGACATATTATTTACTTTTAACCTCAGCACTGACAACAAATCATCATTTATTTGGGTGAAGATGGGGATATAGACTCTATTTAACGTAAGTCTCGATGGCAAACTAAGAGTTTGTCCTAATAATCGATAAGCTTGTGGGCTAACGTAATATAGACTCAAGCAAAACATTTTATAGGCAAGACTGTATCGGTTCCCTCTTGCACCTGACTTCAAAGTTAGATTGGCTTTAACCAGTTCTGCTAATTTTGTGGACAACAATCGATCACATAATTTAAGGAACATTTCTTTTTGCGAATCTCCTGCCTCTGACATTTTTAACCGTTTCTTTAAACCTAATACGTCAGATTGAAGTTTTCTTTTACGAGGAGTATCTGCAGAAAGCTGAACAGAGGTTTGAGTTTTAGTCTCCGATGTTTTACGCATATTATTTATTTCTTGAGCGTCGGTTCCTTGTTTCGAAGTGTCAGGTCCTTGGTCCGAAGTGAGTGTTTTTTGGTCTGAAGTGGAATCTGTAGTTTGGCTTGAGGAATCTATGGCACTGGAAACAGTTTGGCTTGAAAAGTCAGTGATGCGTATTTCAGTCTGTGTTTCTTCATCTAGTTTAGTTAGGTTTGGTAGATGCAAGCATGGAGTAGTACATCCCTTCTCTAGTAATTTTCGAGCTGGATTTTCTCTGATGTCCCGGTGGTTAAAATGTATCTCACAAACACGTGTAGATTGGGTAGTTGAATTAATCAAATCCTCACGGTCCATCAATTTCAGCCACTTTAAGCGTCTGAAACAATGTAAATTAGTAGATACAATTAAAAGTAAAAAATATTGAAAGAAATGCATACAAAAGCATTTTTGCCCAATGCTGAAACGGAGACGCTTAGCGCGCTTCGCTCGCTCGGTCGAAAATAAACCTTTTATTTGAACCCAACTCCCCCCTCTCCTCCCCCCCGCATCCCGCAACTCCCCCCTCTAGACGATCACGAATGCGCGTATCACAAAGAAAATCGCTGAACAAAAAATACTTTGGTGTAGGACGCTATAGGTAATTATAGTTACCTACTGGGACTGTTACCCGAGTTTATATTAATGCAAAATTACAGCTCAATCGGTTAAAAAAATATCTGCTTGAAAATTAAGTTGCAAGATTCCACCCGACCAAACATACCTACATAAGTAGAACAACATACATTGCAAGTTATCTAAAAGCTTTTTATATACCTACGTATTGTAAACACAAGGTCGTATGCCTATAAGTTATTATTATTAGCGATTAGAGTTAGTAAAGTAGCATTTTTGTGTTCTCATTTCACCGATGCAAAACCTAAAACTTACTTTACAAACAATATAGGTACTATAGTATGGATGGATACTCACATTTCCTTATCTCGGGGTACTTTGAAAAATGCTAGATCCTTATTTGTAGAATCTTTATTGAGGCAACCGTATACTGCACAATATTTACTCATCTTGCATGAAAATAATAAATAATAATCTGCGCGCAAATCACACAAACAAGTTAACACGTGCCGCCCGGACGAATGACGTTGACTCGTCGCATGCATTGCATAGCCTCGTCTCGTACCACCCGAAACAACCCGAAACTTGGCAATGTGTGCGTGTGGTGGCGTGTGCTTATACGGAATGCAATGTAGCTGTGTGTGTGCGGCTGTTGTCGCTGATTTGTTTGAAGTGAACCTGGCGAAGCATTTCCAGAAACTTCGAGATCTTTATCGATCTTTCTAGATGTTGCATATGGGATTCTGGTTATCTAGAATGTTCGATGCTGTTCTGGAACGTGGTAGAATTATGTAAAAAATATGTAGAAATTTATAGACTCCTAGTTATTTACTTGAGTGATGGAGCAATCTAGAACACTATTCGCCCCTGCATCCTGTTTTTTTGTTGACCCTACAAGCTGTCGCTGTCAATGCAAGTCAGTACAAGACGCCATTTTAGAATCGTTTCTTTAATGAATCTGGTTGTACCTACTTTAATTTACAATCTACACGTACCTAGGTACCTAACGAGATACATACAAACGTTTTATTCCTACCCATAGCAAAAATATCAATGAAACCTAAAATTATTGGACAATGCCCATTGCGGAAGTATTAAGTAAGGGAACTACAGTAGGAATTACCTATAAAAACAACACTGTCCAAGCCGGACAATGTTGGGCTGAAGGGGACGAACTGAGGGGGGGTCCTACGGTTGGACCGCCGCCTGCGCTGCCGCCATGTCACCAATATATCACAGAGCGAGAAGCACGCGCGACCCTTCTCATGATTGTATCAGTTGATAGATTCAAAATATATACTTTGTTACAAGTAAATAACGTTTTCACATTTGCATGCCTTGACATGCGAGCTGGCGACCAGTTGTCTTCGAAGGAAACACTTTACCTTCCCCAAAGGCATTTGATCTAACTGCTACAGCTTCTACGCTAATTGATATGGCATCCTTCTTCCGATGGATTTCAATTTACTGTAGATATTGATGTCAACACAAACATTACAAAGAGATCGATCTTGTCGGATTCTTCAAAAATATTTGACCCTCTCGGTTTATTAAGCCTATGTACCATCATACCAAAGTTAGTCTTACAGAAACTGTGGCTTAATCGCCAACTTGAATGGGATGACGTGGTTCCTCAAGAAATGCGAACATTAGCTTAATTTTGTAACCGGATTGAGCAGTTTATCGGATCTAAAAATTCCCAGATGTATCTTGAGTCATAATTCAACTAGGATTGAATTACATGCATTTTCAGATGCATCTGAGGACTCTTATGCTGCGTGCATATATGTTCGTTCCATTGGCGATACTAGAAAGGTTTTGGTAGATAAGGTAATTAAAACTCTTCGCTGCAAGGTGGAAAAGGTATTTTATTGGGTTGACTCTTTAATTGCACTAGGATGGATTAACAGCCTCTCTCGTCATTTTCAGACCTTTGTGTCTAACAGGATAGGCGAAATTCAAGAATTGACTCCTGCTTCTGCTTGTTGGAATCATGTGCCGGGCACCCTGAATCCGGCTGACTTAGCATCTAGAGGCGTCGATCCTCAACTCGTTCATGCTGCATCCTTGTTGTGACAGGGCTCTCCGTATCCTCTGCAAGATTCTTCTAACTGGCCTAAGCCTCCATCCAAATCCGTTAATCTACCTGAAAGGAAAAACAAAATAAAAAATATAAAACCAAAAAATGAAACCTTCACTTACCTTACGCTGAAGGCACCGCATTTTTGTTTGTATTGCTTTGTTGCAGTGTTGAAGAATTGAGAACGTCAAAAAGGTCATTATTTTTTTTAACAAACTCTACAGTATGCTTAGCTGATTGCTCTATTATTCCAAAATCTACATAGCACGATAGTCCGGATGCTACAGTTCGACTCAAAAGCTGGGTCGCAAAACTAACCTTCATTTTTTCAAAGTTGGATGGTCTAATGTGGCTGTCAGTTAATTTATATGCTTGCCTAAACGATTTTCTTTATCTAGATCGTAAAATTTTTTGATGTGTTCAAATTTTGCCACAGCATCATTTTGAAAGTGGAAGTCGTATTTCAGTAACTTATTGCGGACTAATTTGATTAAATGAGGTGCATCAAAAATGTAATAGATTTTATTACCATTCACTTCAAAATATGTTTTGTCTGTAGAAATCCCTCTTTTCTTAGTTGCACTTAATAGATCTGGTCCAAGATCTGATACCATTACTCGAATTTTTAGCCCAATTTCAAATAGTTTCGATATTATTTTATCAATCCACTTTGAAATGTCATTGTCATTTTTACAATTGGATAACAATGCGAACCCTATTGGCTGTGACCATTTAATAAAAATACCCCGTACTAGAACTACTAGAGCATACTTTGCTGGTGTTGGTGACTGTACACCATCTATCTCGTGAAACCCAATTATCTTATCGTTTTTAATGTCATAAAACAGATTAGTTTTCAGACTCATTGCATCCACGACGATAGAGCAATGCTTTTCACGCTCAGACATATTATTTACTTTTAACCTCAGCACTGACAACAAATCATCATTTATTTGGGTGAAGATGGGGATATAGACTCTATTTAACGTAAGTCTCGATGGCAAACTAAGAGTTTGTCCTAATAATCGATAAGCTTGTGGGCTAACGTAATATAGACTCAAGCAAAACATTTTATAGGCAAGACTGTATCGGTTCCCTCTTGCACCTGACTTCAAAGTTAGATTGGCTTTAACCAGTTCTGCTAATTTTGTGGACAACAATCGATCACATAATTTAAGGAACATTTCTTTTTGCGAATCTCCTGCCTCTGACATTTTTAACCGTTTCTTTAAACCTAATACGTCAGATTGAAGTTTTCTTTTACGAGGAGTATCTGCAGAAAGCTGAACAGAGGTTTGAGTTTTAGTCTCCGATGTTTTACGCATATTATTTATTTCTTGAGCGTCGGTTCCTTGTTTCGAAGTGTCAGGTCCTTGGTCCGAAGTGAGTGTTTTTTGGTCTGAAGTGGAATCTGTAGTTTGGCTTGAGGAATCTATGGCACTGGAAACAGTTTGGCTTGAAAAGTCAGTGATGCGTATTTCAGTCTGTGTTTCTTCATCTAGTTTAGTTAGGTTTGGTAGATGCAAGCATGGAGTACATCCCTTCTCTAGTAATTTTCGAGCTGGATTTTCTCTGATGTCCCGGTGGTTAAAATGTATCTCACAAACACGTGTAGATTGGGTAGTTGAATTAATCAAATCCTCACGGTCCATCAATTTCAGCCACTTTAAGCGTCTGAAACAATGTAAATTAGTAGATACAATTAAAAGTAAAAAATATTGAAAGAAATGCATACAAAAGCATTTTTGCCCAATGCTGAAACGGAGACGCTTAGCGCGCTTCGCTCGCTCGGTCGAAAATAAACCTTTTATTTGAACCCAACTCCCCCCTCTCCTCCCCCCCGCATCCCGCAACTCCCCCCTCTAGACGATCACGAATGCGCGTATCACAAAGAAAATCGCTGAACAAAAAATACTTTGGTGTAGGACGCTATAGGTAATTATAGTTACCTACTGGGACTGTTACCCGAGTTTATATTAATGCAAAATTACAGCTCAATCGGTTAAAAAAATATCTGCTTGAAAATTAAGTTGCAAGATTCCACCCGACCAAACATACCTACATAAGTAGAACAACATACATTGCAAGTTATCTAAAAGCTTTTTATATACCTACGTATTGTAAACACAAGGTCGTATGCCTATAAGTTATTATTATTAGCGATTAGAGTTAGTAAAGTAGCATTTTTGTGTTCTCATTTCACCGATGCAAAACCTAAAACTTACTTTACAAACAATATAGGTACTATAGTATGGATGGATACTCACATTTCCTTATCTCGGGGTACTTTGAAAAATGCTAGATCCTTATTTGTAGAATCTTTATTGAGGCAACCGTATACTGCACAATATTTACTCATCTTGCATGAAAATAATAAATAATAATCTGCGCGCAAATCACACAAACAAGTTAACACGTGCCGCCCGGACGAATGACGTTGACTCGTCGCATGCATTGCATAGCCTCGTCTCGTACCACCCGAAACAACCCGAAACTTGGCAATGTGTGCGTGTGGTGGCGTGTGCTTATACGGAATGCAATGTAGCTGTGTGTGTGCGGCTGTTGTCGCTGATTTGTTTGAAGTGAACCTGGCGAAGCATTTCCAGAAACTTCGAGATCTTTATCGATCTTTCTAGATGTTGCATATGGGATTCTGGTTATCTAGAATGTTCGATGCTGTTCTGGAACGTGGTAGAATTATGTAAAAAATATGTAGAAATTTATAGACTCCTAGTTATTTACTTGAGTGATGGAGCAATCTAGAACACTATTCGCCCCTGCATCCTGTTTTTTTGTTGACCCTACAAGCTGTCGCTGTCAATGCAAGTCAGTACAAGACGCCATTTTAGAATCGTTTCTTTAATGAATCTGGTTGTACCTACTTTAATTTACAATCTACACGTACCTAGGTACCTAACGAGATACATACAAACGTTTTATTCCTACCCATAGCAAAAATATCAATGAAACCTAAAATTATTGGACAATGCCCATTGCGGAAGTATTAAGTAAGGGAACTACAGTAGGAATTACCTATAAAAACAACACTGTCCAAGCCGGACAATGTTGGGCTGAAGGGGACGAACTGAGGGGGGGTCCTACGGTTGGACCGCCGCCTGCGCTGCCGCCATGTCACCAATATATCACAGAGCGAGAAGCACGCGCGACCCTTCTCAAGATTGTATCAGTTGATAGATTCAAAATATATACTTTGTTACAAGTAAATAACGTTTTCACATTTGCATGCCTTGACATGCGAGCTGGCGACCAGTTGTCTTCGAAGGAAACACTTTACCTTCCCCAAAGGCATTTGATCTAACTGCTACAGCTTCTACGCTAATTGATATGGCATCCTTCTTCCGATGGATTTCAATTTACTGTAGATATTGATGTCAACACAAACATTACAAAGAGATCGATCTTGTCGGATTCTTCAAAAATATTTGACCCTCTCGGTTTATTAAGCCTATGTACCATCATACCAAAGTTAGTCTTACAGAAACTGTGGCTTAATCGCCAACTTGAATGGGATGACGTGGTTCCTCAAGAAATGCGAACATTAGCTTAATTTTGTAACCGGATTGAGCAGTTTATCGGATCTAAAAATTCCCAGATGTATCTTGAGTCATAATTCAACTAGGATTGAATTACATGCATTTTCAGATGCATCTGAGGACTCTTATGCTGCGTGCATATATGTTCGTTCCATTGGCGATACTAGAAAGGTTTTGGTAGATAAGGTAATTAAAACTCTTCGCTGCAAGGTGGAAAAGGTATTTTATTGGGTTGACTCTTTAATTGCACTAGGATGGATTAACAGCCTCTCTCGTCATTTTCAGACCTTTGTGTCTAACAGGATAGGCGAAATTCAAGAATTGACTCCTGCTTCTGCTTGTTGGAATCATGTGCCGGGCACCCTGAATCCGGCTGACTTAGCATCTAGAGGCGTCGATCCTCAACTCGTTCATGCTGCATCCTTGTTGTGACAGGGCTCTCCGTATCCTCTGCAAGATTCTTCTAACTGGCCTAAGCCTCCATCCAAATCCGTTAATCTACCTGAAAGGAAAAACAAAATAAAAAATATAAAACCAAAAAATGAAACCTTCACTTACCTTACGCTGAAGGCACCGCTTATTGATGTAACAAAATTCTCCAAACTGAAAAAAGTAAAAAACATTATAGCTTACATGAATAGATTTATATACAACTTGAAAAACCCTAGTATTAGGCGTCCAGTAGTGCTAGATGCGACAGAGCTGGAATCGGCGATGAAAATTCTGATAAAACAATCATAATCTGATTCTTTCAGTGAAGATATTAACCTTACAATCCCCCAAGCCTAATATGACGCTCGCCTCGAGTACCGTCCGTCCCCCAAGCGTCATATGACGCTCTCGCTCCCGCGCTTTTTTAAACCGGTATATTTTGGCCAATTTTTGTCATGTTGGTACTGTTAAAGATTTTCCAGACGCTCAATAAGACAAAGTCTATAATCCGATACAATTGTCTATGGTCATTCATAGAAAAAAAAATTCCAAACGTGCCTCAAAAAAAAACACTTTTTCGAGGACTTTTTTTTGGAAAATTTCAAACGCTGAAATATTGAACAGTTTATATAAGAACACACTAATGTTTTTATTGTTTTGAAAGGGTAATGTTATTTAGATTACGTAGGTATCAAATAACATGTATATGTTGTTGATGTTTTTCTCATGTCTGCTAGATTTGTGTCGAGAAGGACCATTTTCATAGATGTCTGTGATTCTCATGTCGGTACAATAATAAAGGAAGGTCACTGTGACATCAGTTTTGCATTGACTAAGAGAGGGTTTCATTAGCTACTCATATTTAGCACTCTCATAGTTCTAAGAGTTACCATTTCAACATAATCACTTGATACGTCAATCAAGTGTCGCGCGCCGCGCGGGCTTAAGTGTGCCTGGGGGACGAGCTGTGTCGGCGCCAAGTGGCTGGGGGTGCGAGGGGTTAAATCATTAAATAAAAAACAAAACTTACCGCCTAAATCTTCACTTATATCTCTCACTCCTTTTTTGGATGATGACGGGATTCTCCGTGTGGGAAGACGGTTACAACTAGCTTCCGAGTCTTATGATAGGAAACACCCTATACTATTGCAACCATCTCATGTTTTAACTAAGCTGGTATTCAGTTATGAACATAAGCGATTACTACATAGCGGTACGCAGTCTCTGCTTAATTCTATTCGAGATCAGTATTGGCCTATTAGAGGCAGAGTGTTAACGAGATCTTGCGTAAATGCTTGCATGGTGTGCAGGCGCATGAAGATGAAGATCATGAATCCATTAATGGGTAATTCGCCAACACCACGTGTCACTCTAGGTTTCCCATTTCAAACCTGTGGTACAGATTTTGGTGGCCCGTTTTTTAATACAGACAGAAAGGGTCGTGGTTTTAAAAAAACAAAATGTTTCCTTTGTATATTTATTTGCTTTTTCACGAAATCAATTCACTTGGAAGTGGCTAGTTTAACGAATTTTTTTTTCATTTTATGCCTTAGACGTTTCATCTCTCGCAGAGGAAAACCAAATTTTATCTATTGCGACAACGGTACCAATTTTGTTGGAGCGAACTATGAGATAGGTTCTTCTTGGAGTTCAAGCCACGAGCATTTTAGAGAATACGCTACCAATGACGGTATCAAATTTTTATTTAAAACGTATTCTTGGTAATACACATCTTACGTTCGAGGAACTATCGACACTCTTTACACAGATTGATGCTATTCTTAATTCGCGACCATTTACTCCGCTTTCCTCGGATCCAAACGATTTAAACCCTAAAGGGACCGTGTTAAAACACCTGGTCACTTTTTGGTTGGACGGGCATTGACATCCCTGCCATCAGCGCACCTGCTGGACTGCAACATCAACCGCTTATCCAGATTTGAACGCATAGAGCTAATTAGACAACACTTTTGGGAGCGTTGGCGAAACGAGTTCCTGTCTGAACTTCAAAAACGATCAAAATGGAGATCGCATCAACGTCCGCTTCAAGTCGGCGATATGGTTGTCCTGAAAGAAGATCATTTTCCACCGCTAAAATGGCTTCTCGCAAGAGTATCTCATCTGTATCCAGGGAAGGATAACATCACTCGTGTTGCAGACTTTAAAAGAGAAAGGAATTGTTCGTCGTGCCTTGAATCGCATGTGCCCATTGTTCGATGAAGAAAACTAAGACACTTGTACCTACGCAATCAGCAATAGTCTATTAACTCACAAGGACTGATTGTTTATTTACAACCTCAACTGCTCCACCAGTAACTATTTCAACTACAACTGCTTAAGCATCTACTGCGTCAACTTCTACTTCTTCATCTTCGACTGCTTCAGCTTCAACTGTTTCAACTTCGACTTACCAGTATACTTAACCAGCATAGCAACTAAGCTTTCAACGGGGGGCAAGATGTCCAAGCCGGACAATGTTGGGCTGAAGGGGACGAATGAGGGGGGGTCCTATGGTTGGATCGCCGCCCGCGCTGCCGCCAAGTCACCAATATATATCACAGAGCGAGACGCACGCGCGACCCTTCTCAAGATTGTATCTGTTTATAGATTCAAAATATACACTTTGTTACAAGTAAATAACGTTTTCACATTTGCATGCCTTGACAACCACTTTTATAATACCTGACTCAAAAAACTCCTTTTACAATTTACCTACTCGTGTTCAGAGAAATAAATGGTGACAAAATTGATAAAGATAGATTTTAAATACTACTCACCTTTCTTCGTCTCACGGCAATGAAAAAAACCACAAATTTTCATTTGTTTTTTGACTTTTGCACCCATCTACTGGACAATAATTACCTGGTTTCGGCATTTCGAAGTGTAAGCGCGGGCACAGATATTATAATACTGCGCGGAAAACGTGCGGTGCGAGCGCTCAGGCGGGCGTTCGGCGGCCCTCTGTCGGTTGCAGTGTTACCAGATGAAAACTATAAACTACCGTGTTTTTCTGTTAAAATTACGGTTTTTAAGACTTAAATTACCGTAGAATCATTTGGAAAATACTGTGTAAATTACCGTATAAAATGCAACCGAAACAACCTTGAATTTAGATGTTTTTATTTAAAATTAATCTTCTAAAATAAGAACTTCTTTATCACATAGTATAGTAGGTGTAAAATTAACACAGTTATGACCATTCCGGTGAATAGCTTTTTGAGCAAGTATATTTCCCTTAATGGTTTTCGGTATCAGCTTGTTCCTTTTCTTCGTTTTTATGTCGTCGATTTGATTGAATATTATTTCACACAAAAGTTAAAAAATACCATCGGATCTCTGCGACCCGATGTGGGCCTACTGGCCTATCTTCGATTTCAAACTTTTATTGTGTGTGCTACTTCCCTACACGGTAGTTAATAACTAAGAATACCGTAAAAAAAGACACGGTAGTGGATCGCTACCGTAGACCGTGTATTAGCCAAAAATACCGTGGTTCTACGGTAATTACCGTGTACCTGGTAACACTGGTCGGTTGTATCGTCGACGATATAGCGCGTGGCCTTGAGCGAGTGACGGAGGCCTGACTGTACATCTTCGGCATGTCGCATCTGAGCGCAAAGATTTTTATCTATGACAACTGACACGCCCGCTCTCGTCAAGAGGCCGGGCACATATTTTGTTCGAGCTAGCGTCTCTAGTATTTATACATTATTACTCAAAGGGTAAACTGACGTTTTTTTTCTCGTAAGTTGGTCAACTATTAGACAGATAGTAAACTGTAGCGTACTGCTTACTATATGAAGCGTTAGTTGATCAACTAACGGTTAAAACTGTTAAATAGTAAACTGGTTTAAACTTGAATTGCAAACGAAATACCGGGCAAACACTGCGGTACCTTAGGTGAAGACTAGAGGGGGCGAGCGCAGCGAAGCCCCCGAATGGTCCTCGTGTTAGGTTGAAACGTAAGTCGTTGTCGCGCTCAGAAAATCAGTATTTTTGTCTGTCAAAAAATGGTTTTACTGTCGTACGTTTAAATACTACCCTACAAGTATAATTCACCTAAGACAGGCTTCTACTTCTACTTAGGCTTTCCACTATTGGAGGTTGGCGGTCACATCTCCATACTCCTCCCCGTTCTTCGCCTAGCGCATGAGCTGATCTACGCTGGCCATTCCCCCGTCCTTTCCTTTATGTTGCGGGGCCACCACGACTTTCTCCTTCTGCCAGTGCATCTTTTTCCCTTCACCTTGCCCATTTCGATGACCTGAAGAACTCGGAACCGTTCGAGTCTGAGCAGAAGTCCCAAGTAACTTGTTATCTTCTTTTTAGGGTTCTGTACAATAAAAGTAAAAACGTACCCTTAATGTGATCCTATTTTCTTCGTTGTTTGTCTTTTCGTCTGTCAAGACCTTTTTTCTCAGGAACGCGGGAGGTATCAAGTTGAAATTAATATCGATTAACCAAATCAAATCAGTATTTCTTTGTTACTGTAGATATTTATATATATATACTTAGTAAACGCATTTTTTGCCTCTTCTCTACACTGAAAGAGTACTTGGCATCCTCCGGAAATAACACCTTTAAAATCCGTCCAGTTGAACGTGCTGTCCTCTGATCGTGGATCCACGCTGGGACCAGGGCGGTTCGAGGTGCGACCACGGGTCTCGAACCTTCCGGTCACAAAGTACAATATGCCCACAGCTTTATAGTTATTCGTAAAACAGAATAACAACATTTCGTGGCGTCAAGAAAATTATCGAAAATTCACTTACACTATATTACTCAATTTGTGCAGGTTGTCTAATTTAAGGTCCAGGCTTCGCAACCATTCATAACTACTGTCCAGATGTAGCATTGAACCATAATACTTGTTTTTGATATATTGAGGTTACATCTACAAAGAACCTCTTATCATTTTGTTGAAGGTCGCACGAGCAATTTCAATCCGGGTCTTTATCTCAAATTCAGACTGACATGCTTCAGTCATCCATATGTATTTGGTCACGCTCTCCAAATTAATTCATAATAATAATAATACCTTGGACACTATTTACACACATTGATCTAGCCCCAAACTAGGATTCCCTGTATCTTGTGTACTAGACAACGATACACATATTTATATAGATAAATACTTAGATAGGTAAACAACCATGACTAGGGTACAAACTTCCGTTCTCGTCAAACAAATATTTGCCCCCACCGGGACTCGAACCCGGGACCCTTGGCTTTGTAGGCAGGGTCACTGCCGACTCGGCCATTCGGGTCGTCGGGCTACCGAGGAAACTTCTTATAATAAAAGTTATTAGGAGTCTCAATTCTTGGAAGTATGTGGTGGTTCCTGAGCTGTACCTACGTCAGAAGCTTGTATGGTAGTATTATTAATCCATCGTACACTGTTTACTTAAGAGCTACCTGCAGCATGACTCAGTAAACAAGCCTTGACAGTGACTGAACTGAAAAATGTGTGAACCATAAGGTTGCCGTATCCATAGACGAGTGGTAGAACTGCAATTTTTGTTCTAGTGAACATTGGAGGTCGCATTTGACATCTGTCAATAATAGGGACAGACTCCCTTCCTTTTCTAAGCGAAACAAGGAGAAGAAGAGTGACGCATAGCTCTGACCTGACTATTGACAGATATCAAATGCTACTTCTTCAGAAATATCCACTTTTAGTTATCATAGGGCTCGTTCTCAGCTTTGATGCCGGGATGCACTGGAAGGCTAGCATGATGCTTTTACAGTTTAGATTTGAATAGTAATGTACCAGCTAAGTATTTGACTAGGTAGGTCATCGATGTGAATTATTAATATCTATGATGTAGGTGTGTTTGTATTGGCCAGTAGTTCGATTCGGAATGTCATTGCAATTTTTAAATGACTTTTATCAAACTGCCGATTTAATAGTTAATAGAAATCCTTCAAGAAACGGTCGCAATCACAATAAAAATCGCATTAAATGACAGCTCGTGTCAAATAATCTTCGTGTTAGGTTGACATGTAAGAACAAAAGAAACGTAAATTCTAAATCCTGTCGGTCTGGTTTACAATTTGTCAATGGTTAACAAACTAACGGTTTTGAAAATCTTACGTACCCACATACGTATAACATTACATATAACGCGTCATATCGTAAACAGTACGGTACAGTTTATAATTTATCGATAGTTTGCAAACTAAGAAAGAGAAAAAAAACGTTAGATTATAAACTAACGGTTTTGACAATCTTACGGCGACTATATATGTTACCCGCGGAATCTGTATAATCCGGTATTATATTATAGGCTTAGTACCTATATAAAATAAATAATATTTCATACATTACCTGCACGTTTTAGGCATTATATATATTGCCTAGGTATTATATAGAATACCTGCCTTATGCAGATTGCCGGTAACATATATACTTATAAAAATGAATCGCTGTACGTTAGTCTTACTAAATCTCTTAGTTAGCCCGATCGGTTTGTATAATCCTATTTGGTTTTATTCTCCTCAGACCAGAGAAAATTTAGATAAAAATAAAATTACGAAAAACGTAAAGAAACAGCCAAAAAATCGAAAAATATTTTGTATGGAAAGTTCAGCCTCTTTCGCTAGATGGCGTTGGTAGCCACAGATATAGCATCACTCAAACTCCTTCGTCGCTGATGTTAGTAAGCAAAGAGTTTCGTTAACATAATTAATATTAGTATAATTAATAAGCAAAGGTCTGATGCGTATAATGCTCAACAAAGGGCCGATAATGACGATATGGATTTCAGAAACCTATGAAGGTGCCTCTAAAACGATAAACGAATACATAGTTTTATGACGGGAATCTTTGATAAAAAACGTGTCGGGAAGCCGCGCCACGGGCAGCTAGTAAATAATAAAAATGGCAATTTGAATGCGATCCATATTGATGTGAGACATCGAGCTGCAGGCCTTTATTAATCTGTGCTAGAGGCTCGCACTAAAAAACAGGAGTGAATTTTGTGAACTTCCTAATAGGTAGGCGCTATGGTGCAGTGTAGTGGTGGAAAGCGATCAGGCATCGTCGGCCGCGAACAGCCTCCTGGAAATCAATGCATCTGTTATCAGCAAAATTATCGTGCCTATTAAATTGATATGCAAAATCACTTCGACTTTGAAAATTGGATCGAGTATGGTTATGAGAAACATGTTTCGAAAAGACAGGCCGAAATAAAAAGTTCACACCAAGTCTACAAATACGGCAGCTGCCGTGTTAATTGGAAACGGCTTACGAACCGCTATGTTTCCTAAAACACATCCTCACTGTAAACAACTGCATCCGATGTGTGTCATCGGACCATCACAAATCTGGTATAAAACTCAGGTATTTCATACAACGCCTCATAACTCGGATTAACTACCTAATAAGCACACAACAGTAGTGGATAGGTATAAGAAGAAGAAGAAGTAGCACAGACTAGCTATCATGGATTTAAAGACAATATTTCTAATCTGTGTCCTACTTTTCGGATTTATCCAATCGAAACCAGTCGAAGAGACGGTGCAAGAAGAAATGATGGAGATGGCGGAAGCGCAGAACCCTCACATGCCACGGTTTGCGATGAGGAAGTTCAAGGAGAGGAGGGAGCAATGGGCGATGAAGAGGAATGACCCTCAGAGGAGAAACGACCGACCACAGCCGAAGGTGATGTGTCCGCTTCAGCACCAAAGACCGTACTATGTAAGTGACTATCAAGATACAGGGAATCCTAGTTTGGGGCTAGATCAATGTGTGTCAATAGTATCCAAGGTATTATTATTATTGCATAAGTATAGATGTTGTTATTCTTTCGTGATAACGGACAAGCACCAATGAGACCGTTGTCCTGTTGGGTAGGTATCATAGGTGTAGCACAGAATATATGATACCTAAACCAGTTCTCATTTTCGCGTGACTGGAACTTTCTGATTATAGTGAACATTCGGTTCCGAACTGTAACATCCTGTGTAAAGCACTTCTTTCTACGACCTTTACTGTGCAATAAGGTCCAAGAGTGGAAGGAAGTAGATTTGTTGAATGTACCTACCTGCATTGTATGTCAAACCAATGTTGCGACTTATGAAATCTCATGAACGTCGTCATGTCAGTGTTATCTCCGATAAGGTACTTTAAGTTCGATAGACACAAATATTTATGAGATTATTAGCCACATTAATGAGGTCTAATAATAATAACCCCCTACATTAATTTTATATTATAAACAACACAAGCATTTTCTGATCCAACTGACATACTTCTGAAAGAATTTCGGTCTTTGTCCTAGAGTCCTCTGAAGTAGCACTTGCTAATTGTATCAACAAATGTTTTGTGTACTCGTTCGGCCCCGGCCCAACTTTCTTCGACATGAATCCGCAACATAAATACCCGATGTTAGCCATCACGCTTCATTGTCTCGTGGTCTCGTCTAAAGATAATACGTTTTTTTTGTTTTCACAGTAATAATGAACCCGGTGTGTTTACTGCTAGTGCTGGGGACACTTTGTGTGTTCGCGGAGGATCAACGAATAGGAGCCCCGACCGATACGAAACAAGGTGTACCCAGTGAATCACCATCGCATACAGACAGAAAATCAAATACAAATAATTACAAACTGGAACAAATTGACACTAGGACCGACGTTGTAGACTCAAGTGATATTAATAAGCCTAAAACAGACGTGGGAGTAGTCATAGAAAAAATCCTAGAAAATAATCCGGGCTTTGTTGAAGATGACTTAAACTTGGAACAAAGAGAGGTCAATAGGATGAAAAACCTAGATTTATACCCGGAAAGTAATTTGGAAGAGATTATGGAGCCGGCAGAAGCTACATTCGTCGCATTTCCTATATTTAAAAAGAAGAATAGCAAGAAGCAAAGGCTAAGGTTTGCAACTAGAAGGGTATTTAGGAAACCTTTCTTGAGACGCCGCTTTTTCAACCCATATCGTTATTATCCCTTCTATCGCCCTAGCTCTCTACGACTTTACTAGAACTTGCCATGTTAGAAATATAAATTAGTTAAGTGTGTATAATGTTTAGGTAGATTATAAATTATTTATTCAAGATTATTTTGTATTTTATTGAAAGAAGATATAGTGTCACGGATAGGGACAGGGTCAGCTTAGATGGTTTCGTCATTTTGAAAGGATTAATGAATAGTACATAACATGCGAGGCGGAATTTCAGCCCGAGCCGAAGGCGAGGGCGTAATTGAGCCGAGCATGTTATAACCAATACGCACGTATATCGTACGACGTTTTTTAACACATTTGCGAGGACACAGAAAAAAAAAAGCATTTTATATTTTGTTCATTTTTAATTATTGAAACAGGTAGTGAAATTACAATTATTAAAATGATACGTAGTTGTAGTTGGTTTTTTAATTATGTTATTATTATTATTACTATTCATAATGTCATTGTTTTGTGTTAGGGTAAATGTTGGAGACGACGAAACTTCTTGAAAGGCGGCAGAAGAGCATTGTAATTCGTCATTAGTTGTAAATAAAAAAGTATCATCAGTAGAAGTAGAGGGGCGCGGCTCAGGGCAAAACTTCTTCGCTTGTGGCTCCAAATTTATTGTCTGAGTTATTTTGGCACTTATATTTGCTTTGTTTTGGATGGAATCTTCTACATAAGATTCTGCCACTGCGTTAGAACGCCACCCGCCATGCCGCTTTAAAGTCAATATATCAGCTCCCGAATCAGCAAGTAATGTAGCTGACGTTCTTCTGAAACTGTGCCCTGTATAACAATCAGCATCCGGTAATCCTAAAAACTTGGCGACTTCCTTTGGCATGGCACCGAATTTATTTATGCCAATAGGTTGCGCAGTACATTTACCTTTTTGGTAATTCTGAAAGCAATGATTATTTTTTGTCTTGCCCGGTTCCTATATTTAACGGATCGTCATCCGTAAAAGTAACTGTCCGTTTTTCCCTAACCAACTACGAGTCATTAATACCGTTCCACAATTTACTTTCTGTACCTTTTACCTACGGACGTCCGTTGGTCATAGATGTCATTGAAATACCGACGCGCCCTCTTCACTCAGAGATGTGCGTTTCGTTATATGCAGGATTGAAATTTGTAGTAAGATAAAGTTCAAGCCGATACAAATTAGATTTACATACGAATTGATCTTAGAGTTCTATAAACTTATGATGTTTATTAGAGCTACACGAACGCAGGCATCTTCGTGACATATTTTTTTCCTTATCAAACTTAATAGAATGCATAGAATACATAACAAGGACGGAACGTTCATCGCGCGAAAAAGACATTGACATCCATCAATTGAAATAAGTATACATATATCCTGCAAAAAGTTTGAGTCTTCTTCTAGTCGACAAATTCTTCAAAAAATACAAAGTGTATAATAAATTTCAAACGAAAAGGTTTGAAATGTATATTACGCCGGTGAGTACCTATCATCTTCCCATTTGATTTATCTACAAATTTGTCTGCCGCCTAGTAGGCATGCAACGTTTTTGCCTCGGTACCTAAATCTTCATTCAGGGCTAAGACTCAGGGATATTTCTGTCGGTTCTTTCGTTCTAGTCGCTCCCTCATGGCTGAGGATCGTGACCGTCATGGTTGTTGGTACGGGGCTTGTTCAGTGATCTCCCATTTGTTCTGTCCTGGGCTGCATGTTTTGCCTATTATCTTCTGCTGAGTCAGTCTCGCTGGAGTTCGATATAATTTCGAACACTTCTCTGTTACTATCTGATGAACTGGTCATTTTAAATTCAAAATTAAAGCGAAAACAGTGAAATATAAAATTTAACCGACCGATATTGAGGGGTAACCAAGTGACATTACGAATAGTTATCTGGAAAGTCTACTGACGTTTAAAATATTTATAGGAACGCAACCAAGTGACATCTCCATGCAATACGCTTACGCTCCGTTGCCGGTAACCCTCCCATCCGTTAGTAGCCAGCCGTGGGTTGGTTGCATAACGAGACGTTTGTTATAGGAACGGTTTTAGCTTACGCCTCGTAGAATTAACTACCATTCGTAACTAAAACGGATCGTTTTTGAAATATAGGAACCGGGCATAGTCGTACGCAGAGCTTCATATTTTTTGACCACGTCATAAAATGGGCCGTCGATAATAAAAGATCGGGGTATTTTGTTTTTAGTGTTTGGGATTTTAACTAAAAGCATTTTGCCTTGATTTTCAATGTCTTTTGTGGTAATATTGTGAAGCTCTTGCCGTCTACATGCACCATGAATACCAAATATTAACGCAACCTGAAAAGAAATAAAAATGTGTTAGATAAGGTATAGGTACTTAGCTTAGAGACTGTCGTTAAAAATATGTAAAAGAGTATGTACAGTAGGTAGATCAATACATAAAATAAGGAGGCAAACTGACCTTTGTGGCCAGGTACTGGCTATCTGGAGCATCTTTTAGAAATTTTTCGACGTCATTTGATGACAGTACCTTAGATTTTTTCTTTATAAAACCATCAGAGCGTCTCTTTAAAAATGCAATGAGATTTGTATATAAATTAATATCGACACCATTTTTCATCTTGAGGGCACTTTTCAGCATAGAATATGTTCTCCACAACGAGCTAGGCTTATATTTACTAGCTAGTTCATTAAAATACGCCAAAACTACATTTTCGGAAAATGACTTGGCATTTTTCATGTTTTTCCACTTCAAGAAATTTTCATACGTGGTTATGTATCTGTCCTTGGATATTGACGGCAGCAAGCTGTCGCATGCGGTTCGCGCTTCTGTAAGTGTATCCGGTGGAGTTGAAGTAATATATTGCCCATCTTCATTATTGAAAGTTGTCATTTTTAGATATTCACAATACAAGTACAAAGAAAAGAAAATTTGAGAAAAATGGCGCGAGGATTATTTTCTGCCGTGGCTGCGTGAAAATGTTGGCAAAGACGCTAGAGCATGCAGCCAAGTTTTTAAATTACCGAATAAACTGTTTTTATTTTATTTTAAATAAACTCAATCTGTGAATGCACACTGTCTACTGACTGGCGCCGCGCGGCGATTAGTTCGAAATTTGAATAGCAACAGCGCGCTGGTCACTAGCTGGAGTCGTGCGGCGGCGATCAGTTCCATATTTGAAATGCCAAATAATACTGTTATGGAATTTGTATGGACTATACATAACTTAACTATTTGCTTTGGTAACACACGCGTTTTTTATCACCCGCTTTACGTATTTAAAACCGGTGGAATTACAGCAGCTTTACGAGCAAGGGTGTTAAAATAGTACATTACGATATTAGTGCGTAAAGATGGTTACAACATGCGAGGCGGAATTTCAGCCCGAGCCGTAGGCGAGGGCGTAATTGAGCCGAGCATGTTATAACCAATACGCACGTATATCGTACGACGTTTTTTTAACACATTTGCGAGGAAACAGAAAAAAAAAACAAGGTGACAAGGGGGAGCAAGAAGACAAAGGGGAGCAAGATAAGACGCGACGAGCGGTTCGAAATTTGAATAGCAACAGCGCGCTGCTCACTAGCTGAAGTCGTGCGGCGGCGATCAGTTCCATATGTGAAATGGCAAATAATAATGTTATGGAATTTGTATGGAATATAACTTAACTATTTGCTTTGGTAACACACGCGTTTTTTATGACCCGCTTTACATATTTAAAACCGGTGGAATTACATCAGCTTTACGAGCAAGGGTGTTAAAAAGGAATTTAACGAAACAGATCTATACAACGGGTGTGGATGGAGCCGTCGACCGTGGTCTTACAAATACTATATTGGCGATTTATTAGTGAAGGGGCAAATTAGAAATACCCGTAATCGGCGAGCTTGTATAAATATACTTATGGATGTTGAGGAAGCGAGAGGTGTATGCCAGGATCGTAGCAAGTGGAGGTCTCGTCTCCGCCTACCCCGGGAAAAGGCGTGATCATTTGTATATAAGGTACCGTCGTATGGTAAGGCCCACTTTTTTACAAATTGAAATAAACGCTTTATTTAACCACCCTCAAGGAAAAAAAGGTTTACAATGAAAGTTATGATTATTTCAAAATCCAAATAAATATACTTTTTATAGCTATAGCGACGGTAAGTTACTTTTTTGAACGTTTTTAAAAATCTCGTTTTTGGGCTTTACTAAAAATGGTGTCGATAATATAATAATAATAATATAATAAATCTTTTTATTTCAGGTATAAAAACCCATATTGACAAATACCTTAAAAACTAGAGATATATAACATTTTATGAACCTAATCTAACTTACTTTAACTTAACTTAAACCTAGCTAGGGATTTTCTTCCTCGTCGGTCTCGCCTCCCTATAGCGTCTGTATACGATGCCTTCCGGCCAGTAGTCCTTGGCCAGGAACATCTTCTTGAGTTCGGCCGGCACCCGAAGTTTAAACGACAGGAAGTCCTTTGGTCTTTCTGACTCTAAAGGACTTATCTGCAGCGTAATCGTCTTCTGACTGCAAGGCGGAACCTGGACTTTCTTTACCCTTTCCTGGATGTGACGCTCAATGTCCTCTTTGGTCATATTCACGTCGAGCCTGGAAAGGTATATCTGCGTCGTGGGAGCGGCAGCTTTGAGGCTGCACTCGGCGGCGGGGGTGGTGCCACGCTGATTGCGGCTGCGTCTGGAGCGGCGTTTCCTGTTGTGGACCAGGATAAATCCGTCTCTATCAATGGTCGCATTCGGCGGGCCGCGGGCGGGCCTGGCCAGCGGCGCGCGCGGCGCAGCCTGCAGCTTCTGTTGTTCGGCGGCGGGCGGTGCGGGGCGCGGGCGGCGGCGGCGCGCACGGCGGGACACAGCAGCATACGTGTCCTTCTGGGGTTCCGGTGTTTTGGATGGACCAGAAGAGACCGCATCAGGTGCTGGTCGAATTGGCTTCGTGACGTCACGAGGCGGTGCGGTATTCGTCGACGCGGGCTTAGCAACCCGCGTAACTAGGTCAGTCGCTTGTTGGGCGTTTTTGCTGACCGTCGCGTTGTCGGCACGCGCGTCGGCTATTCGCTGCGTCGGCAGCGAGGTATGAGCCTGACGCAATACTGACAACTCACGTTTGAGGTCAGCGCAGATGCCCTCCGAAGCCTCCAACTTGCTTCGAATTTCCGTGACGTCACCCTGGAGCCGCACGATATCCTTCAGCAGCCGGGTGACATCGACGTGGTCGAATGTCACCGGCGGCAGCTTGTTGAGGTCGCGGGCCACGTAGGTCGGGACATCATCGGGTTCGGTCTCCTTGAACACCCGGAAGATGTCCTGGAGATCCTTCTTCCCGCTCGCAGCACCCCTCCGCCCGACGAGGCGCACGGTGGTGACGGCGGTTTCCTGCAGCACTTTCTTGGCGGCAGCGATCTCAGCCTCCTTGAAGCTGGTCGAGCAGATCTGCTCCAGCGAGAGCTCGTCCATCACGTCCAGCTTCTGTTGGACGAAGGCGAGCAGCTCATTCACCAAGATTGTGTCTGCGCGCTTGGCTGGTACAGCCATGGTATTAATATTGCGAAACTAGGTAGTCGCTAATTTCCGGGGCATCGTCACAGACTCTGCTAGGAAGCGACCGTTCGTGCCGGTGTCACAGTTGCAAATAAGGCCCGTACCGATTGTAGGTCGTTTGGCGTAAAAGTATGTATTAAAGACCTCAAAGATTGAATAAATATGAACATTGTGATATTCATGAACATTATAACAGGAAGCATAAACTAAAATCATCAATAATTAATTAGAAAAATACGCGTTTCCACTGTGTGAGAAATCAGCCTAGCTTTTGACTTTTTAGGTGTTTTGTGAATAAATATTAGTATATTATTGAAAAATATTGTTATTCAGGCTATAATTGAGTAATTATTGTCAAGGTTTTTTGAGTTTTAATTTTCATACATTGGGCCTAATTACACAGATATCGTTAAGAAGGCCCCTATGGTCGGTTACAAGGCCCTTTAAAATTCCGTACAAATCACTTGACCGAAAGCAACCGAATTTCAGATCAGTAATTATAAGTGTATTTATCATCATCATCAAGCACTTTTGTAACACTCAGTGAAACATTGTTAGTTAAATTTAACACTACAGAAACTAGCGGGCTTTATTAGACTGCAGTAGGGTAAGAAGGCCCAGCCAAGTCTTGTATGGCCCGAGCAACAATTTTGTTGGGCTTTCCTAAACGACATGGGCCATTAAACACAAATTGATCATTTTCGAAATAAATAGACATGAAATCGCACATGTCTATGTAAATATCAAAATAATAATGATCAAATAAACACTCTAAACAAAAATCTACTTACAAATCGCAGTATAAACTTAAAAACTTACGTTTTGTTGGCGCACTATTTAGCGTTATCAGTGGCCGCGACCGACATCGGCGAACAACCGGGCGTCATTGTCAAGATGGCGGCCCCACGCTGCCCGCTGTTGCGTTTCTGCGTTCCTATTGGTCTATTCCACACGTAATTTGAAGATCGCGCAAATCAACTGTATAGAAGTCGGTTTTCTGCGCCTGGGCCTTGCTAACTGGTGGGCCTTATTAGACGACTGTACCTTAGTTAGTTTCGTTAACTCGAATGAATTCAATTTGCGCCTATTTTGCGTGATGCGGGTTGGGGGCCCTACTCCTGCCAAACCAGCTCCTGAATTAAGGCCCAAGAACACACAAATCCACTGAAGAGAGCTATGGCAAAAAAATATATAAAATTATTTCCAATTGATTCATCGGTCTCAAAAAATCATATTATTTACAAAGAGATAATCTAGTTTAAGTACTATGTCGTTACGCGATTGAATTAAGTTGGCTCGATCGTAAAAAATCCTGAACATAGTCTAATTTAAAAGGAGATTCAATAATTTTGATATAAAATTACTGATATTTCTCATAATTTTTATACCTAAATTTTCCTCTTTTAGAGCTCCGTATTAATCCTTAAATTTTATCAATTAGCTTAATTCAGTTTTTCAGTAAATCCGAAAAAACACCTAATTTTTAACATCTCCGGGCGGCCCGATGCTATTCCGCGCCGCCCGCTACCCCTGCAGTTCCGCTACCCCGCCAGATGACGACGGGCGAATGCGGCGCCCCTCACCTCAACAGCCAGAACTGGGCCTTAAGCCTAGCAAACCCTTGATATTGCCGACGACTTCCGACCGACCCGAGGTGTGTTGCCCGGTAGATGGCCACGCTGGAACATTCCAGCAGGACGTAGGTGGCATATTTTATTGGGGTTCCGTACCCGAAGGGTGCCAAACGGGACCCTATTACTAAGTCTCCGCTGTCCGTTCGTCAGCGGACTGTATCTTTAAGAACCGTAATAGGTAGTGTTGGAAATTTCAGAGAAATATTTCCGTTGCCCTTACAGCAACAAACAATGAGCTACAAGAGATTTTTTAAATCAAAGGGGTCCACATACAAGACACGTATTTCAACACCACCCGTGTTATAACAAACCATAACATGAATAAAATATGATCGTAGATTCCGCGGCTTACCAGATGGTTGTGGTGGTGTAATTGATTTGATATCAGTTCACAATGTCATTCTCTTATTTTTAGTGTTTAAGTTTTCTTGTAAGGTGGTACGGAACCCTTCGTGTACGAGTCCGACCCGTACTTGACCATTGTTTTGTATATGTACCAATTAAAACGATTGATTATGGTGGTTTATGTGACTGCTACATAATGCCCAATTATGTACAGTTACATACACTAGTTTATCTACACTCATAACATAAGCTCTTTTTGATATGTTCAGGAACCGCATGTTCGACCGGCATTGTGGCATTGATAATTGCTCTGCAGTTGTTTAGCTTGTTCTGTAGTACCTACCAACTTCACAGACAAACTAGGGGCGGCACGCAGGCGGGCGTCGGCGTTCGAAATTTGAATGTCATAATTTGACAAACTTTGGTACATTATGGTCATAATGACTGTATCAATATTCAGATAAGAAATGAGTTTTTACCAAGAAGTTTATCAACGTGTGGTTTATGGACGCAGTAATAGTAGTTTATGATACTGTTGCATAATAAGGGTTCTTATAACTCGAGTGTATTTTAAAAAAAAGAGCCATAGGCGAGTTTTTTTATAGTATCACACGAGTGTTATAAGACCAAGTTATGTACAGTGTCATACACTACTTTATCTACTCTCATACTATAATACATAAAATAATATTGCAAATAAAACGCTGAATATAATAACAAATTTATTTTTACTTGTAATAATTATTGATGTTCTATTACAATTATGAAATTGAATTTGAACCGGACAGGAAGCGTTATTGGAGGTACTCGGACGAACAAAAAAAAATGTACATGGTTAACTGATAAATAACTAAAAATACCTTTGTGAAGAGAATATAATGTGTCTGGGGCTTCATTTAAGAACTTATTTATCTTCTCTGCTGTAAAGGTCTTGGATTTTTTCCCTTTATATCCTTGTGTTTCGTTTCAAAAATGCAATCAGCTTGTTATATTTAGTTATGTCAACTTCGTTGTAAATACTGAGTGTACTTTTAATCATGGAGTATTTAACCCACATTCTTGACACTTATATTTTTCAGATAACTCTTGAAAGTACGCTAACAACACATTTTCAGAAAATGATGTAGCATTTTTATTCATTTTCCATTCCATCAACTCGTGGTAACATTTATTATAGTTGCTCTTAGATTATGTACATCAGAACGTTTGGCCAATGGATGTAGGGAGCTGGTTGCTACTCCATGATTTAGCGACTAATTGGTGACTGAGAAATATGCCAGCCAGATAATTAGTGACTCAACGGTTGCAAAGTTATTAGCATTTATTTAATCTGGCCAAGGGGCCTGATATCAGAACCCTCGGCCAACCTGAATCTTCAAAAGTACAGACCCTAGAGACACTGTAAATGAATAAAGATTTAGAACCGAAGAAGAAGAAGACTGAGAACCACTGCTTTTTTTTACTCCTAGTGTCACCGTTTAGAAGCAAAATGAATTTTAGTTCCAGGAATATCAGGTCCCTTGGCCAGTGTGATTTCCATAAATAAAGACCTGATGGAGAGAAAGAGAGTGAGAACAATTAGTAACTGCACTGAAACGAAGTTTCGTTGCTCTCCTTGCATTAGTGAAAGTTGTGGAAAAGTTGATTATAACCTCCAAATATTTGAGTTTGATTTCTCTACAACGAAGTAGCCTAGAGCTACCGTTAATCAAAAATGATTTAATGACGATTTAGTGACTGAGAACTTCAGCTTTTCTTTTACTCCTAGTATCACCGTTTAGAACCAAAATGAATTTTAGTTCCAGGAGTATCAGGTCCCTTGGCCAGTGTGATTTCCATAAATAAGGGCCTGAGAGAGAGAGAAAGAGTTTCGTTGCTCTCTTTGAATTAGTGACAGCCCCATTAGAGAATAAACGTGGAAAAGTTCGATTATAACCTCCAAATATCGGGTTAATCGATTTCTCCATAACGAAGAAGCCTAGAACGACCGAGAAAGTGGGAACATTTAGTGACTATACTGAAAGGAAGTTCCATTGCTATCTTTGAATTAGTGCCAGCCCCGTTTTAAAGGATAAATTGAAAACTTCAAATATAACCTCAAAATGTACTATGGTATGGTGAATGCGGTTGGTGATAGAGGTGAGGCGTATGTACTAGAACAGGTCCCGGCACTAGGTATTTTATTAAGGTCTAGTAAGGAATAAACTAAAAGTTGATGCAGCGCGAATGAAAGTATCGGGCATAGTAAAGCGGGTTGACGCCATGCGAATAAATATTTTTCAATACTCGTCGTCACCTGGTCCGCAAGCGTCTGGACGTGATCCACCTAGTGTCACGTATAGTTTGAGTAATTATGTATATGCTACGGTCAAGATGATTATTCGGTCATTATGCATACTAACCGCCAATTATTCATACTTACCAATATCGATGGTTAAAGGAATTGATACAGCAAGATTTATCACATTAACCGCTTATTCCGTGGTGAATATGATTTATACCGATTTGCACAACTAATACCAGGGCAAAACACTGCGGCAACTTATGAGAAGGGTAAAAGGGGTTGACCGAAGCGAAACCCCTTTATCCTTCGTGTTAGGTTGAGCATGTAAGAACAACAAAAAAAGAACTTTAGCATGCATAAAATATTTTACACCTATCTAATAAACATTATGTACAATACTGTGCATTTTAGACAGACAATATTAAGAAGAATTTAACTTTATCTTTAATAAACCACATTTGATTAAGAAAAATCGTACGTTTCATCGTAGTTGGGTGAATATTACTATCTCATTGTACACTAATGGTTTCAAACCTAATACTACCCGGATGACACAATACGGGGTGGCAGAGGCACAATTGTGCCCACGTTCAGCCAGTTATTCACTACTCCATTTTGCGTGACAGGGGGCTAGCCCATCGCCGCAGCTATGGAGTAATGAAGGTTTTCTCACGATGTTTACCATCACCGTTAGAAAGTCCGATAATGTAATTAAGATAAATATTATTTATCTCATTGGTACATGGTCAGGAATTGAACCTGCATCTCCTGTGTGAGAAGCAAGCGTGAAACCCATTAGACCACGGAGCTCTTATTATCTTATCACTTACTTATAATGGATAACGACATTCCCCATCTCTTTCACACGTACGACATCTTATTAAGCGCGAAAGTTTTTAGACATTTTGGCGTTTCATTTTTCAATTGAGCTATTTTTCACGTCTGTCAACTTTGGGATTGCGATAGTTATTTCTGTAAAAAGTACCTATTTCCAAGATGAGTGCTGAAATATCTGACTCAATGATGTCACTCCGGAGAACACCCATGTGGACAAATTCTATATTTGGCAGCTATGTAGGTACATAGAAAGTTAGCACTTGACTAGGTTAATTCTTATGTACTTAATGTTAAATAGGTACAGTGGCCGTCTAGCTAATCTCGGTCTTTGATCTGAGGTCGCATATCGCATATGAAATACTATATGTTCTTTACACAGGGAATAATCATATATTGTCAGTAAGCAGCGTACATAGTCAGTGCGACATGTTGTTTGTGCACGAGTCATGCTCTGTGGCGCTCGAGGTGAAATATTATTCACGCACGCAAATCGCTAAGCCCTTTAAAAAATACTTTAAAAAATTGAATAACTGGCTAATCGTGAGCACAACTGTGCCTCTGCCGAGCTGTATGGGAAAAGGCATGACGATATGTTTCATATCATAATTTTAAGACTAATTAGATCTTCGAATATAGTCAAGCGTTGGGTGAACACCTTGCACTCCGTTTACTCTGGTAACGCCCTAATCTGCAAGAACGTGACTTTACGGGGTTGGTGCGACTACGCCCGCCGTCATACTATGATAGTTACCAGGTGAAACTCCAAGAACAGGTATTTGAATCGAGTATTTTTGCGGACTAGGAACAGGTGGACTAGGTACGAAATTTACCTAGTACGACTCGATCTCTAGTTGGGGAATGAAATAGGGTGACCATATATTCCAACGAAACAAGTACAACGCAATAACAAAGTTAACTTGGCACCCGCAAGGAATGCAATTCCCCTCCTCTCTCGCTCGCTACGCGTCAGTAGGACAGTGACGGACGCTATGACGTCATCAGATTGAAGTTCCCTTTGTAGGCCGTACCTAAAAAAAAATATTACCTGCCTACCAAGGTAAAGTTTGTTCGGAGTAGCCCAAAATCCATGGGTGTGTGACAGTGGCGTAGCGTGCCTTGTCGGGGCCCCGTATAAAATTTTTTTTGGAGGCCTTTATATGGAGGTAAAGATTTTTCACAAAAGAAAAAAAATATTGTGAGAAGTAATATTTATTTATCACATAATTTACCCATTTTACAAATAAAAATCGAATTTTAAATATTCACTCTCCTTGCCTTTTTATCGGCAAACTGATTTATTAAATCATTTATGGCTGATGATGATTTTAGTTTTTCTAAAGTTTCTGCCTCTATGGACAATAGTGAGATGTCTGACAGCCGTTCTTGTCCCATCGAAGTTCTTAAGTCATTTTTTATTAGTTTTAATTTTGAAAAACTTCTTTCTGCCGTTGCGGTTGTAACTGGAAGGGTCAAGAATAAAAAGCATGCTGTGATTACCTCGGGAAAACTGGATGCAAGACTATTGAATTTTACTAGCAATAATTCAATGAGTTCTTTTATGGAATAAATTTTTTTAATTTCAGAATTTAAGCATGTTTTTAGAGCCTTTAATTGGTCACAAAGATTAAGTGAGATGTCTTTACTGTATTTAGCAGACAGTTTTCCGGAAGCGTTTAATATCTCTTCGCTTGAAGAAGATAGGAGTTTTTCCGGTTGTAATATTTCGAATATACTACTCAGGTTGCAAAGGCTCTGAAATCTTTCTTTAGTTTGAGAAATTAATATATCTAAACAGCAATAGTATACATTGACTTTGAAATAGGATTCCGGGTCGGAAATTCTCTCATCTTGTGATAACTCATCAAAAAAAAGCTTCGTTATCATTCGCCTACTGTTTTTAAAAACAGTTGTTACCCCCCACTTTTTTGCTAAATCTTTGGATTCATTTAGCAAACTATTAAATGAATTCTGATTTCTTAATTGGCACAGTCTATTTAAAAGATTACTTAATAAAATACTAGATTTATGTAAGTCATTATTTTCATGCTGTAGAGCTTTAGAAACAGGATTAATAATTTCAAATAGTGAAGAAAAAAATGTAACGAGCACTAAGAAATCAAAACTCTCTAAAATATTAATTATACTTTTACATTCTTCACGTTCATCTTTTTTATTTGAAATTAAATTTAGTTGGTACAAAGTTTTCATGATTAGTAAAAAAAAATTCTTTACTGCTAATAAAGCGTCGTTCCTAGAAGGCCATCTGGTAGGACATACCTTTTTAAGGGTAATCAAATATTTTTCAGATGAATCGTCACTTAGCATAGCCCAGCGTTTTATACTATTGCCAAAAAAAGTATATATTTTTTCTAAATTATCTAAAAAAGTCGATACTTCACGAACATGTCTCGCAGCATCGTTCAAAACCAAGTTTAAAGCGTGCGCAGCACAATGAACATAATCGGCATTTGGAGCATGCTCTTTTATTAGGGTTTGTAATCCTCCATACACACCCGACATAACATTTGCTCCATCGTATCCCTGTCCTCTACATTTAGTCAAATCAATTCCATATTCTTTAGTCAAATTTAAAATCTTGACAGTTTTCAGACCTGCAGCACTGCAATCGGTTACTGCTATGAATCCTAAAAAGGACTCACAGATTTTTATTTCTTTAGGCACATTATCATCATTTTCTGTAACCGAGATATATCGAAAAACTACAGATAGTTGGTCAATTTTTGACAAGTCTTGTGTTGTATCCAGAATTATTGTCAAAAATGGAGCTTTTTTAATTTCTGAGATAATACTGTTCCTAACGTTAGTACCAAGCAAACTAATAATTGCGTTTTGAATCGTAGGGCTTAAATAATTTATTTCACCTTTCGGTTTTAGAAAAAGTTCTTTTAAAGTTGCATCTTAGTTAGATAGCAGACGTGAAATTGCCATAAAATTGCCAGAATCAGAATTATTAAAGGTACCCCTCAAAGGTAGATTACAAGATACCAAAGTAATTATAACATTAATTATACGATGCAGTACATCGCTCCAGAATGTAATTTTACTATCGATTTCACTTTTCAATAGAGTATCGATGGTATTTCCTTGCAACCAATTATTATAAGAGAGTGAGGCACTAATATGCTGCTGTGACTTTTCATGGTCAAGAATAGTTTGTGTGAAATTGCTTCTAACCGAAACACCGTTAACCCAAGCAGAGGAGTACGATTTGTTTTGACGATCTGCTAATAACCAACAGAAGTGACAGTACGGTTTGTTTAAAACGTTAGAATAACATAACCATGGTCTTATAATTTTTATGCCTGCCTGATTGAAATATGAATAATAATAAGCTGAAAAAGGTCGGTTATTTTCTGAAACTTTTGGAAATGGTCCTTGTGGTTTAAATGGACCCAATTTAAAAATTATTTTTCGTTCGCATTCAGTTAAATTGTCACCAAAATTTCCTCTATCTGATGAAATTATATTACAATCTGCATTATCTGCAGATATATCAGAATCGTTGACTTGGGGTTCCTCGATTTCTGGATGGACATCCGATAAAGTATGTGCTTGGCTTTCTTCTATTTCCGGATGGATATGTGACGAAGAACATGCTTCAGAAGAATCTAAAAATAAACGAGTAATTGTTAAAAAATAAATACGAATGCTTTGATACTAAACTAAAAAGAGTTATATATAAATAAATAACGTTACTAAGGGTCACAGTTAGAGAGTGTTCAGTTCAGACGCACACAGATTCTACGCGGATTGTGCTCGTACCTATTAGTAGATACAAAATCACCTGCAGCCCGTCCGTGCATTACTATACACCTGCGTGCTATTTAAACGCAGCGCGTAATGTAGTGGCCATACAAAACGAGAACCCGAAAGCGAGTCTGCACATCTGAAGTTCTCAACACGCAATTAACGATACGATACGGACTGATAAACAAACAACAAAACAAATCGATCCTATAGATAAATTAGAATTTTGTTTTTTTAATCAAGGCACGGAACCCTAAAAATAGTATAATTGTGAAAATCGAGGGGGGAGACAACATTTTGTGACGGACAGATGGACAGACCGAAATTAAAAGATTTCCTTGTTTATCACTACGGGCCCCTAATAAATGGGTTGGGTAGTAGTGTAGTACTTACCTTTCCAATCTAAATCACTCACAGTATCTTGTCTCTGAAAAAATGAAGAAATTTTGGGCACTTTTTTTATAACCTCGTCCCTTTTCTGTTTAATTTTTCTTTTCTCAGCGCCGCTGGGATAATCTCTTTTCCTTTCACTCATTTCTTTTACAAATCGTTACTAATACTGCTAAACCAGAAGAACAATATTGTTTGTACTGAATTACAATGTAATGCACATTTATATAAAGCGCGTAAATAAACAGTGCACTGCACTCCGTGGTTTAACATCCAATGCAAAGTACAACAACGTACACGTACATCGCGATATCGATGAAGGATTCCCGGGGATTCCCCGCTGAGTTGAAGATGAAGTAAGTAAAACGGGGAAGTCCCGCAGCCCGCCATAACGATGTAGTGTTGCCAACTTTTGAACGCACGCTTAAGGCGGGAAAAAAGGAATTGCTTTATAGAATTTTGTCATTTGTAAAATAAAATAAATTAGAAAGTTTTTATTCTTTTTCCTTACACACTTTGGGGGCCCCCGTGGCCCGGGAGCCCCGTATAATTGATACGGCAAATACGGCGGTAGCTACGCCCCTGGTGTGTGACCCAAAATCTCATATTCCTTCTCAAAATGGCAGGTTGTTTTTAAGCATCGCGATATTGCCATGGTAATAAAATTCTAAACCTCTGTTGATTTTTTCGATATTTTAGAAAGGTAACCCAATAACACTATTTACTAAAAAAAATAAAAATGTTAATATGAGAATCAGATGTAATATAAAAAAAAAACTGATAAAACGTTTGACTACGTTAACTTAGCCCGCCACTATAGAGTTTTTTTTTACTCCGGCCTCACGACTGCAATAGGAAATGAACATTTGTGTCATTAATCACATTATTCCTAGGAGAGTGCGAGTGATTTATATAATATAAGTGAGCTGTGCATTGCATAATTTTTTCCATTCCATTTTTGCATACAATTTCTGTTCGTCGTTTAATTGTCGTAGCATTGGAACCATAATTTCAGCGAAACTAACGTCGTCGTCAATTTTTGTTTCTTGTTTTTCAATTCAATTAATTGCGAATTTTAGAAAAAAAATAGGTTTAACATTAAAACAGCCTTACATAAAATTTGATATAATCTTTGTTTTTCGTAAATTTTTATTAATTTGTACTTTTCGGCAATTTTTATTAACATAGGTACCTAATCAAATTTATTTTTCTTTGTCTTGCTCCCATGGAGATTCCACCCATTTTTGTAAATCCTGGATCACGGGTAAAGTAACCGAACCGTCTCCGACTTGTTCTTGTTCTATGTGTAATTATAAATATTTTGGAGTAATTGGTATTTACAAGAATGACGTCAATTTTGTTACGCCCCCCACCCTCCCCCCCATCGTACGCAGACCAGACTCCCCACCCCCCATCGTACGCAGACTAGACTACACCCCCCCCCCCCAATTCAAATGACGTAATTTATGTACGCCCCCCTACCATAAACTCGGACTTGGTGGCCCCCGTGTTGGAGTATGGCCTAACCTTCCCGCTATTCTATAAGGGTTGATGATGAATGAATGATGATGATGAATACACCTAGTTAACTACTAAATAAATGTTTGTATCTTATATTACCTTTTTTTTTTTTTTCGTTAGTGAGTCCATGACAATAACCTTTTGACAAACTTCCTCCCATAATCGTGTCTTCAAAATGCGCTCTCTGTAGGGTGTGGAGTGTTTATCCCACAAAGCTGGTCTTCCTTGTATTTCTATTATTAAATGGTCCACATCTAGCGTCTCAATCTTGAGTCGGGCGAAAACGGTGCCGACATGTTTATGTACCTACCACTTTCGCGCGCATTCACTTGGAGAGTGAAATGCCAACTGCACCGGAGTTTGCGATTTTATAATCGCAATGCGCGCGGGGCCGTGCAACTCCATATGCTACAATTTAGTTTTGCGACAATCGCGTCGTCGCGAAAAAGATGTGACAATTCACAATTTGGCATATAAACTCTTACGTTATATTAATGCTACAAAAAATCGCGCTATTAAAAATCGTAGTGCGCGCTTAGCCTAAAACTAAGCCTCTCCGCTGTCTGTCTGAATGTCACCGGGCTGTATCTCATGAACCGTAGAGTTGAAATTTTCACAGAATTTGTATTCTGTTGCCGGTACAGCAACACATAATTATAAAATACACTAGATTTTACTGTACTGTGGAACTTTTCGTGACCGACCCGCACTTTCGGCAAGGTTAGGTCTAGTGAATCTAGTTTTAATTTAAAAGTTAACGACCAATTACTCTCATCAAACGAGGACGTTGCTAACGCATTTGAAAAGTTCTTCAGTACCATACCAATAATAAAAACAGAAGCACTACCATCCTCTTTTGAAAAGTCTTTAGATTACTTGGTTGAAAATGGGTTCTATAGGCTCTATAACTATAGTTAAAACATTTAAACTTCTTAGCATGAAAAAGACTGAAGATTTATGGGGCATGTCGGTTAACGTGGTAAAATCAGTAATCGATGTGATTGCACCATACATGGCAATCACATTCAATAGTTGTATAGCAAACGGAGTTTTTCCTGACCTCATGAAAATGAGCAGATTAATACCACTTTTCAAATCCGGTAGTAAACAAGACCCTGCCAACTTCAGACCTGTATCTGTATTGCCAGTGTTGAGTAAGGTGTTTGAAAAGGTCATATTGAGTCAGTTGACTCAATATGACCTTTGGCCAGATGATTGAAGTGAGAGAGTAGTTACTCTCTCACTTCAATGCATCTGGGCTACTCCACAAAAAACAGTTCGGATTCACTAAAGGCAGATCAACAACAGACGCCGGAGTAGCGCTAGTAGAACACATTTATAGTGCGTGGGAAGGATCACAGGATGCGGTTGGTATTTTCTGTGATCTTTCCAAGGCCTTGGACTGTGTGGACCATCAAACTCTTTTGCTCAAACACTATGGTATAAAAGATAATGCGTTAAAATTAATGGAATCTTATTTAATGGAAAGATTACTAAAAGTAGATATAAACAGATGCAAGTCCACTGGAACCCATATGAATATTGGTGTATCCCAGGGTTCTATCTTAGGTCCGTTCCTTTTCTTAGTGTAAATGAATGACCTGCCTTATATGGTGGAAAAAATGACTCAGATTGTTCAATTTGTTGATGACACATCTATTATTTTCAAGGTGAAAAGACAAGAAGAAATTCTAGACGACGCAAATAGTTCACTCTCTCATGTGTTAAGTTGGTTCAATGTAAACAACCTGTTATTAAACTTAAAGAAGACTAAATGTATCAAATTTTGTTTGCCTAATGTACGACAGGTTGAAAGCAGTGTTAGAATATGATCTGAAAGATTGGAACTCGTTGAAGACACAATCTTTCTCGGAATCACTATAGATTCGAAACTTCAATGGGGCCCTCACATAACTAATCTCGCACGAAGATTTAGCTCAGCCGCTTTTGCGGTCAGACAAATCAGATATCTTACAGATGTTGAAACTGCCAGATTGGTTTACTTTAGTTATTTTCACAGTATTATGTCTTATGGAATATTGCTCTGGGGGAGAGCAGCAGATATAAATACGATATTTGTCTTACAAAAAAGGGCGATCAGGGCGATATATCAATTAGATGCTAGAGAATCATTAAGAGAAAAATTCAAAGAAAATAATATACTTACGGTTACCTGTCAATACGAGAATATCATGCATGTAAGAAAAAAACATAGCTTTATTTAAAATTGTAGGTGATAGCCATACAATTAACACTATAAATAGAAATAGGTTAGCACTACCATTATTTAGACTAAGTAAAGTAGGCACATCATTCATGGGGCACTGTATTCGCTTCTACAATAAAATATCACAGGAATCATTGATCCTTCCTGAAAAGAGGTTCAAGAACTATGTTAAAAATGAGCTGATAGGAAAGTCCTATTATAGTATTAAGGAATACTTAGATGACAAAACTGCATGGTCCATACCATCTCAGCGCACATAAATTCGACGAGGGGCGATGGATCAAGTCTATCACTCGCCGGCGAATTTCCTTAGACCGAAACCAGTACCTGTTGTAGTCACTTTTAAAAAAAAACGGTATGGGGGAGTTTCTTGCCGTTTCTTCTTAACCCCGAGGCCCACCTTCCGAAACGGTGTAGTCTTTTTTTTTATATAAAAAATAATCATATTTACTTGTAGTTAAAAGTAAGTATAATTTTGACGTTGAATAAGATAATTTATTTATTTATATTCAATAAAAAAAATGACTCTGACTCTTTATTTTTATGCTGTGCTGGCTTGATTAGAAGTGCAATATACAAAAACCTAGGTTACGTAAACATTTATGTACAATCACATACATTGGTTATGATATGGCGTTTGATGATTACGGGATAAGATTTGGCAGAGTAATTCCCCTGAACTTAGACAGTCTGAGAAAGTTAACTTGGTACCTCTCGTCATAGCGTCCGTCACTGTCCTACTGACGCGTCGTGGGCGAGACCGAGCGAAGAGATGAGGGGAAATCAAATTCCTCGCGGGTGCCAAGTTAACTTTGTTGTCGCGTTTTACTTGTTTCCTTGGAACATATGGTCACCCTATTTCATTCGCCAACCGCCACCGCCGTAGTACATTTTGAGGTTATATCTGAAATTTTCAATTTATCCTTTCTCAGTCTCACACTGGCCAAGGGACCTGATATTCCTGGAACTAAAATTCGTTTTGCATCTAAACGGTGACACTAGGGGAAAAAGAAAATCAGTGGTTCTCAGTCACTAAATCATCACTAAATCTTTATTGATTAACGGTAGCTCTAGGCTTCTTCGTTCTGGAGAAAGCAAACCCGAATATTTGGAGGTTATTATCGAACTATTTCACATTTATTCACTTATGGGGCTGTCACTAATTCAAAGAGAGCAACAAAATTTCGTTTCAGGTCAGTCACTAAATGTTTCACTCTCTTCATCTCTCAGGTCCTTATTTATGGACATCAGACTGGCCAAGGGACCTGATATTCCTGAAACTAAAATTCATTTTGCATCTAAACGGTGACACTAGGAGTAAAAGAAAACAAAGAAAAGCAGTGGTTCTCTCTCAGTCACTAAATCTTTATTCATTTACAGTGTCTCTAGGGTGGGTACTTTTGAAGATTCAGGTTGGCCGAGGGTTCTGATATCAGGCCCCTCGGCCAGATATAAATGCTAATAACTTTGCAACCGTTGAGTCACTAATTATCTGGCTGGCATATTTCTCAGTCACCAATTAGTCACTAAATCCTGGAGTAGCAACCAGCTCCCTACATCCATTGGCCAAACGTTCTGATGTACATCCTAGATTTCGCCGGTAACAGGTTCATGGTCATGTTTGATGCAGCTTCCAGAATGTCTGGTGGTGTACGATTACCACTATCCTCGCTTTCAGACATGTTTTTACACGAAAACTAATTTATTTTACAAACAAAACCAAACTTTGTATAATTTAAATGTAAAATGTTGGCGCCAAGGCGCAATCATCGATTGCGCATGCGTGTTTCTTTTTTTTTTCTTCCGAATCGGCGGCCGGCGCCGGCTGCGGAGGCACTACCTTTTTTAAAGTAGAGGTTCAACCTTCTTGGTCCAGCTGGAGGTTGTATAGGTGTATCGTTATGATGAAAAATGAAATGAAAAATGTTAATTTCGTTAACTATAACTTAATAATACAACTATTTGATGGGACCTCCTTTTCAGTATATAAACACCTGTGCTAGGAGGCCCCGCCCTTTCGCATGTACTACCAGCCACTAAGTTAATTACAATTAATGAAAATTACAAAAAAATACAAAAATAATGAAAAATTGTAATTAACCTAAGTTAATTACAATTTTTCAAAGGACTAAGTGCATGCACATGCACATGCAAGATTTAATAAGATTTAATGTAAACAAATATCGTATGATTCGAAGAATACATGTACCTAAATTAAGATTAGGACGACGTGCGTATGTGTGTAGGTCTTTGTAAGTATGTTGTATATGTGTTTCTGTATGTATGTGAGAGGGTGTGTATGTGTGTGTGTGTGATGGTTGCGTGTGTATATGTGTACGTGTATATGATTAAAAAGTTATTTAATGATATAGGTGTCTATACAAGACCTGTATCGTAATAAAACTTTTTTTTTGGCCTGTGCGTAATGTTTGTCATAAGAGTTTTGATTTCATTTTTATAATCTTTGTATTATAGTATCGGAGTAGATAAAGAGGGTTTATGATACGTGTGTAGATAAAATAATATTTATGCATAAATGTAACTGAATGATGAATTCATTATGAACGGTCTTTGTAACTCGGGACTTATGGTTCTGAAAATAAAAGAAATTACAAGTCCAAAGTACTGTTAACATAGATGTTTATTTCTAAATAGACCATACTGAAGTTATTTAGGTATATTAAGTCGCCTTTTCCATTCCAAGACAGTATCTATTAATTCGCTATTTACATTAGGTATTTTATTATTATGCCTAGTTTCGACATTTTTGTTTTTTTCATGTAACAAATACTCCTTTTGTCGAATCAATATTGTGCTCATTTATTTGTATGGCGTCGTAGGAGTAGGTATTAAATGGCATTACCAATCATTGTAATTTGATGATTCGGTCTGTCATTGCTATCTGTTTTCGAAACACTATCATCCATACAATCTATCGCGTTATTTCGTACTTACAGTAAGTAGAGTGGTGGGAAAACAGATATATTTCTAGATATACCTTTGTATGTTCCTTAAGTGCACGGTACTGGTGTACACGTTCTATATAGATCAAACGATTCATCCTTCAACATTAATATTTCTTACAAATCAGGCCGATCATCTTTGTTACTTTTACAGGAATACATAATTACTAAGTATTAGGTATAATCTTAAATGTTTAGTCTATCGAGTTTAATAAAAGTGGGGTAATCAGAATAATTCGGTTGCAAAGTTGATTTTTTGGGTCTTTTTTCCCGTTTTCACACTGATTGAAAACAATTGAGATTATAACATACTTTTCTTTTGGTAGGTACTGTCCAAGTCAAGTTGGGACGGCACTATCTTAGTGATGTAGTAGATGTCCTTTTTATTTAGACTGCTCGCTGGAAACACTCGGGGATATGCAGAGCAGAGGCATTAAAATTACATAAGCATATTTATAAAGGGAAATATTAAACTGCACATCAATAATACTGATTTGCATAGCAAATATACTGACAGCAAATATCAAATACAGCAAATATCAGGGGAAAATATTGCGATAGCTCAGGTGATGGGTAAAAGGGGTGAGCGATGCGAAGTAATTTTAATTTTAGTTTCGATATTCCATCTTATATCCTTCACCCATTCATTTATTGATTGATGTTTTTGTCACAATTTTTTCAGTACTTTTCTGGCGAGTTCTCGTGCTTGAGAGTTGACCACTCGTTTTTCCTTTTCATACATGATGAAGAGGCAACTTATGCCATTTTAATAAATGCACCAGTTCAAGTACAAGCATCAACGTGAGCAATATCGAAATCAATACACAAGGTCGATGCGGAGTCGCGCAGCACAATGACAAAGGTGACACCGGTCCTCCCTAAGTATTCGGGACGTTACCCCCTCCGCGATTTTCTCTTTCCCCTGTGGCCATCCCAACCTGACGCGAACTGAATGTGGACTAAACGGTTTGATAGTGAACGTTATTTAGAAAATTTTCACAACACCATTCCAATGAAGCCCGTATTTTATGTTCTTCAATAGATATTACAAAAAGGTAATTCCATTTGCGGTGATATAACCGTGCTCAATATTGGGTACCCTAAATTCGACAAAATTTATCAATAGGAGTTTTCATAAAGCATTTTCAGCAATTTTCATAAGATCTGTGTTTTATCATTAATATTAACGAAACAAGTTACATCTTACAAAAATACATTGATAACAATATACAGTACGTACATTTCTTGGTACAGTTTTGTGGTCTTTTTGTTTAGTAATTGAAATATTAAAACTATTTTCTAACTATGTATCTTTTATATTATTTAACCGATACAAGTCATACATAAATTTATGTAACTTGACCACAAAAATATCAGTATACTCAAATGACTTGTATTAATCTTATAATTATTTTGTAAACAAAGTCATACATTACATCGGCCAGTATTGTGTATAATGTGAATGTCAAAGTCAAAGGTTGTGAACTGGCCACTGTCATCAGTTTGTGTATACAATATTCATAAGATTAATAATTTGAGTTCACATAAATACTGAATTTTGAGTAATAGCTTCAGAATAGATTGAAAATAAATAGCAGATAAGTTATTAATAAATATCCCCTAATATGGACGATAATGATCATGTATGTACACGATGTATGATATTTTTCATATCTTATGAAAGTGAAACACAATAACAAGTCATAGATAGAGTCATTTATCTTCCAAATAAATTTGTTATGTACATTATTAAAAATCGTATATTCTTTGTTCAATATTTTGGATACACATGCGCACTTGAATCGGCAAAAATAGAACTTCGTAAAATATGAATTAATTGTGACATTACCCCCACTCCCACCTCCCACCCCCACCAATATACTGGTACTACTGGTCTACGGTAGCGCGCAGTATGCCGCCTATACAGTATACGTCATGTTGAAAGGCGTGTGGCGGCACTCACTTCCCCGGACCCACCACCGCTTCGTCCATCAGCTCGTCGTCCGTGATGCAGGGCGAGTTGGAGTGCGGCGAGGGCGCCACCAGAGGCGAGGGTGCCGGAGACTTCGCCAGTAGCAGAGCGGGGGAAGCGGGGTATACTGGCCTTACCGCGACAAGACCAGACACCTTGTTCGACGACGACGAGAAGTCTAACAGCATTTCTGCAGCTTCCTGAGGTGTAGTCGCCCCGCTGCGAGCGACGCTACCGCTAGCAGGTGGCTTCATGCAAGATTCCGCACCTTTCCTCTCCTCGGAACCTTTCGGAGCAGAAAAACCTTTGGCCATTTCTGTTTTGAAGTCTAAAGGCAAGAGAGGAAACCCTGATCCTGTGAACTCCTTCGGATCGTCTTTTCGAGGCGGCTCCTTTGGTATGCTTTCAGCTATCGCTTTGAAGCTGTCGACAGGTCGGTCGGACGCGTCCTTGTTCGGGAGTTTGGGGCTCATGGATCCCATGTTCATGAGAGGTTTCGGAACGTTCAGCGGGTAGGCAGACTTCTGCATCGTGTCGTCGTTTCTCGCGTTAGGGCTGTGATAGTATGGAAAAGAGTTTTTGGTTTGGTCCAGCCGCGCGAAGTCGTTGACTAAAGAACGGCTGTCGTACTGTGATACTGGGCTGCTTTTGTCGGGCGTCGTTTGGTTCTTCAGCTTCGGTATTTGAAACTTGCTGGTGTCCAGAGGTTTCATCAGGCCTTCCACCAGGAAGTTGGCGTCTTTGGAGTTCTTGAACCTGTCTCCGTCGAGCTCGTCCCTCGACCCGCTAGGACTTGAGTGTCGCTCAGACTTCGACGAGAATATCGACTTGTCAGAATTTCCGCTCATGAGTTTGGTTCTGGCTTTCTCTCTTTCCCTATCTCTGACGATTTTGTTGATGTCTGTGCTGCTGCTCTTCGGCGAGCCTGAGCTGGATTTGTTGGCGGATTTAGTGAGATTCATTCCGGTGGAGCTGCTGCCGGTAGACTTGTTGTAAGGCACTTTAGGAACACTCTGGGTTAACGCGGAGGAGTCAGATGGGCTCAAGTTAGCTTTCGGAGGAGTCCCGCTCGGGTTACTACTGCTGGACTTAGAAGACTGCATCACTTGAGTTTTCTTGGAGGCCGGGCCACTTATGACCCCGGGTTTGAGCCCCGTGTGGGTTTTTGGCGACCCTTGACTGGGCAGGGTCATCTGTGGCGACGATTGCTTGGACGAAGTCGAGCTGCTGTAGTTCAACTTTGAACTGCTGCTGCTGGAAGACTCCTTAGTTCTGGTCTTGTTGATGGTTATTTTCATACCGTCGGAGCTAGGTTTGACCATGTATTCCTGGTTTTTGGTTTCGTTCAGCTTGGCGGTATTAGTTGATGAGTTTTTTGGATCGGGATATTTGTTGGTGGTCGAGGTGCTGCTAGACTTCGGGGCGCCGAGGTCGATGTCTGAGCCGACGTGTTGCGCCGACTTCAGTTTGTCGATGACGGCACTCAGAGAGCCTTTCCTCATCCGCGCTTGGCTCGGGGCGCTGGACTTGTTCACTTCGACGTTAGGTGGGGATATGAGCGGCTCCGTAATGAGTGCGTCGGAGGGTATCGGGGTTATTTCCAGCTGTTTCAACTTTGCAGCGTTCTTAAGTTTGGGACTGCTTCTGCCTGAGGAGTTCGAGAAGGAGAGTCCGGAATGCTTCTTCTCCTTGTCCCTCGAGCTGGAAGAGGAGTTGGAGGTGTAGCCGTCCTTGGCGAGTTTCTTGGAGAGGTCATAGCCGGCAGAGGCGGACTTGCCCGACGGGGAGCCGCCGGCCGCGGACTTGAGTGCCGACATGCTCGGCTTGCCAGACCCCGACGAGCTGTGCTTAGGGGACGACACGCTCGGGTTCTTGGGACTCGAGTAGCCCGACAGGTGTTTGGGGCTGTTCTGCACGGGCGAGTGTCGGGGGCTGCTGTGGTGGCTGGACGTGCCCGACGGCTTGCCGACACTCTTCGTGGAGCTCGGACTGGGCGACTTGGTTATGGACACCGATCTGCCGTGAGTCGGACTAGGGCTGAACTTTCTGAGCAGGGTGTTTGGGGACGTGGCGCGCATTGGAGATCCGTCCGTAGGCTTTATGCTGACGGACACCGGTTTGGTTAGAGGGTCCTGTTTCGGTGGTACTTTCTCAGGTGGTCCCATTTCGTCTCTTCTCCGTTTCTTTTTCTTCTCCTTGCTTCTTTCTTCCCCGGATTTGCTGAGCTTCTTCTCTGACCTTATTCGGTCGTCGAGGGACTTTGCTTGCGACGATGTTATGGGCGTTATTGTTATGGAGCTGGGCAGGGCGGCGGGAGTCGCTGCTGTTATCGGTATGATCTCTATACCGGGTCTCCTATCGAGACAGAGTACGGAAGCCATGGATCCTGTAGGAGTGGTCGGCGTGGATCCTACTATAGGAGTGATGCTCACAGATGACGGCATGAAGGGAGGCTTGCCTTCAGTGAGGTCCAGCAGTAAGGAGGTTGTGCTCTTACCGCCGCGGAGTTCTGACTCTTTTGTTTTCAACTTTTGCCGTTTGTGATCAGACTTGTGAAAAGAATTCCTGGAACAAGGTTATGAATCATTGTTATAGGCATCAGACAGGACGATCAAAAGTGATTTGACTTATCAAAATATAGTTCATTTATAACAATGGTGATTTAATAATCTGGTAACTACTTTACCTGCACTTAATCCATCTGTAGTTGTAAAGCAATAAAAAAGTAATTCCTACCTGAGTAGGTCCTCAACATCGCCATCAGTGGAGTTCTCCAAGTCGGACGCCACTCTAAGGACGGTCCCGCTCAGCGCGTCCGCCGCGTCCATGCCCGACAGCTCGAGATCCGACACGAACTCGCTCTGGGACACCGACGACTCCCGCCCCTCCAAGTCGTCCGCTGTTGAGCTGCTGTTCATAGTATTATCGTCCTCATTCGCATACGTGTCTGAGCCGTCGCTTTCGCTGTCCGTGTCCATCATTTCGACCATGCCCTCTTTGCCTCTCTTCTGGCAAGTCGACCATGGGTCGTGGTCCGATTTTCGTTTTTTTGGTTTGCTTTCGCTGAGCTTTTTCGTGTCGGACTCTTGGGATAACATGGCCATATGGTGCTTCGTTTCAGACAGGTAGGCGCCAACTGCAAAGAGATTTTTAGTCGACTGTAGAGTCACGAATGAACTATTAATCTAATTAAATGTACATCTTACGAACGCCGTGTTACCAATATTGGTTTCTACTTCGGGAATATGTTGAGGTCTCTGTGGTTCCAAAAGAGATAGAGGAAGCATTGTAACGCTGGTGGTTGCTGTGATCATGTTTCGTTGATCATTCTGGAGTCGTCGGCAGGGTGCAGGATCAAGGAAGGTCGGATAATGAAAAGCGGTTGTCAGCGATCCGCACTGACTTCACCAAAGGATATGGGAGGAACTGAGGAAGGACAAAAGCATAGATAAACATTCATAAATGTACATACAAAAAAATGAGGTTCAAGTCTGCTCGGAAATGTTTCAGAAGTATAAACTCTTGAGTGAGTAGCTTTGGAGGTAATTTTCCGAATAGCCTTAGATATCTCTTCTCACCTCATCTTGTGAGATAGTCGTGCTGCGTACCTGGGTGCCCCGCGCGCGCGCGCTCGCCCTCCCCCGCCGCCCCCGCTGCGCCCGCCAACCCCCCGCCGCCCCCCGACCCCCCAGGGTCCAGCCCCCCCGCCCCCCCGCTAAAATTTGACTTGTCCAGCGCCGAGTAGCCGCCGTTCATCTGCTTCGCTGACGCCTCGCGCTCCCATATTTTCACTAGCGCCCTGGCAAACAAGTTTAGGGTGAACCAAATACATTCCAAGTAACGAAGAAATCACGTGTCATGTACCAGTAAAGTATATTCACCTCAAGGTGACCGGTATATTGTTGGTACTGCGCAACACTCTGCTGATGTACTCGTCCACGTGGCTGCTGCAGAATGAGAAGTCATAATTACGACTCTGTGGCCAATTAACATAACATAACATATCATAGTCACGCCTTTCCCGTTCGGGGCAGCAGAGACTTAATTCGGCCCACATTCGGCAAGTTATTCAATACTATATTTTGCGTGACAGGTGGCTAGCCCATCGCCGCAGCTATGGAGAAATGAAGGTGTCCTTACGATGTTTTCTATCACTGTTGGAACGTCCGTATAATGTTCTTACTTAAGATAAATTACTTATATAAATGGTGCACATTATCAGCACCGGGATACGAATTGCTTCTCCTGCGTGAGACGCAAGCCTGAAACACACTAAACTGTAGAGCTTTTTTGACATTCTAGGTGTTGGCATATTATGGTTATTCCAAGCTTAACAAACCGTAGAAAGCAGGACAAAACATCGCATTTTAGTGGGTTACAATAGGAAAATATAGTAGTAATTAATGGTGAATTTCAGAAACAAAACGAAAGCCACAATAGTTTAGGCCATATGCGCTACCTAAACCTAAACCTATAGGCGCTGCAACTAAAACAGTATTTTTTCACTACTTAGATCAGTTTCTACAGTTCATACTCCCACCGGTTATTTCCCAGAGCAGTTTGTCTCAACACCTCCTTTAACTTCTCATCTTTGGAAGTAACCAGCTACTGGATGGAAAAATTGAAACTACAATGGAAACAAGAGGATAAGTGTCTCGACACGCGACCGAAGAAAAAATCTGAAGTACCGCAGCTGCTCCGAAAATCTTCGGCTGATTTTTACGTTCCTGAACTAAACCTTACCTAATTGACGTAATAGCGTTGCGGGCGAAATCACGCCGGACTTCTGTCGCTGGTGTTTCGACACACCAAGACTTAGTTCTCAATTTGACTGATAGTCAGCGGTCGACCGAAAAAGAGCTCCGTGGTCTAATGGGTTTCACGCTTGCTTCTCACACAGGAGATGCAGGTTCGATTCCTGACCATGTGCCAATGAGATAATTAATTTATCTAAAGTACATTATCGGACGTTCAGTGTTTCGGATGGCACGATTTTAAGGTTCCGGCTACTATCGCTATGTGGTAGTGGTCGTAAAACACCTCCATCAACCCGCATTGAGCCAGCGTGGTGGAGTATGCCTTAATCTTACTCGCATCCGGGTAAAGGCCCTTGCCGCTCGGTGGGGACATTCATGGGCTACATTATTATATCATTAATTAATTAATTAACATTATATAATAAAAATGAATCCCAAAATGTGTTGGTAAGCGCAAATCTCGCAAACGGCTGGACCGATTGGCATATTTTTTTAAAACGATTCGTTGAAGTCCGAGGTTTTTAGGCGGAAGAATTTAAAAATCACTAAGGAAGCAGCCGAAAAATAATGAGTATGGGGATTTTCTATGAGAATTCACGACAGCGGTAGACGTCGGGGGATCACCCAGGGAGTGAGCGAGGCAGCGAGCGTAGTCACCTGGAGAGTGAGCGAGACATCGAGCATAGTAGGTACCTATCGCTGTGTTCTCAATACGGCTGACAGTAGGCGCAGTCACCTAGGGAGTTATCGAGACAGCAAGCGCAGTGGGTACCCACCGCTGTGTTCTCAATACGGCTGACACTCTGTAGGTGGCTACGCCACTGTCACTGTACCTACTACGCTCGATGTCTCGCTCACTCCCTAGGTGACTACGCTCGCTACCTCGCTCAGACCCCCGACGTCCAACGCTGTCGTGAATTCTCATAGAAAATCCCCATACTGATTATTTTCGGCTGTTCCCTTTGTGATTTTTAAATTCTTCCGCCTAAAACAGACTTCAACGAATAATTTTAAACTACGCTCGCTGTCGCGCTCACTCCCTAGATGACTATGCCCGCTGTCCCGTTCATTCGCTAGGTGACTACGCTCGCTGTCTCACTCACTCGCGCCGGCTTTTCGTCGTCTACGTTCGGCTTAGAACTTGCACTGGCAAGGATTTGGAGAGATTGCGCTGGCAACACTGGCGAATAGGTTGTAAACAAAAGATTAGATACATTTTATTGATTTAAAAATACTTTAATACAATTTTCCAAGTTTATCGCATTTGTTATACGTATTAATTAAGTGTATTTTGGGTTAACTGGTGCATACGTGTATAAAATTCTAATAGTTATCCTATTTAGTGTATTTAAAAAACGTAACGTTGACGGTTGAGTATTTTATTTGAAATAATTTGCTACTGGGCTATAATTAACGATATTTTCTATATAACTAATTACTTAGGCACGTAATTTGATTTGGAATTACTTTGTTTTTTGTTGAATAGCTTATTTTTTTTTGCACATTTCGTTAATCATAACCTCAATTTAAGTGACTGCTTATCAGCTGTGCTACAGCCGTGCTTCAATCTTGCTTTTTACTGTTGTTTTATTTTGTTTAAAATGCCAACAACCAGAAGTGAGGCAGCCCGTCAACTAGAAGATAACTTAAAATTAGCTTTATATGAATTAAAACAGTGTAAGGTAACCAATGAGCAGTTGCTTACTGAAAGGGATGAAAGTGAGAAGGAGGTGTTGCTGATTGTTAATAAGAACTTAAAATTAAAAAGTGAGATGGCAGAGTTGCACAACAAGTTCCTTGATGTGACGGGAGATAGGGATCGGCTTCAGCACCTGGTAGATGGCTTCGACCGGAGTGGCAGTGCGTTCGAAGATGCCCTGAGGCGTATTGCTGTCCTGGAGAAGGAGCTTCGCGACGCACGTAACGAAATTTCTGCACTACAAACTGCAAACGATAGCCTCAGGTCGGGGCAGACCCAGTCACTCTTTAAGGAGCTGATCACTCCACCTGTAGCTTCTGTCATCTCACCCATAGATCAAAATTCAACTGTGACAATTGATCTCACGTGTGATAGTCCTAATAGATCGCAATCAGTAACCACTATGAGCTGTAGTAAAAATAAATTAAAGAAATATGTTAAAATGAATAATTATATAAAAAAAACACAAAAACTAGCTAATAGAAATAAAATATTTTGTAAAAATGTAAATTGTAGCAAGGAACGTGTCGAATTAATTAACGAAATCGATGATTGTAGATTATGTTTGGAAAAAACTACAGAAAAGTACGAATGTGACACACGGCGACTCCAGTCAGATATGCATATTTTAAACTCATCATTACAAAGAATTACACGTAAATATGAGTCAGCACAATACGAAATTAAGGAACATGTGTCGGCTATGAATAGTTTGTTGGAGACGTGTAAGTATAATTATGACACTTTCATATCTTTGACCGACAATCACATCTGTGATTGTAAACAAGCTCCAGCGGACTGTTCCGTGCCGACCGTGTGTCCCGCCGAGCATACGGCCGAACAGCTGATACTGACCCAGGCGCCGCCGTCAGTCGACTTGAGTACTAATAGTGTTATCAATAACGCCTCCTTCTCTCGGACAAAGGATAGGTATATAATGTACAGCGATGAACTTGGAAAAAATATGGGTTTACAACTTAGTCAGCGCGTGGGCCAGGCAATATTAAATAACTGTATGCCTGGCGCCACATATTCACAAATATTAAACAAAGTGTTGTCATCGCAGTTTTTAGAACCAACCACCCTAATTATTTTAATTGGTAGAAGGGAAAATGTATCTAAAAAACTAATTACTAAATACTTTTCCAAATTAAATTCTTTACAAAATGTAGATAGAATAATCTTGTTTGCGTTTCCCTTCAGCCAATCTTTGTCACAACATGAAAATCATATAAGACATGATTATAATACATTTATACACACATTGACATGTCGTCATACTGAAAAATTTCATTACATAGACACCAATATTTGTATTGGAAAATATTTTTATTTGACTAAGGATAGGTATTACCTATCTAGGTTTTATACAAAACAGATAGCACAGTCACTATCTTATTTTATTTTGAACTCAGTCAAGTTTTTGACTAATGAAACGCCTGCTTCTATTGAGCAGTGTAATAATAATGACATGTACTCCTTGGAATCTGTTCCAAGCTCTTTAAATTAACCCATAGGACAACAGAGAGTAACTCTGGCAGTATTATTAATATTTGTATAAATATACCTTCATCTTGCCCATTAAATCAAGTTACTAGTAATGAAAAATGTAAAAGTAAGAATATTTTAAACGTGGTTCATCAAAATATACAGGGCATGTTAAGTAAAGAACTGGAAATTGAGTTATTCATGAACTGTAATAATATTGATATTTTATGTATAACAGAGCACTTTTTAAAGAGTTATCAGTTCATGTTCAACTTTAATAACCACCACGTTGCTAGTTCGTTCAACAGAAAAACAGCTGATCGCGGTGGCTCCTTAATACTTGTAAATAATAGTTTTAAATATAAGGAACGAGTTGACATAGTGAGCCTGTCTGTTGAGCGTACCATGGAAATAGCCTGTATTGAACTTGAACAACTTATTGTAATGAGCGTATACAGACCACCAGATTCATCCTTTGATTTATTCGAAAAGAAAATGGATGAAGTGTTGATTAAAATCAGCGATAAAAACATTTTTTTTATAATTTGTGGTGATTTTAATGTTAATCTGTTAGAGGATAATAATATTTGTACTAGATTAAAATCTTTATTTTTATGTCACAACATGAACTATCTGTTTTTGGAGCCTACTAGAATTACTGCAACATCTGCTACCTGCATTGACAATATATTTACTAACATTACTCCCATTTTCAAATCGGTCATCAATAAATTAACCTCTGATCACTCTGGTCAGATAGGTATATTCAATATTAAAATAAAAAAGGACCAAAAAGAGGTTATTACATATGTGCCCGTTAGTGACACTCGGCTTGAACACTACAGGAATAATATTTTAGATAAACTATGGGAAATACCATACAGTGACGATCCAAATTTGTTGTACAACTCAGTATTTAACCTTGTCAAAAATGAATATGATACGGTATTATAAAAGTTAATAACAAAGCTTTGTTTAGTGATTGGACGACAGTTGGAATTCATAGGAGCAGACGAAGATTATATGAACTCTATGGAGAGAAATCATATAACAAAAATACGGCCTTTCTAGATTATGTTCGTAGTTATTCAAAAATGTTTAAACGCGTTTCATTCCAGTTTCAACAACCAAGTCTTTAAATTCATCTCCCGCTGCTGCTGAATCTATACTTAAACAAAACTTTGAGGAATGTAAAACAGATTTTAAATTTAGGCACGTAAATAATGAAGACACTGTAAAAGCGTTTAAATCCCTGGAAATGAAAAAGACAGCTGACGCCCATGGTCTATCAGTAAAAATTATTAGTTCCATTGTAGATTGTATTGCACCTCACCTTTGTTGTATATTTAATCAATGTATAGATAATGGTGTGTTTCCTGACTTGATGAAACTAAGTAAAGTTATACCTTTATTCAAAGCTGGTAGTACATCAGACCCCACCAATTTTAGACCCATATCGATACTACCAACGCTTAGCAAAATATTTGAAAAACTCATACTTAATCAATTGCAAAGTCATTTTTATCTCAATAATTTAATTCATATTGCTCAGTTTGGTTTCACAAAGGGTCGTTCAACAGCCGATGCTGGTGTTGAACTAATCGACAATATTTTTGATGCCTGGGAAGACGCAATGGATGCAATAGGTGTCTTCTGCGATCTATCCAAGGCTTTTGATTGCGTCCATCATGACACTCTTGTCAGGAAGTTACGCCATTATGGTGTAAAAGATCAGGCCCTTGGCCTTCTTGAGTCATATCTAACAGATAGGGTTCAGATGGTCGATGTTAATGGGAAAAGATCACCTGGGTCTTCAATAAGTATGGGCGTACCGCAAGGTTCAATTCTTGGTCCTTTCTTGTTTTTAGTATATATTAATGATTTACCTTACCTTGTTAAAGCAAAACATGGGTTAGTATTGTTTGCCGATTATACTTCTTTGATATTTAAAGTTAAAAGACAGCAATCAAATTATGACGAGGTAAACAATGCTATCTCTAGTATAGTGAACTGGTTTACTGTTAATAATTTATTACTTAATGAAAAGAAAACTAAATGTATTAAATTCGTGTTACCCAATGTGAACCCGGTAACTACAGACATATATATAAAAGGACAGAGATTGGACCTTGTGCAGTCGACTGTCTTTTTGGGCATTAATTTAGAAGCCAAACTACAATGGGATCCTCATATAAATAAATTGTCGAACAGACTGAGTTCAGCAGCGTTCGCAGTTAAAAAAATTAGAGCTCTTACCGACGTAGACACCGCTAGACTAGTCTACTTTAGTTACTTTCATAGTCTAATGACCTATGGTATTTTATTGTGGGGTCACGCTGCGAATGCTAATAGTATATTTATTCTGCAGAAACGGGCTGTTCGTGCAATTTATAGATTAGGGCCTAGAGTGTCACTGAGGGAAAAGTTTAAAGAAATCAATATTCTGACATTTGTGTCTCAATATATCTATGACAATCTTGTGTATGTAAAAAGAAATATAACTAATTTTCAGAAGTACAGTGATATACACAATTTTAATACTAGAAATAAAGACAAGTTGGTTGCTTATGTAAGCCGACTACATAAAATTAGTAATTCTTTTAAAGGCAATTGTATACGCTATTACAATAAGGTCCCTACTGATATTAAAAACTTACCTTTAGACAAGTTTAAAATAATAATAAAACAGAAATTGTATAAAAAATGTTACTATAGGTTATCTGATTACTTAGAGGACAGATGTCCATGGGAATAGATTGTTTGAGTAACAGGCTGTTTCGATATATAATTAGCATTCATTTTGTAATTTGACAATATTTTATTTAAAAAAGGAAACGCAAAAGATGCGACGACTGTGGAGTTTCTTCGGTGAGCTCTTCTCCACAGATTCCGCCATTGTGTTAGTGAACTCACCCAAAACAATGCAATGACGGATCTAAGTGATGTAACAACATCCTATGGATATAAATGATTTTTGATTTGATTTGATTTTGCACCTTTGACGGTCGTAGGTGACTTAGACGACTCCGCTCCTACCCGGCAAAATAATGTTCATTCAAATGTGGGTTCTAGATTGTGCTTTGTAGATATACTCGACGTTGCCGACATAACTTAGGAAACAGCGAGCTTGCCGCAAACGTACCACTAGATAGTGTATCTGAACGAACATTCTTTAGTTAGCTTCGTATGTGTGGGTGATGGCCTTGAAGCCTTGATTACACGTACTACTAGAGACAATACTCGGCCGAGTAGGTCGCAAGGGGTCCGAGCTACTGTCTCGCCGCTCCCGTCGGTCAAGCGCTCGGCCGACCACTCGCTGTTTTCTCGCCAGTTTACTCGGCACTTGCGACCAAGGCGTTCAGCCCACTAGCGCGTCACCTGGGCTTCGCCTTGTGCGTGTGCACGGAGGCACGGGGCGCGGCGGGCTCCGACAGCGACAGCTCCACCGTGCCGAGGCTCCCGGCCGCCGGGTGCTCCAGCGCCACGCTCACGTGCCGGCTCGACAGCGCCGACACCTCGAACATCACCACCGACTCCAGCTCGACGGCTGCGGACGAACAGGGCCTGTTACTAACGCCAGGTGAATACGCTTTGTGAAGATGGATATGCACGAACCAATTTCTTAACTGGAATGCTAGGCCAAAGGTGAGGACTAGGAGATTCTTTCAAAACTTGCGATCTCTGGTATGCCGGCCGCAAGACCGGCAAACCCTGGATTAGGCACTATTCGTTCTTGAAAGGCTGGGCTGAAGGCCTGCCTAACCGGAGTCGCCAGGAGGGACTTGGTATAATAGTCACCTTGCTTGCTCTGCACTCGCACGCAGCTGGCTAGCAGCGCGTTGAGCAGCGCTTGCTGTCGCAGCAGAGCTAGCAGCACCGCCACGTGCGAGGGGTGGGTGAAGTATAGTAGTCACCTTGCTTGCTCTGCACTCGCACGCAGCTGGCTAGCAGCGCGTTGAGCAGCGCTTGCTGTCGCAGCAGAGCTAGCAGCGCCGGCACGTGCGAGGGGTGGGTGAAGTATAGTAGTCACCTTGCTTACTCTGCACTCGCACGCAGCTGGCTAGCAGCGCTTGCTGTCGCAGCAGAGCTAGCAGCGCCGGCACGTGCGAGGGGTGGGTGAAGTATAGTAGTCACCTTGCTCTGCACTCGCACGCAGCTGGCTAGCAGCGCGTTGAGCAGCGCTTGCTGTCGCAGCAGAGCTAGCAGCACCGGCACGTGCGAGGGGTGGGTGAAGTATAGTAGTCACCTTGCTTACTCTGCACTCGCACGCAGCTGGCTAGCAGCGCTTGCTGTCGCAGCAGAGCTAGCAGCGCCGGCACGTGCGAGGGATGGGTGAAGTATAGTAGTCACCTTGCTTGCTCTGCACTCGCACGCAGCTGGCTAGCAGCGCGTTGAGCAGCGTTTGCTGTCGCAGCAGAGCTAGCAGCGCCGGCACGTGCGAGGGGTGGGTGAATAATAGTAGTCACCTTGCTTGCTCTGCACTCGCACGCAGCTGGCTAGCAGCGCGTTGAGCAGCGCTTGCTATCGCAGCAGAGCTAGCAGCGCCGGCACATGCGAGGGGTGGGTGAAGTATAGTAGTCACCTTGCTTGCTCTGCACTCGCACGCAGCTGGCTAGCAGCGCGTTGAGCAGCGCTTGCTGTCGCAGCAGAGCTAGCAGCGCCGGCACGTGCGAGGGGTGGGTGAAGTATAGTAGTCACCTTGCTTGCTCTGCACTCGCACGCAGCTGGCTAGCAGCGCGTTGAGCAGCGCTTGCTGTCGCAGCAGAGCTAGCAGCGCCGGCACGTGCGAGGGGTGGGTGAAGTATAGTAGTCACCTTGCTTGCTCTGCACTCGCACGCAGCTGGCTAGCAGCGCGTTGAGCAGCGCTTGCTGTCGCAGCAGAGCTAGCAGCGCCGGCACGTGCGAGGGGTGGGTGAAGTATAGTACTCACCTTGCTTACTCTGCACTCGCACGCAGCTGGCTAGCAGCGCTTGCTGTCGCAGCAGAGCTAGCAGCGCCGGCACGTGCGAGGGATGGGTGAAGTATAGTAGTCACCTTGCTTGCTCTGCACTCGCACGCAGCTGGCTAGCAGCGCGTTGAGCAGCGCTTGCTGTCGCAGCAGAGCTAGCAGCGCCGGCACGTGCGAGGGGTGGGTGAAGAATAGTAGTCACCTTGCTTGCTCTGCACTCGCACGCAGCTGGCTAGCAGCGCGTTGAGCAGCGCTTGCTGTCGCAGCAGAGCTAGCAGCGCCGGCACGTGCGAGGGGTGGGTGAAGAATAGTAGTCACCTTGCTTGCTCTGCACTCGCACGCAGCTGGCTAGCAGCGCGTTGAGCAGCGCTTGCTGTCGCAGCAGAGCTAGCAGCGCCGGCACATGCGAGGGGTGGGTGAAGTATAGTAGTCACCTTGCTTGCTCTGCACTCGCACGCAGCTGGCTAGCAGCGCGTTGAGCAGCGCTTGCTGTCGCAGCAGAGCTAGCAGCGCCGGCACGTGCGAGGGGTGGGTGAAGTATATTAGTCACCTTGCTTGCTCTGCACTCGCACGCAGCTGGCTAGCAGCGCGTTGAGCAGCGCTTGCTGTCGCAGCAGAGCTAGCAGCGCCGGCACGTGCGAGGGGTGGGTGAAGTATAGTAGTCACCTTGCTTGCTCTGCACTCGCACGCAGCTGGCTAGCAGCGTGTTGAGCAGCGCTTGCTGTCGCAGCAGAGCTAGCAGTGCCGGCACGTGCGAGGGGTGGGTGAAGGGCACGCTCTCTACGATGACGCCCTCGAGGCCGCGCGTCTCGCAGAGGAAGTAACACTGTACCTGGTCCGGCAGGTTCTGGAAGATTAGCGAAAGTTAGACTAGTTCACGCTGTTGCCGCTAGATGGCACTAGTAGTCTTTAAATTACCTCGGACTCGCTATACAACTTCGCACTTAGCGATAGCGGATTATGGTTTGATATCAAAGTCAAAGCAAGGAATAATAATGCTGTTAAGCATCAAATAATACCTGTGCAGTCACGTTGCACAATATCAGCACGATGGTCTTTAGGACGCCCGAGGTAAGAGGTCTACCGAACTCGATACTTGCCACAAAGAGTCCCTTGCTGAGGTTGAGCTCTACGTTTTTCCCGGGCACCAGCTTGTCGTACGCCTGCTGTGCTACTAGACCCAGCAGAGGCTTCGCGTTCGCCCAGTCGCCCGGCACTTCCAACTGTAGAGATGTAGTTACATTTTAACGTGGGAACAAAGAAACCTTTCTGATAGTAAGTATAGACTCGTCCTCAATAGTCTTCGTATTATTTTGACATGTAAATCACAGAAATCAAGATGTGATACTGAGAAGACACATTTCTCAATTACTTTGACATCCTTGAGTTAGTCATTATCCCTATGAAATTAATCCTATCCACCCTCCCGTGTGCGAATGCACCGGAAAAGCAGCCTTCAGAGAAGACACAAATAAAGTGGCGACCACGACCACTGTTAAAAGTAATACTGTTGCTGTACAAACCCGTTTCAGTTACAACGCGTTTTCACTAGTTAAATCTAGTTTTGACTTAATGCCTTAGTTAAAACTAGAATTTACTGCTAATCGAAAACGAATGAAAACGAAAGCAAACACTACGTCGTTACAAGGTTACGTCAGCTAACGAAGAAGAATAATTTTTCTTATTAATCTCTGGGATGTTCCCCAAAAAAATCGAAAGAAGGTTAGTAAGTTGAATTGACTGGATGACTATTGTGAAGGAATGTTTAACCATATTAGATATTAAATTAATGCTGTACACATCTCTTTTAAATAAAACAATAATAATAATAACATTTAAATAAAAATAATACTAAGTAATTTTCATCGTCATAATCATCATCAATTAGCCTACACCTACCCACTGCAGGGTACAATAAAGAGGGCGCCGTGGTTAGCTCAGATCGGCTTAGAAAATTCAGGAAATCGAGCCTCGAAGTCATGCCTTTAAAACGCCAAATTCTAGAAAAAGACAAAAAGCAATAGTTTTGAAGCGGAAGCAATAAGAAACAAAATTTATGGATTTTCTCTAGAAAAGAATATGCTACTGCTAAAAACTATTAGAATCGTTAAAAACGTAGGCTTATTTTCTGGAAAAGCCATCCAATTCATCTCTGAAGAAGGTCTTGAAGGCTATAGGATTCAAATACAAAAAGCTGACAAGCGTAACATATTAATGGAGCGCCAGGATGTCAAACTGAAGTACCGAGTCGTGTTTCTGAATGAAACATGGTTAAATATGGTTTTGTATACATGCACCGATGATTCAGCGGCCTCCACATCAAAACTCCCATCAGGGAAAGGTGCCTGCCTTATTATTTGTCACGCAGGCTCAGTTCAAGGCTTCATTCCTGAGTGCCTCCTCGCATTTACTTAAAAAACAGGGCATTACCATGAGGAAATCAACTTTAATGTATTTAAAGAATGGTTCGAGAAGCTGCTAGTCAGCCTTGAGAATCTATCTATAATCGTTATGGATAATGCATCGTAGCATTCGGTACAAGCGGAGTGCGGACAAACCACCCACTCAGTCAAGCAATAAAGAAGACATTGTCTCTTGGATGAACAGAAATGGTGTGTGTGCCAGTGCTGGTTTACTAAAAGCAGAACTACTCAGTTTAGTCAAAGCTAATAAGCCATGCAAAGCAAGATATATAATTGACGAATTAGCCCAGGAGTACGGGCACGAAGTAATAAGATTGCCGCCTTACCACTGCCAATATAATGCCATTGAGCTTATTTGGGCTAGTATTAAGGGCCATGCGACAATATGCTTCCACCATTTAGGACGACGAAAACGATGGGATAGCTGCGTGTGCAGGAGTAACGATAGATGACTGGAAGAAGGTTGTGGAGAAAACGAAGTCAATAATACAACAAGATTTCGAACGAGATATACACGTAGACAATATACAAAACGAGATAATAATATCTCTTAGTGCGGACAGCAGCGATGACGACGACAGCAGTAGTTCAAATAAATAAAGCAGTGCAATTTACGTGTAAGAGCTAATATTTCATTTTTCTGTTAGACAAACACACAAATATTTTTTAGACAGGTCGCCATACATTTCATACGTTAGATAGGTTATTTGACGATTATTTTAATTCGTCACGACAAAAACTAAATAGGACACAATCGATTCTCGAAGTCCGTATCGATTCATTCAATTTCATCAATGATTTTAAGCAGGTGGCCTCACTAGCAGAGACCTGTCAAAAGACCTACGGTAAAGTGTTTTCACTGTACTAGCAAATTCTAGTTTTAACTAAAATAGTAATGGCTATTTTTAACTAGTGAAAACGCGTAATATTTATAACTAATAACGGGTTTATACTGTAGCATAGTTTACGTTAAAACTAGATTTACCTTTTATTTTATTTATTTATGTTACAATGAAGATCTTAAAATTATGTTAACTGAGCGACCACGTCAACCTTCATGGTTTATGTATGGTCTCTAGTACTCACTTCCTAATGTTCCTTTTGACACTCTTTTTGACACTCTACGAGTTCAATTATTAGTTAGATTCTATTAGTTAGATGTTCAATAGTTTGGTCTTATATCACACTATATTTATCAATATCATACATGTATATCAGTAAATTCTAGTTATTACAATTGCAATTCTAGTTTTAACAAATGGGTTCTTACATTACCAATTTGACTAAGAGGATGTGAAATCCATACGACATCGGTGCACAGCATACCTCAGTGGTGGTCTGCATCATCTTGGCCATCGCGGAGCACAGCGGCATCGGCTGCGACAGCCTCAGAGTGAAGCAGGCGGGCAGGAGTGCGCTGTTCTGTGGTACGAGCGGCGCGTACACAGGATTGTTCGATCTGTGTACAAATTATTTAGTGAAATCCTTAGGGTATCACACAAGGGACAAATTATCTATAGATAAATCAAATCAAATTTATTTATTGGCAGAGAAAATAAATGACATATTGTTACAGTTTGCTTACACTCTATGACGAACGGTATTTATTTTGGAAGAACTTTAGACAGCGGGCGGTTTCAGATGGTTTTGTCGATTTTTTATATGCGTTAACCCCTTGAATGTCCTAAGCACGACATGTGTGCCGAATTTTTTGTGGCGGGTAGTGTCCAGCGCACGACATGTGTGCCGAACGGGAGCTGCAAACTTTGCGGTACCATAGCCAATAAGTTGATTTTGAACGCAGCCGGAAATGGGCTCCATATTATCAGTTGTGAAGTTGGCTGTACTGTAAGATGAAATAATTGACATTAGATAGCCAATCACGACTCAGGCGATATAAAATACGAAATGTTGGCACCAAAAGTCAGCCATTGTTGCATGTTTGCTGTGAGTGAGTTTGTTGTTTGAGTAAATATGCCCAGAGGATTGAAACGGTAAGTGTTTGTGTTATGTTTTATATACCTAATTACTGAGAATTTTGTGTAGAATATGTTTCAAGTATTAGTTTCAGCCATTTCGGAAGATCTGTTTGAGATAAAAGTCTCAAACCTTTTTCCGACGCCATTCTACTTCCGCACGGCCGTCGTCCATTGTAGTTTTATGGAATATTTCCATGTTAGTTTGATAAAATAAATATATCAGGTTTCTCGTAATTTAACCAGGAATACGTTTTTTATGTTTGTTTTTACGTATCTTATAGTAAAAGATGTAATATCGCATTTCCAAACAAATAAGTCCAAATCTTCCGTGTAAGTACCGTAGGCAAAAAAAGTTGTTTTGTATTTCTAAAGTTGGGTTGGTGTATTTCGTATTTGTCTCATACATAGTGTCAATATTAGTAATACACACAAATATTATAACAACCAGAGGAGATTTTTTAAATTTATATTTTTTTAAATATTTTTTCCGTTCAGTATGAGCATGCTTGTGTGCCGATGCTTGTATTCGTCTGATTGAGTCTAGCTAAAATAATACCTATGCTGTGAAACATCAACAAATCTAAATAAATAAATAATATAGCGTCACGTCTTTTTCCCATACGGGGTGGCAGAGGCAGCTATGGAGTAATAATAATATAATAATAATATATGAAGGTTTCCTTACGATTAATAAAAAAGTGTAGATAATTAAATAAATAAATAAAAATTAAAAGCGCTTGTAATAAATAAAAACTGTATTTTTTCTGTAGCTTATTTTTTGTATTTCTAGTAGTCGATCGCGATCCACCTCGACCTCAAGGTCGAGGTCGGCGACGCCTGTGGCGCATGAGCTGCGGGCCAGGCGTTGCCTGGGCATGGTGATGGCGGCGACAGCCTCCACCGAGCGGGAACCTGAAGTGGAAATCGAACCTAAAATTTGGAGACCGGTGATTCCGTGAGTATTTTATCTAGAATTATTATTTTATATCACTTAAATCTATGGCTCATCATCAGTAAAGTAATAGTATATTTTTTTGTTAGTCCTTCTATGAATTTATTTTTATATCTTCCAGTGCTCGACCACCTCCACGACCTCAACAGTCCCACCGACGACCCGTCGCTCCGGGTGTGGAAGCAACTCCCGAAGGCTCTATCCGGCGCAAGAAGGAGTTGGAGCAGTCGATTTTGTAAGCCAACATTTCCGTATAGTACCGTTCCGTACCCAAAGAGTAAAAATGGGACCCTATTTCTAAGACTTCGCTGTCCGTCTGTCCGTGCGTCTGTCACCAGGCTGTATCTCATGCACCGTGATAAGTAGTGAGTTGAAATTTTCACAGAGTTATATTTCAGTTGCCACTATGACAACAAATACTATAAACCAGAATAAAATAAATATTTACGGGGCTCCCATAAAACAAACGTATTTTTTGCTCATTTTTTATCGATATTGTCAATAGTTGGAATGATACCTATGTCGACGCTTGAAATATATACAAAATATTGAGGTGACAAACGTGATTTTTGCGTTGTTTATTTTTTATAGATAATGGCAAGGAACCCTTCGTCTGTCCGAGTCCGTCTCGCACTTGTTATTATTTTACACACATATATATAGCTATTTTTTTATTTTTTTACAGCCTTCGCCCTGAGGAAATCATAGAAGAGTGTGGGATGGACGCCCAGGAGGGAGAAGCGGCTGTAGCGGATCACTTTGATCATGTAAGAAAATGGGTGGATGGGTTGCAGTCGGGAACTCCCGAAAGCATGAGCCCTTCTCGCAGCATGCTTGGGTCTGAGGTAGAACCTGAATATGTGTCGGTGGTCACTGCTAGTGATCGTGCTCATACTGATCTGCTGATACCTGGTTGTCAGTCAGCTGATCAGAGACCGGCAACTAGCAGTGACAATCACAGTGGGTTAGCAGTGTCTACTTTTCGGCAGATGGATGCTGTTCCGTCATGTTCAGGGATGACAGCAGTAGCACCCATCAGGAATGCTGCGCGACCGGTCAACGACGGCAGTGATCTCGATTCAGATTTCGACGACGAGTTCGATGTTGACGCGATCATTGACGCTCGTGATCCCATGCTAAGGATTATTCCTGACGACAGGGAGTTAGATCCACGTACTCGCGAAATAGTAACTTCGGTTGAGAGGGAAATGGATGCAGCCATTGACCGTCTGGTGGGCCCATGTGATGGTTTTACTTGGCAGGAAGACTTTGCCACTTTCAGGGGTGTGCAGGAAATTTTTTCCGGCCCACGCCCTGGATCTGTCAAAGACTACGATACGCCCTATGATGCCTTTTGTGATATCTGGAGCGATGACATCATTGGTCGTATGGTTGAGGAAACCAACAGATATGCTCATCAGACGATTAACGCATTACTTGAAGCAAGACATTTGAAGCGGACATCTCGTTTGGATCGGTGGATTGACACCGATGCAAATGAGATGCGCGTGCTTCTAGCCATATATATGTTGATGGGGTTTTTGAAACATTCATCTCAGCATGAATACTGGAAGACGACCGGCATCCTACAGTTGCCCTACTTCAGGCAGGTGATGTCGTTCAATCGTTTTGTTTTGCTGAACAAATTCCTCCACTTTACGGACAATGTTGGTGTGAGTCAAGATTTACCGCAAATTGGAGGGGTTTTGCTCTCAGCAAAGCTACGAAAGATAGCATCACTGATCGTGCACCTCAATGATAAATTTTTTTCAATGTACAACCTCGACCAAGATGTCGCCATCGATGAGTCGTTGACCTTATACAAAGGCCGCTTGTCCTGGGTCCAAGCGATAAGGTCAAAGGCTGCGCGTTTTGGTATCAAATCATTTGAGCTGTGCGAGTCAAGCACTGGGTATTTGTCTAGATTTCAAATCTATACGGGGAAGGATACGAATTCCGTTCGCAGCGATGTTGCGACTCTTAGTGCAGACTTGGCTGGTAAGAGTACCCAAGTGGTACTCGATTTATTGAAAGGTCTTGAACATCGGGGTCACTGCGTCACGATGGACAATTATTATAATTCTCCAGCGTTGGCAAGGTACCTTAAGAGTAAAGGATTTGATTGTGTGGGGACGTTGCGTGCTAATCGCAAGAATGTACCAGTTCCGATCGCGAAGGCTCCGAAGAAGATGGCTAAGGGGACAATCATTGCTCGCCATTCTGGTGACGTGTCATGCCTCGCATGGCAAGACACTAGGACGGTGAGTATGATCTCCACTTACCATAATTCGGACACCGTCGTAGGTCGAAAGGCTGGAAAGGAACTAGTGAAGCCCTGTGTAGTCCAGGACTACAACAATACTATGGGAGGAGTTGATCTAAAAGATCAAAAACTCTCCATGTATTTGTTGGAAAGAAAGAGATGCCTGAAATGGTATATGAAAATTTTTAAAAGGTTACTGAATGTCAGTGTGCACAACGCTTTCGTTTTGATGACGAATTCCAGGAGACGTCGCGATTTGTCCGTGATGACGCACCGCCTTTTCCGGGAACAACTGGCCGAAACGTTGGTGAAAGTTCACCGCCAATCGGACCCAACAACCAACTTAGGTCTTTCGACGGAGACGCGTCTGAATCGAAACATATTGCATAGACCAGAACATGTTTCGTCAAAATATCGAAAGCGTTGTCATATCTGTCATCGGCAAGATATTCGTACAGCGGTAGCTTCTAAATGCGTCACCTGCGACCGGTTCCTGTGCTTTCAACCTTGTTGGGAAATTTGGCACTGGTGTCAACACTTGCCTGGCAAGGATAAACAAACCAGGGCCCCGGCACGGAGGCGCGAATAAAATCTACCCTTGTACGAATACTTGAGCGTGGGAGTTGATGAATATAAGGTTTTTATTAGCGGGATTTGAATGTGCCTAGCTGGTATTTTTTGCAATTCCATGTAACGTACTCACACATTCTTCTTTCCATAAATAGGGCAATTATCAGGGACACCGTATTGTAAAAACCAGATATTTTTTTTATGGTGTAAGTTGCACTAGGCGGAATTCTTGGCTTGGTCAACAAGCTCTTGCTTGTCATCGTTATGATGATCTTAGTATTCATGCAAGATATTCGTTCCACTAGTCTCCTCAAAATATACAAGTGCCATTTTTCTTGTTTCTTTCATACATTTTTCTCATTGCCCTGACATTCGAATTTATTATTTTGCAAAGTACGTACATATAGCTTCTTGGGCAACCTTACCATCTGGTTTATTACAGATACAAGTGATCGTCTACAATTTCATGTAAACACGGTTATTTTTAATTCACCGTTAAATTAAAAATTTAACGGTAAATTAAAAATAACCGTGTACCATATATGTTTTGTTGTAAATAATTGTTTTGACTTTTTTAATAAAAAATTTTCTGTGAATTTCTTCCTCGTTTTCTTTTATACCAATATAAATATAAAAATAACCGTGTATAGTATATTTATACCATGACTTTTTTAATAAAATATTTTTCTGTGAATTTCTTCCTCGTTTTCTTTTATACCTACAAAACTATGGTACTAGGTACTGAATTTGACAAAATAATAATTAGGTATTAACAAAAATATAATTTTTAATTAACATAAATTTACCTACAAAACTATGGTACTAGGTACTGAATTTGACAAAATAATAATTAGGTATTAACAAAAATATAATTTTTAATTAACATAAATTTACCTACAAAACTATGGTACTAGGTACTGAATTTGACAAAATAATAATTAGGTACTAACAAAAATATAATTTTTAATTAACATAAATTTACCTACAAAACTATGGTACTAGGTACTGAATTTGACAAAATAATAATTAGGTATTAACAAAAATATAATTTTTAATAAACATAAATTTTGTATTTGAAATACAAACGTGTTTCAACTTGCTATGCGAACGGTACCTCGGTTGGTTCAGTACCGAAACATGGCGGCAGCGCGGGAGCCGTGATATTTCGTGTCTGTCTATTTTTGTTTACTGTGAAGTAATTACTATGTTTTGTAATACAATAAAAGATGTAATCGCCGCGGAAAATAATGGTGGTCATGTGGAAAGCAGTAAATAGTGTCAGTTTTGTGTGAGTGGGCTCTATTGACGAAATATAATCGGAAGTTGCTGCGAAAATAACAAATTCTGCAAACATAATCGAACTAAAAGCTTATCATTTGTATTATCATAGGTAAGTATTTTACATTATATGATAGGAAATTTCATGAGGATTATTCTAGTGTATAATATGTTAGGAAACATTTATAATAACCTAACCAAAAGAACAAATTTCTAACGCAAGTCATTTGCCAATTGTCAACCGCGAAAAGGCTGGACACTATAGCGTCTGAGAAATTCATTGTTCCTGGACATTCAATCGGTTAAAGGTGCAGTAAGAGACGATATCCAAAAACGCGAAGTGACGGAAATCATAAGTTTTCGAGTTAGTTTTTTTTTCAAAACGCCAATTACTAACATTCGGCACGGTGGGGATGAGGGAGTATTAGGGTGGGGAACGACCGATTTTGCCTATTTTTAGCCACAATAACATAGTCTAGCCAAATTTGGTTTTTATTTGCATACGCTCCGTCCCGCTCCGCTCCGGGGTTGCTTCTTCTAATTTCCAACCTAACCTATAACCCAATTGAATTTAGGCTTGGTTTTAGCTGGTAGTCACTTTTCCTAATATAGTGCTTTTCTTTAAGTGAAGAAATGCGTAGTTTTTTCAAAAATCAAAGATGAAAATTGGAAAATTTATGTAAACAAAACGTAAAATATGACAATTTCAGTGAATGAAACGTAAAAATTGACGAAACGAAATAAGATCAATCAAAGAATCAATAAGACCATTCAAAGTCAATATTATGACATATTGTCAATAATATTCTCGTTATTGTACATTTGTGGGCGAAAAATTACCAACCAAAATGGCCGCGTTCATGACGCGGATTCCGTTTTCTAGTAGTTTCGCGAATATTTCTTTGCTTGTTCTCTCAATATTTACAAATAAAAATAACTGGCTAGAGCAGGTTATTATGGCTACTTTGCAAACGCTTCGCTCCGCTCCGGTTTAGCTTTCTCAACGTTCTATTGAAATGTAAAGTAACCTGATTGAAAAGTAGCCACAATAACCTACTCTAGCCAGTCGGTTTTGTTTGCATACGCTTCGCTCCGCTCCGCTCCGGTTTAGCTTCTTCCACGTTCTAACCCAACCTATAACCCAAATGAAAAGTAGCCACAATAGCCTACTCTAGCCAGTCGTTTTTGTTTGCATACGCTTCGCTCCGCTCCGGTTTAGCTTCTTCAACGTTCTAACCGAACCTTCTTACATCGTCGAATAAAAATAAAACAATTTGGAATATCATAAATAGAGAAGCAGGAAAAACAAAATCAGGAGACCGTAGCAATTTAATTAAGATTGAAGAAAACTAATAACTTTTAACGATGACATCGCGGCCGCATTTGAACAGTTCTTTACAAATGTTACAATTGTTACTACGGCTTCTTTAGACTCGTCTCCGGATCTTGCTGCATCATTTTTAAATCTCAATGTTCAAAAGTGCAATCAAAATTTCTCATTCGCATATATTGGGCCCTATGGCATAATTAAATCATTTAAGTTGTTAAATTTGAAAAAATCCGAGGATCTCTGGGGCATGTCAGTAAAAATTATTAGCTCGGTGATAGACGAACTTGCCCCTCATTTAGCTAAAATCTACAATAAATGTGTAGATGAGAGTACTTTCCCTGATCTCATGAAATACAGCAAGCTAGTACCTTTATTTAAAAGCGGCGATAGGGATGACCCTACAAATTTCAGACCCGTTTCGGTTCTACCCGTATTGAGTAAAATATTTGAGAAGATCATATTGGGTCAGTTACTGGCGCACTTCAATGCGCATCAAATTTTCCATAGCCAGCAGTTTGGATTTACAAAAGGGCGGTCGACAACAGATGCTGGAGTCATGTTAGTTAAACATATTTATAATGCGTGGGAAGATCGTAGGGACGCTATAGGTGTTGTTTGTGACCTGTCCAAGGCATTTGACTGTATAGACCACGAAACATTGCTCTTAAAGCTAAAACACTACGGCATAAAAGGCAATAGCTCTAAGCTTATGAGATCGTATTTAGAATTAACATTAATATTAATAGGACAAAATCGTCGGGTTCTCAGGTGAAGATGGGAGTCCCACCGGGATCTATTCTGGGTCCGTTCCTTTTCCTCGTGTATGTAAATGATTTGCCATTCATGGTATAAAACATGTCAGAGATAGTATTATTTGCAGATGACACGCCACTAATTTATTAAATTAGGAGACTGGAAAATGACTTACAGGAAACAAATAATGCTCTCTTGCGAGTACTAGACTGGTTTACTGCCAATAACTTGCTTCTGAATTCAAAAAAGGCACAATGCATAAAATTCACTTTACCTAATGTAAGGCAAGTTGAGAGTAACATTGTATTGGGGAAAGACAAACTAAAACTAGTAGATGAAACTGTATTTCTCGGCATCATTATTGATACCAAACTACAGTGGGGTCCCCATATTTGAAAATTAGCACATAGACCTAGCTCCGCAGCATATGCAGTTAAAAGAATCAGGGAATTGACTGACGTTGCAACTGCTAGGCTTGTATATTTTAGTTATTTCCATAGCATTATGTCCTACGGCATCCTACTATGGGGACGGGCTGCTGACATTGAGACCATCTTCATTTTGCAGAAGAGTGCGATCCGATTTATTTATAAGCTATATAATAGAAAATCTCTGAGATTTCTTCTAAGAAACTAACATCCTAACAGTTGCAAGTCAATATATCTATGAAAACATAATGTATGTAAGGAAAAATATCAGTAGCTTTAAAACCATTGATAGGCGCCACATTGTGCAAACTAGAAATAAACATAACTTTCTTTTCCAATGTTCAGACTCACAAAAGTTAGCAGTTTTTTTATGGGACACTGTATACGCTTCTAAAATAAAATTCCGCAAGAAATACAAAACTTGACTGAGGCTCGATTCAATAAATGTTTAAAGCACACTTTGTGCACTAAGGCCTACTACAAAATTAATGACTTTTTACAAGACACCGACATCTGGCATTAAACCAGTTCATTGCACCCAATTCAATTATGTTCTATGTAATAATTAGGCACCTACTTAATGTTATATTATGCTTTCTTGATTATGTTATGACGTTCATTAAGTCTGAATTTTTGTGCTTTTATGAATAAAAATCTTTGAATTTGAACTTGAACCTATAACCCGATTGAAATTTAGCCACAATAACCTACTCTAGCCAAATTTGGCTTTTCTTTGCATACGCTTGGCTCCGGAGTTGCTTCTTCTAAGTAGAACTCTATCCTAACCTAACCTATAATCCAATTGAATTTAGCCACAATAACCTACTCTAGCCAAATTTGGCTTTTCTTTGTATACGCTCCGGGGTTGCTACTTCTAATTCATAATTGAACACAGTTATATAAAAAAGATACATTAAGAGAAAACATATGTACAAAGTCTAAGTTCCAACCTAACTTATAACCCAATTGAAATTTAGCCACAATAACCTACTCTAGCCAACGTAGGTGTACGAAAGGAAACTATGTTCACTGATGCGAATGCAAGCAATGAAGGCCTAAAAGCACCAGATTCCAGGGCCGTAAAACATAATAAAAAAATAAAAAAGCAAGCAATGATTGAATGAATTTGGCTTTCTGCGCTCCGTTACTAAAAACTGACTCTCAGTGAATCTAAAAGAACACACTGAAATAAGCACCAGTCCAAAAACGCAAAGAAATAAGCTTGTGACGCAAAAATATAATCAAAAATAGCTTTATTACAATATAATTCGGTTTAATGCACACTTTCATCTGTGTTTTCTCATCTTGCAATAAGCGTACAACGAAACCAAACACATTTTTAGGTTATTATTGCGTGTTGTATTATTGTGTGTGCATAGACATACATACAAGCAAAATTTTACAGATTTAAAAAAAAACATAACTGAAAAACTATTGAGTTCCGACACGTGAAACTTTTACATCGTGTTTAAAGTGACCCAAATGACCTACCAAAAAATCACGACAGCCCTAGCAAACCGCCTGTTTTTTAAAGTCTAGCCTTTATTTTCTAGAAAAATTCATAAGATAAGGCAAAAAGAAAGGCACTTGTAATGTTATTTGGTTTTCATACTCATACACATTTCCATCAGCGATAGTAACAGTCTATAGCAACACTACCCTCCGCGCTAGTTTAAAAACTGTATTGCGGCAGAGTAGGATTGTCATGGCTGTAAGAGTTCAGACAGCATCGGTGAGTTGTTACAATGGGGTACAGTATATGCACCGAAAACACATAAAATACACATTTTTCATTTCTTACTACAATGGAGGCATGCTTGATAAAGGAAACTTAATTTTAAATTACAGTTACTATTAATAAAAAGCGATATCAGTTAAAATTTAAAATCTATACACAATAGATGTCATTCATAACTTAAAATAGCAGATAATATTTAGTTTTTGTGACAAATAGATACAAAATAATATGTATTATTTTATTTTATTTAACATTTTTAAGAGAGTTAACAGATTTTACATCTACGTAAAAAAAACAGTATCAACTAAGAAGCCAATAACAACCTCCCACAGTAATAAATTATACTAATTAATTGGTAATGTATGAATTTATTTGTGTTACTATATCATATTATGTGAGGTTTTATACTATATTTATTATATTATTTATGCATTTTGTATGTATTAAGTATGTAGTATATATTATTTAATAGTATATTATATGCATATATATTATGTAACAGGTAGTTTTCTTTCCCGGTGTTTATTTTGAGAATACAGATTGCATATATAAATTGTGGTATTTTGGCCTTTATTGAAGAGATATGTGATTTTCAGTTTAGGTTTGTGTCTATTGTCAGACCTAATTAATGTCTCTTACTTCTTCTATGCCTAATTGCTCTTTAACTTCAGCGAGGTTTATGGGTTGTTTTTGGTAGGGCTTAAATTGTATGATTTTTTACTTTTTTGTGTTTATCTATCTTATCTAAGTTATGTTATAGCCAATTTTGAATGATTTTAAAAGAATTTTGTATGTAGGGGTTAATGTTATAATCTTTGCGACATTTAAATAGTAATGATATATCGTCAGCAAAAATAATACATTTAGGTTTAGAAATTTTGGGAAGATCATTGATGTAGGCTAGAAATAATATGCAACCTAGTAAACTGCCCTGTGGTATGGAACAGTTTGTTGTTATTGTTTGGGACGCAATCGTTTTGTGTTCTAATGTATTTTTGTTTAATTGATTAATTTGCACATACTGTTTTCTGTAATGGAGATATGATCTTAGCCATTCTTGAGCATTGCCTCGAATACCTAGGTCATGTAATTTGTAATAGTATGTTATGTGATACTCCATCATATGTTTTGGACATGTCTAAAAGTAATCCGATTGCATGGTTCTTGTCTGGTATATATTCCGGGGCTTCTTGTACATGTGCGAAAACTGCTAGTGTCGTGGAGCTATTACGGTATCTCTTGTAAGTGACAACAAAATCATATTGTTTGGAGCTTGTTGGTGTTTGGCATGTAGCTTGACTCTCCATTTTATGCACCGAATCACACCTTGCGTAATCCATGGTTTGATATTAACTTTTCTATTGGGAATCTTATACATCGTTGTGTGTCGAGCCAAAATATTCGTCACTATTGTAAGAAATTTAAAAGTCGCAAGATCAGCATCATCACTTTCATTAGGTACATCTGACCAATCTATTTTTTTAAGTTTGAAATTATTTAGTGAAATCCTTAGGGGACAAATGGCAGACACGCAGAGACTGATGTTCATTGCGTTTTCTAGTCTACCAAACGCGATATATTAGTCTGCAAAACGCAGTGTATTAGTCTCGGCGTGTCTCGCGCGAGACTCTACAGCGGGCATTACGCTTACGTATTAGACCACCAGGGGGCGCTGCAGTAGCCAGGGTGGTGGACGCTTGAGGGCTTCTCAGTTTTTTTTTAATGTATAGTTATTATAGAAGATTATGATAACAGGGTTAAGGGTCAGAGAACCTGTCTAGAACCGCAGATACTACTAATGCAACTGGAACTCAGCAACGAAACAGGCTTCCGATGACGATTTAAGAAGATCGGGAACAAATTAGCTCACCCCTTCGCCTTCGCGCCGCTCGATATAATCGGGGCGAGTTGCAGCTTATTAGGACTAGAGCCTTCCAGCAGGACCAGCGCAGACTGGCCAACGGCAGCGCGCGCCTGGCTAGCCAGCGAGCTCTGACCCGCGGCCGCCGACGGTACCCCTCGGGAGAGGAGTTCAGCTGTGAGTGGTTGTAGTCCCTTCTCCAAGTCTAGTAGCTCGTACGGCGACACGAAGTAGGTAAGGCACATAGCGTGACCTGGGATATAATGAAGTAAATAGTGAACAGAATAGCATGATATAATATAGAATAGCTTAGGGCCTGTACACATTATACAGCCACATGACTACCAACTTGTTGAGGTATATTTAATATTACCCCAACCATTAGTATGGGGTAACTACAGAAATTGAAGAATATAGTACACCTGACGCCAATTATGTTGGCGCCTGAATGCCGCCTGGAGGGGGTAGTGACGCATGGGTGTGAGAAATTCATAGATGGGCGAGAGGAGAGAGGGTCACCACGATCACACGCCAAGAAACCTTGAGACATCTGTTACTTTCAATCTTTTCAAACTTCAAAAAGGTTCTCAATTCGTCTGCTTTTTTTTAATCCGTGATTGAAAATGATTTTGATAATTCTTGGTTTGATTGGGTCAGTAATTTTTCAGAGGTGTTACCATATAAATTTTATCAAAATTTATTCAGCGCTTTTTGAAAAAATCAAAAAATATAAATACATACGATTTGGTTTGTGGTTCCATGCAGTAAAAGTTTTTTCAAAGTTAAAGGACTTTTCATGTACAAAGACTTCATTTAGCCGGAAGCGACAAGCTGTCGCTGCCCGGCTACTTCGTCTACCGCAAGGACGAGAAGTCCACCAGCGGCCGGGCCTTTCGAGGCTTGGCAGTCATCGTCGGCTGGAAGATCGTCCACCAGATCGTTGACGCCCAGGAGCATACATCCCTGTATGCTTTGGGCGTCGACCTCCAGGTCGCCGGCCAGGTGCTGCGACTGTACGCCGTGTAAAAGCCCCCCAGTACCCCAATCCGCACCTCTGAACTACGGGGGTTGCTACAGTCGCCGCATCCGACACTCGTCGCTGGCGACCTCAACGCCAAGCACACCGTCTGGAACTCCACCAGGGTGTGCCCAGCTGGACGCGCCATCCTTGCCGACTCCGTGAGCCACAACTACGATGTCATCGTTCCCGACGAGCCCACCCACTTCGATTCGCGGGCCGGTTGGGACACCATCGACGTCGTAGCTTTATTTATCGTGTAGCTTTATTACTCGTCGTGTTATTTTACTTTAAATGAGGATGAATGTTGTTGTGTACATATTTTTTCATGTAAATACTTATTTTTATACTAATTGCTACACCTTAAGGGTAAAATTACATTGTACCTAAGTGATGCGAACTGTAACACCTCCATCTAACGTGTAATTTATTGCAATAAACAAATTGAATTGAATTTAATTGAATTGAATCGTAGTCGCCAGAGGTCTCCGGACTCCGCCGAGCCAGGAGGTTCTCCCTGACCTCCCATCGGACCACAGGCCAGTACCTCTTGTTCTGGCGGACCTGCCCACCCGGGTCTCTCCGCCAGCATCACGCCGACGCTACCAGTGGGGCGCCTTCACCGCCGCCCTCGACCAGTCTTCGACCACATGTCCAGTCAACCAGCCGGAAGACGTTGACCGCCTGGCATCACTGCTGACCAGCCAAATCCGAGACGCGCTCGACCTATCATCGCACACCGTAGCTCGCGGGGGGAAGCCCTCTCCTCTGCCTGCTGAGCTACGCGCACTCATCTGCGGTAAGCGCGCTCTCCGGAAGCAGTGGCAGCAAACCCGCTGCCCAACGATGAAGACCAGGCTCAACGCCATGACGGCAGAGCTGAAGCGCCGACTTGATCTCCACGCCGAAGAATCTTGGGAACGCCACGTCGAGTCCATGGGCGACCACGTCCCCTCCGTGCATCGCCTATGCCGGGATTTGTCGACTACTCCAACTCCCGTCCGACCAATCCTGGGCAGCGACGGCCTACCAAGATTTCGAGCCCAAGACCGTGCGGAGATCTTCGCCGAATGCCTCGAGAAGCAGTTCAAGCCGAACCCTACGGATGATGTGGAGCACGTCGCAGCAGTCGAGAGACACCTGCGAGAGTACTTCGCCTCGCCGATAGCTCCCGAAGAGGACCCCACCGTCGTCACGCCCGGCCAGATCATGCGTGCATTCAGACGTACCAAGCCCAGGAAAGCCCCGGGCGCAGACCGCATACCTAACATGGCGCTGCTACATTTGCCGCCACGTACTGTGGCGGCCGTTACGCGCCTGTTTAACGGTATCTTGCGCACGGGCCACTTCCCAACCCAAAGGAAGGAGGGCTTGGTCATCATGTTGCCCAAGCCGGGCAAGGACTCCAAGCTGCCTGAGAGCTATCGGCCGATAACTCTACTGAGTACCATCTCAAAGGTGTTTGAGAAACTCCTGCTGGCGAAGCTACTGCCCCACATCCAGCCGCGCCCGGAACAGTTCGGCTTCAGGCCCGAGCATTCTACGACGCTTCAGCTCACCAGAGTACTGAATGACATGACGGTTTGTTTAAACAAGGAATACACTGTCGCAGTACTCCTGGACATGGAGAAGGCGTTTGACAGAGTATGGCATGAAGGGTTGCTGTACAAATTGTCGACGTCTCCAGCCCCAAGAAGACTGGTCCAGATCATCGCCTTCTTCCTGAAGAATCGCCGCTTCCGAGTTATGGTGGAAGACGCTATCTCCGAGGAACACCCCGTTGCAGCCGGCGTCCCTCAGGGGTCCTGCCTGTCTCCAGCCTGTTACTCCCAATATACGGACGACATCCCCGTCGGGACTGGTGCCCAGCTGGCACTCTTCGCCGACGACGCTGCCTACTACGCGGCGTCGATCCAGGCTCGGCACGCTGCCGTCAAACTGCAGCGCACCCTGGATATCTTGCCCGACTGGCTCGCCAAGTGGCGGTTGTCCGTCAACGTTGGGAAGATGCAGGCGCTCATCACAGGCCAGTCCCCCCTTCCACCACCACTCCAGCTCCAAGGACAGGACATCGCGTAGTCTCCGCAAGTGAAGTACCTGGGAGTGACCATCGATCGCCGGCTCACCATGAAGCAACATGTCGACAACGTCGTCAACCAGGTCAAGGTGGCACGCGCCAAGCTGCGTCCACTTCTCGACTCCAGCCTCCCTCTGAGGGCGAAGCTCGGGATCTACAAGTGCTACGTGAGATCCCGCCTCACCTACGCGGCCCCGGCATGGTACGCCCTGTGCTCGGAGACGAACAAACGGAGACTCCGAGCCCAAGAGAACCTCTCTTTGCGTACCATCGTCGACGCCCCCCGCTACGTGAGGAATGCGACGATCCAGAGGGACCTCAGATGGGAACCAGTGGACCAGTTTGTCCAGAGGCTGGCGAAAGGCATGTTCGCGCGTGCGGATAGCTCACATCATCCGCACATCCGCGACATGGCGCCGTACCACGCGCGCCCGCCCGACCGCCGCCGCCTGCCACGCGACCTGGTTGCCTAGCCGGCGATCATCCAAAGGAACACCCCTCGTGAGAACATCTCCACCGCCCGCGAGGGCCCCCCGATGACCTGTCCATAGGAGTGGACAGAGGCGCTTCTTCAGGAAGAGATCCGATGATCTGACCCTGACTCCCCACGCCCCAGAATGGGTGCGTGAGAAGATTGCTTGATTGATTGAAAGACTTCATTCGCATCCCGACCGTGGAAGAAGAAATAGTGCTTGAGCTTGGAGTCAGTTTTTTAAATTTTTAACTTGGTGAATTATTTTCCTTTAAACTCAATACACCCACTTTTGTAGGTTTTGCAGTTGTAGGTTTAATCGGTTAGGTTAGGGCAGTGTAGTGGTGGTATTTAATTATATTTATACTCCTTCTGGTGCAGTCGGATAAAAAGTATCCTATATGTTAATCTAGGTCATAAACTACTTCTATACTAAATTTCACTCAAATACGTTCAGCTGTTTTAGCGTGATTGAGGCACAAACACACAAACATCCAAACATCCTAACATCGCTACTTTCACATTTATAATATTAGTTAGACTAGGTGATGCCCGCAACTTCATCTGCGTGTTCCTAGGAATTATTATTAACCGAGCTAACGTTACCCTCCTTATGGTGCAGTCGGAAAAAAAGTATCCTATATGTTAATCTAGCTCATAAACTACCTCTAAATTTCATTCAAATACGTTCAGCCGTTTTAGCGTGATTGAGGCACAAACACACAAACATCCTAACATCGCTACTTTCACATTTATAATATTAGTTAGATACTTACCCCCTCTGCGTTTCTGGAGGAAGCCAATAGGGCTCTTATGGACCTGTGCCCAGGGGTCCTTGATGTAGCTCTGCAGACTCTTCAGAGTGCTCAGGTCCTCTTCGAGACTCTGCAGCGCACTGAAGGCTTTGCACTTCACCTGGAATATCTCACATTATTCAGGGGAACATATTAATTTGATGACCATAAATGCTGTGAATATAATTGAATCAAATGCGAATCAAAAAGTGCAGCATTATAAGAACAGAATGTGTCAAACTATTGTCAACTGGATGTAACATGTTGTATATCGGATTGATCACGCAATGCTGTTATCGAAACTGTAAGACATAGGAATCAGTGGAGACTTGCTTAGATGGTTTTCATCCTAAATAGACAATAGATCTCAGGTGGTTGTCGTGTATAACTATATGTCTGGATGGGTGACATTTCCAAGTTGTGGCGCTCAAGGGTCTTTGCTTGGCCCACTGTTAGACAATATATTTATTAACGACATCAGCAAGTCTCTCTGAATTTCTTTGTATTGCAGACAACATCAAGATCTCTAGATCTCTAGTTTAAGTCTTGTCAGGATTCTGTACTAATTCAGTCAGAACTTGCCCGGCTTGTTGATTATTGTCACATAAATAAGCTTGGCTTGAATCCATCCAAATGCTTCCCGGTCACGTTCTCATGCAAACGCAACTTAATATCCTCCACTTTTACACTTAAACACCAATCCCTGAGTAGAGTTAGTTTTATGAAGGATTTGGTTGAGGTACATGACTTCAAGCTATTATTTGATTTACATATTGATGGTATTGTGGGTAGCGCCCTTAGAGCCTTAGGATTTATAATGCGTAACTCCGCTCACTTTACGCAACCAAAGACACTCAAAGTACTTTACTGCTCGCTTGTTAGGAGTGAAATTGAATATACATCCCAAATTTGGAATGCGTGCTAAACCACTTATATAGATAGGATCAAACATATTCAGAAAAAGTTTTTCCAACACCTGTGCTTTAAACAAAAAAATTCATATGTATCCTCTAATTACTTAAGCACATGTAAAAAGCAACACATATTACCCCTATATAAACAGCGAGAAATAGCTAATACAACTTATATTTTAAATATCACAGTGGGAACATTGATTGTCCGAAATCTAAATCTAAATCTAAATTTTTAAGGGAGCTATTCGTGGACTACCTCTAAATTACAGGTAGTGATTTGTTCAGGTGTGTGTTACTTTGTTCATGTAACTTGTAATTTATTTTTAAGCTTATTAGTTGCTATATTGTTTTAATGTTTTTTTTTCTGGTTCACTATTCTGTATTAACAGTGTAGACATAGTGCGATATTGTATGCTAATAGTGTCAAACGTTTTTCTTTTTTCTATGCCACTTCTATCTGTGAGTTCCTTTAATTGGCTTTGTATTACTATCTAAGACTAATATGATTTTTTTGCAGCTGTTGGTACTCCATAAGTATAAATAAATAATATTGAAAAGTATAATAATAATAATACCTTGGACACTATTTACACACATTGATCTAGCCCCAAACTAGGATTCCCTGTATCTTGGGTACTAGACAACGATACACATACTTATATAGATAAATATTATACTTAGATAGATAAACAACCATGACTAGGGTACAAACATCCGTTCTCATCAACAAATATTTGCCCCCATCGGGACTCGAACCCGGGACCCTTGGCTTCGTAGGCAGGGACACTGCCGACTCGGCCATTCGGGTCGTCGAAGAAGAGAAGAGAGAAGTTATTTTAGAAAGTGCCTATAGTAAAATGTATTGTGTCCGATATTCATTACATATTTTAATCAGTAAAAAGGACATTAATCACTCCAGTACATCCATTCATCATACAAGATCACTTATGCATAAAATCAAGTTTTTCTCTGAAACAGTAATACATACTTTTTTTTCAGCATTATTCAGTTGGTAGACTGAGGTGAGCCCTTCAAGCTGTGCTGTGAAGTCTGCAAAGTCACCTCTTGAAATGCAAGAGACTAGCTCTTCACAGCTCTTCTGTTCAATCTGTTACAGAAAAATGTAATTAGAAACTCAATATTTCAATTCCAAATAGACCAGAAGTGTGAAGTGTGTGTTGAATAGGTATATTGAATAATCAAGTTCTCCAATACAAGATATATGGATTGGCCAATGTTCAACCAAAATGAACCTTTCTAGATTGAAACTGCAAATTAAAATATCCAAAAAAAAAAGATGATACTTACATCTTTTTAAAACCATAGGAATATATATTCAGCAGAAGATCTATGAATATTAAAATTACTATTTTATTTTACACACATTGCATTACCTTTCCTTCATGATGTATTTTGACATCCTCAACAGTCCCTGATGCGTCGGCTACAATTTCCAAGTAGAACATATCTGATGATATGAAGAGATGGTTGCCAGATGTTCCAACAACAAACTTTAGACTGAAATAATATTATTTTTAATACAAAACCTGAGATAATGTATTTTCAGTATTAAATTAGCATTAAGCACTCATAAGAATTAAACTTTATACATTTACATACATAAAACGGGATTCTTTGTCTTTGATGTGTTTGAAAAGCATCCTTAGGATTTCCTAAAAATGTAATGATCTACAGCTTACTTACCCGAGTTGCCTAGAGAGACACTCTAGCCGCTCAATGAGACTCTGCAGCGAGCTGACCTTTATGCAATGTTGAAGACTGTCCAAGCACTTTTGCAAGATCATTCGGTCCACACTGTCGATTGCCCATCGCTTATCCTGATAACAATATTACAGATTGCGGTCCAAGGTTTGTGTCTACATTTTCACACCTGACAGATAACAGACTGTTTGAATACTTCATCAAGATGTTGGAGCAACATCAGCAAAACAAATGCTACAGTATACAAGATTTTATGGCACACAATGTGCCCTACTTCACTCATATAGGTACAAAGAGTATACAGCAGGTACCTAATTGAGATCATATTTGTCCGTGCTCAGCATTATGGTCCATCAGACACGATATCCATTTTAAATAAGACCAGACACTCACCAGCATAGCCATACGAACGGCTTTGGAAGTCTCCGTCAGATTCTTCAGCTGTGAGGTTTTAGATCTCAGCTTTTCCATCAGGATCTCCTTCTGGAGTTCCTTGGACTTGTCCAGTGCCCCATTCACAAGAGCCATGGCTCTATTCTATCACCAACTCAAGATATACACAAAAGTGGGCTTCGCACAATATGAGCACCTTGCGAGTTCCGATTCCAATAATTCACTATCCCCAAGATAATACCAACGAAGAATTATTCTGGAGTTGGAGATGTGGTTTATGCCGTCTAAAACAATACAACCGAAAAGCTTTATTTACATTTCGTCGTAACAAATAAAATAATCCATCACGTTTCTGTGCTCTTGTTGTGCTGTCTGGCTGGCTGTATATATAGCTGTCATTTTCTGTTTCTGCAAAAAAAAAGTTACTCGATGTTGCCGTTACGTCGTATTCAAAAACTTCCATAGCCCCTCAGTCTGCTGCTTTCATAACGGGGGGGACGAGAAAGCAGCAAACCTTGTTACCCTATGATGATGATTCGAGAGGGAGGATGATTAGGGTCTATTTCAGAAGTAGGTACCTACTCCTTTCGATTTCAGAAGTAGGTACACCTTTCGGCGCAAGCTAAGCTATACCCTGCAGTGTATTGGCTATTTATCTATGTCACCGTAAGATAGTCAAAACCGTTAGTTGATACACTAACGTTTTTATTCTCGTTAGTCGGTCAACTATCGATAGATAGTAAACTGTAGCTGTCCTGCTTACTATATAACGTGTTAGTTAATAAACTAACGGCTCAAATCGTTGAACAGTAAACGGGTTTAAACTTGAATTGCAAACAAAATACCAGGGCAAACACTGCGGTAGCTTAGGCACACACAAACAAAGGAAGAAAGGACCAGAGACAAAGGTTCATAGAACCACGCCTTCGTAGGTAGGTAACCTACTACAAGCATACTGCGCATGTGTGAGTGAGCACTGGCCGCTGTGTCGCGTACGCGCCGCCACTGGATAAAACCGGTTAACGCTCGTTCGGCCAGTGCCCAAACCTTGTCAAATTAATTGTTATCTATGGCCCAAACGGAGGGCCTGCACAAACCACGTCTTATTTGTTGTCACCTACTTTTTTATACATCCATGCATTTTCCGCAATTTAAAAAACTGAATTTGCAAGTTTGCCACCATTTTTTAAATACCTAAGGCACGTTCAAAATCATATAGCATCAGAAATACTGGAAATGATCAATATCAATTAATCGTATAAAAATGGACATCAATTAATTGATAACAGCTTTTCAAAATGGTATTAAGCTAATTGTATGTTTAATAATAATTGTCAAAAAATCTTAACGTAGTTTCTTATTGTACAAAACCGGTAATCTAATAAAACTCGTGGTGTGATTGTTTTGAACGTTACTTGTGGGAAAGAGAGAAAGAGACCGCTACCAGACCAAAGATAAGCTAACCATTCACCTTGGCGGATTAGCAGGGCAACGGCGGCTCACCTTTAAGACCGTCATTTTGCGATTTTAAGCAGTCCTGTTTAAGGCCTGCTTTTCAACTGCACAGAATAGGGATGGTTTCTTAAAAGTTGGTATTAGGCCTCCAGGTGGTAGTGTCGTGGTAGTCACAGTACTGCTGCTAGGGTTGTACAATTTATTATGAGATGATAAATTTCGCTAGTTATTATATAAGTCACCGCAAAATTGTGAAAACCATTAATATATAATTATATATAAACTGTACCGTACTGCTTAGGATATGACGCGTTAGTTTTTAATAAAACCGTTAAAGTGTGAACTGGTTTCAAACTTGAATTGCAAACGAGCTACCAGGGCAAACACTGCGGCAGCTTAGGTGAAGACTAGAGAGCGCGAGCGCAGCGAAGCCCTCTCTAGTTTTCGTGTTAGGATGACATTTACGAACAAAAGAAAAGTAAATACTAAACCCTGTCGGTCTAGTTTACAATTTGTCGATAGTTTTAATTATTTATTCCTGCTTATTAATTATGATAATGATATTATAATATTTGTATTAGTTAAGCACAAGCAATTTTTATATTTAGCTACTTCTCCCACAGTGGTCCAATGTAGAGAAGTGGCAAAAAATGACGATCGCTAAGTGTATGTAAATATCTACAGTAAAAAAGACATTTGGAATTTGGAAATTGTTTATAAACTAACGCGTTAGTTTATAAACAACTGCTTTAAAACCACTAAAATAGCAGGGTGTATTTATATACACCCTGCTATTTTAGTGGTTTTAAAGCGGAGGCTAGGTGAATCGCCTTCAGCAGTAGGTATCATATTGTCTTTTTTTTTATCGAGGTTTTTTTTTTTATTTACGAAAAATACCTCGACACAATCTCGAAACAGTGAGAAACATTAGTAGCCCTCTTTTACTACGCACGGCGAGTCGGCAATGTCAAAGGGCTTCAAAGAAGCTAGCCGCCTAGTGCAAGAGCATGCCATTAGCCAATCATAGCGTATGCTGTCTGGCCCCGCCCCCAATCCTTTGACATTCAATTCAACGCGCGCGTCTTTAGTTACCCAAAGCACGCCACACGTGCGATACGTGACGCTGCTTAAAAAGCGCGCGAAAATGGATCTGCATTACGCATACTCAGATTTGGAGTACACAGCAGAAGCTCGACGGCTCTACGCACAACCGGACCACCCGAACCATCCCAAACCCACAAGTAACTTCAGTAAACTCTTTCCTGGCGGTTACTCAACGATTGATTGATCATGGACAGTTTAGGGTACCAGAGTGATCAAGCCCGAGGTTGACCCCACATCTACAGACCAGACCTCGATGAGGACATCATCGAGTACTTCGAACGCGATCCTCGGCGAAGCATTCGAATTCTGCGTTGGCTCGCATGATATAAATGGATGCGATTCGGTTCAACGTGAGCCAGTATTACGTATTACGTACTAGTATGACGAAGCTGTTGTACTCAGAAAAGTTACACCCGTACCATTTTAGGCGTGTTCATGCCCTTCACGACAACGATGGACCGGCCAGGATTGCGTTTAGTCAGTGGCTGTTGGCGAATCAAGATTCAAACATTTTGTGGACTGACGAGTCAAATTTCACGCGTGTTGTACTATTCAACTGACGCAATGAACATTATTGGACTCTTAAAAACCCCCACGTGATCTGCGAGTGTGCTCATCAAGTGCGTTTTACCATTAGGTTTTTCGATCCATGTGTCGAGCCCGTAGGCCTGAAAGATCGTTAAGTAAATTTAAACTGGCAAGAAGTTTTTCGAGCCATATGTCGAGGCCGTACGCCTGAACGATCGTGAAGTGAATCTAAACTGTCAATAGGTTTTTCGATCTGTTATGGGAGGTTTCGCAAACCTTGTTTTAAAAAAACGATTTTAAATATGAACTGGAATATTTATTAATGAAACATAAGAAATGGAATGAAATATTGAAAAAAGGGTAATTATGATATAGAAAGTGTGTCCACTCGGACAGTACGCTGAAGACTGACTCGGAGTTGTGCTCCCTCGGACTTCCACTCGCCCGTCACATAGGTGTGGATGTTGAAGGGACTGACGTTGCAAAAAGTCAGCAAACAGAACTTCTGTATAGGGATATAATAACCCCCTTCGGTAGACTGAAATTCGGGAAAAACAACCGAAGTTCAGCAAATTAAACGATTTCTTTTAATCTAGTTAATAGAGTAGCACAATCTTCACGCGGTGTATAGAGTCGCCGGCAGAAGGTAAGATCGCGGTAAGGCGCCGGTAAGATAATAATCTTATAAAATTTCAAGATAACAAAACACATTAAATACAGGAGTCGATGGAAGTAAACATCAGATAATGAGTCCCATATTTTACTATTAGAGGTTTTTCTTCGATTACCTATATCATTTAATTTGGATAACAATCTCTCATTAGAGTTTTTCATATTTAGATCATCTAAATTAAAATTTCATAGGGGATGTAACAAAGTCATTAATAATATTAAAATCTAAACAAGGTATTGGTATGCTTATATTTATAACACTTTTGAACGAAATGTGTCTAGCGTGCTTGGTATAAACAGTACATTATTCCGGGGTAGTTAAAATTCCTCTACCGAGTAGTATTACTTCACGGACTTCAGAAACTCCACAGTCATTGTTATTTTACTCGAACAAGATTGCACATAAATCCACTGATTGTTTACAAGAGGTTTCTAAATGTCTAACTTGCCGAATATAGTTTTTGTCTTAAATTTTAACTGTTAATAGGTTTTTCGATCCATCTGTCGAGCTCATAGGCCCAAACGATCGTGAAATTAATTTAAACTATTGAAATCTTTTTCGATCCATCCGCCGAGCCCGATGGCCCGAATGATCGTAAAGTGAATTTAAATTGTCAACAGGTTTTTTGATCTATCAGCCGAGCCAATAGGTTTTCCGAGCCATCTGTCGACCCCGTAGGCCCGAACGATCGTGATGTAAATTTTAACTGTCATTAGGTTGTTCGATCCATCTTTCGAGCCCCCGGGGCCCGAACCATCGTGAAGTGAATTTAAACTATCAATAGGTTTTATTTATTTATTTATTACGTTTAACCAACAGGTATCACACTACACACAATTGGAAAGTACCATTGCTCTTCGCTTCGTGCATACCCAATTACAGGTTAACACAACATACATTTTACAGAACAGTTCTACCAAACTAATTCTATCGTTACGGAAATTTATTTAAACTAAAAAGAATATAAATATACAAGAGAAAATGATAAAACGAATGAAAATGATCAAACAGCAAAAGTTTGTAATGTAATGATCTTTTAGAATTTACTTAACCTGAGATTAAACATCTTCAGAGTGAGATGAGAATAACTTATTATGACATCGGGAAATTCTATTACAAATGCTATGAAACACAACATTGGTCCTGGACATGTTGACATAAAGTGGGCGATAATTAATAATTCGAGCATTTTGACGTAACACCACCAAACTAACCTTCGAGAGCAACTCCGAACAGTCGACACCACCCCTTATAATCTTTTATAGCAAGATTTGATATAGATCTTTTGTTTTCGAGTGACATAAAATTGAAAAAACTTAAAGCGGTCCTCGAATAGTTAATACTTTCTTCTGGTGAATCGACCAATATAATCTTTTTCCAATTCTTTTAATGTGACACTGATAATGAGGAGACCAAATACTTGAGCAATACTCCAGAGAGCTACAAACCAGTGAAAAGTAAGTCATATTAAGAACTGATAATATTCTAAGAGACTTGCAGTAGCGCCGTCAGAAACCTAATATTTTTAGGGTTTTTGACTATACCTTTAATGTGGGAATTGAAAGTTTTTTTTATCATCATATAATTCCCAGATCCCGGATTTCATCAATTTCTTCCAGATTAGAGCCATTTATTTGATATGTGGAGAGAACTGACAGTAACTTCTTAATCATTGGATTTAATGTCACAGCAGGAGTCATTTATAATATTAAAATCTAAACAAGGTATAGATATGCTTATATTTATAAGTCTAGCGTGCTTGGTATAAACAGTACATTATTCAGTTCAGGGGTAGTTAAAATTCCTGTACCGAGTAGTATTACTTCAAGGACTTCAGAAACACCACAGTCATTGTTATTTTACTCGAACGAGACTGCACATAAATCCACTGATTGTTGACAAGGGATTTCCAAATGTCTAACTTGCCGAATATAGTTTTTGTCTGGCATTGATTAGGGAGAGCACTGATTGTTTTAGTTAATAATTTACTTTCACAAGATGGGCTGCCACTTGACATCAGGATTATGGTTATTTCGCATAGAAAGAACTCAGAGATTACCGTTCTACATTTACTTAAATCATCTAAATTACAAAAGCTCATTTTATCCTTAGAAATAGTGTTAAATGAATTAGAGGGTAATCTAAAACTAAAACTGTTTAGTTTTCCTATGTCATGTGGTACAGGCAAAGCAATATTATGACAAAGATTAAACTCCTCGGTTGTTACCAAAGGTATATGTAGAACAATCACTAGTTTGTCTTTATAATAATAACAGGATACAGTGGAAGTACTTTTGATTAAATGTATGTTACTTGGGCTTATTGAGAAAGGAATTCGAATGTCGCTAAACAGATATCTGTTGTTCTCGGCCAATTCCTGGTATAATTGGGCCGGAGTTAGAATGCATGGGTGTAAGATGTTTTTTCTACTGAGAAATTAGTTGTCTTCCAGTTGAAATGATTGAGTAAGGAATGAACTATCGAGGTTGCTAAATATGGAGTTGGCTTTTGTTTCGAATGTCAACCTTTCGATTATTTTTGTCATGTTATTAGTATGATTTATAAATAAATTAATGGCTGTGTTAAAATAATGAAATGAAATGAAATGAAAATGAAATGAAATGAAATGAAAATGAAATGAAATGAAATGAAAATGTAATGAAATGAAATATTGCCATAAGGAAATACAATTCACAGGTATGCTGACCCTCACACTAGGCATAGCCTGTCTTGTGAGGGAGTCAATAAACATTTGACAATCCTTATTTGCGGCGATAACATGAAAATTGAATAAAATTGACTTTGAATTTAAATTTAACAATGAGATCACTGTTATTATTTAAATTTATATTACATTAAAATATGTTAAAATAATTAAAATAATTAAGATATCTGCATGTGTGTGTATGTATGTATGTGAGAGGGTGTGTGTGTGTGTGTGTGTGTGTGTGTGTGTGTTAAATTTTTAGACACCAATTGTTGTTTCTGTGGCATCATAATCTATTTTATTTAGCCAGTTAAGAACTTTTCGCTTAACTTCCTATTCCTTTATTCCTCCTTCACACTCTTTTACCACGACGTTGTATATGTGTGTATGCAAAAATGGTACGAATCGCTGAGCAAAGGCAGTGTTTACAGAAGGTTTTGAAATTTTAAAAACTCTTTTTGACAGTAGTTGTTCGTATTCCGTACTATTAATGATAATTCTATGCTGCATCAACACCACCTTCAAAATGTAGAGTTTTCGTAGACTCAGCACTTTGCTTTCCTCGTACAATAAAGTGGTAGGATACATGCGAGGTTTCTTGTACATTACTTTTAGTACCGAGCGCTGTGCTCTTTCTACTGCTAACATGTAAGATTTCGGAGATCCTCCCCAACACCTGATGCAGGAGGTGAGGACTGATTGGCACAGAGCTAGATATACCAGAATTTCTCTTTCCAACATTAGATAGTCGGGCTACCTCTGCCATACTCATATATTTTTTAGTTGGATATCTTATGATTTTAGTAAACATATTCACACTATACCCATTCTGCTACTCACTACTCACGTGGCATAATATACACATATACCTATTTATATAATCTTCATGTATATTTTGTATCCTACTCATGAAAGTATTGAAACATATTTATGTGCAATGTATTTATTTATTTCCACATCTTTAAACACTTGTAAGGATATATCTATTTCTGACACTTTTTTATTATTATTAATTTCATTCACATTCACATTCGGATGTAACTGCTGATTCTCCGCGTCTCCTAGGTGAGGGCTGAAAACCAGTGCTGCTCTTAACGAGCAATAAACACTGAGCTTTGACCTTTTCGCGTCAATGCAGCGCGCCTACATACCGACCTATATTCTTCTTTTTGTTTTATTGTTTTAGTAATAATCTTATGAGTTTTTTTTTTATTACTTTGCTTTCATTTAAGTTATTTTATAGTTGCACCTCCGTATCACTTTTAATTTGTATGTGTGCTGCTTTGATGCAATAAACGTTAATCTAATCTAATCTAATCTAGTGTTTCCTTCGGAGCACCGCGGCGAAGTGATTTCATTATGTGAATAATTTTGCGTACCCGACCTGCGAGTGTGCTCAGGTGTTTTTGAAATGTAAGTTTTTCGTCAAACACTATACTACAGACTCTACTAATGTATTCACAGTTACATACTTTAGATGACTGGTTGCAAGTGTGAATGTGTAACCTGAAATTAGATTTTGGTTGGGAAGCCTTAGTTTTATGAAAGCAAATTAATTATGTCTTGGAGGTATTAAGTGTGATTAAGTTTTTTGCCAGCCAAATTGCGATTTCTGAGATACCAGCAGTTGCTTGTTTTATCACTGAATCCCAGGAAGAATCGTTAAAAAAGTATTGCTGTATCATCAGCAAAATATATAGTTTCAGCTTTCAGAGAGGGGGATATAGAAGTGGAAACGTCATTCATGTATATAAGGAACAATGTCGGTCCCAATATTCATTGATTTTTAAATTATCGATACTTTTCTTGAAGGACATTAAAGTGGAAGTGGTTGTCGCTCTGCTGACACACAAACCTTATTGTTCCTAGAATTTCATTCAGGTTTGAGATTTAGATTACCCTTAACTATACTAAGTTTGCCTAACCTATCGAAGAAAATGCCGGAGCTTGAAGAAATAGGCCGTGTAAGTTCCGGATGTGCATACAATGTGGCGCTGAAATAGAATGTAGGTATGATTAACTAAAATATACTGTACACCCAGACTGAAATTAATTAAACTTAACTATCTGCGAGTTTCATCTGATCGAAGTGATGCCTTACATGGCGTTTATTAATAAGAAGAGTAGCAGTGTTGTTATTATGGACCTGGATTGTTTTGTAGGGTCCTTTCCAGATTTGCGATAGCCTCAAGTGGTTCTTGAGATAGACGAAGTCACTCACCGTTTTGTACTGTGGGGGAGTTCGTATGAGAGTCGTAATAGGTTTTGGAAGATTCTTTAGTTTAGTCTATCGCTTTCTGTCTGACGTATTTAAGTTTGTGTTGTAGCATTTTAATGTAGTCTGAATAAGTGGTACACAGGTACTTTCGTATATTTAATTTGGTTTCAGGGGCTTGTGGCCAAAGACAAGCTATTGTATGTGAGCATAGCAGTATAGACGTAAGTCGGCCAGTTATCTTCGTTTTCATTGGTAAAGGATTTCAAGTACTCTTTTAGAGTAGAGTGACTACGCTCCAGGGCGCCTTGGGTCTGAGGATGATACGGAGATGACCACAACTATTCAATATTGAGGAATTGACAGGTATGTTTAAAAAGTTCCGCTATAAAATTGGTGCTTTGATCAGAGAGGATGGTTTTTAGAATTCCAAATAACAAAATAAAATGAATTAGGCAGTCACTGGTTTCTTCAGCAGTTGTTGTTGTTGTACTTTTTAAGGTCGTCCTGCAGAGTAAGAATGTATTTGATTTTAGATGGGCCGAATTCTGGTAAGGGACAAACGATATCAAAGGCTACTCGTTAAAACGGTGCAGTGGAAGTAGTAGTAATCTCCATCGGGGCTCTATTTAATTTTCTTTGGTCTTTGTTTTCCTGACAAGCCTTGCAATTTTTGACATAATTTTCAATATCGCTACTCATACCTTTCCAATAGTATGTCTCTTTGATTCTACTAAACATTCTTGATGATCCTAAATGGCCAGCTATAGGTATATTATGATTATCGAAGAGGGTTTTTTTTTATTTCACTTGGATATTATCGTGATGAATGTTATTAACGATATTGTCGAACAGAAAGTTAGCATGTTATAGATTTTGGAAAAGGATTGTCTTTGGAAGGGGTTTTTGAAATCGGATATAGCAATACTGTCAGATCCTCGTGAATGATTATGGCATTCCTGACTCTCTTTAAGGTGTCGTAAAAATCAGGGTAGGAAGTTTCGTCGAAGTGATGTACACTTGTAAATATTAAGGTTTGTGATCGGTGATGATTTTGAAATGTTGACCATAAAGGTAAGGTCAAAAGATTTGGGTTCCGTATTAAATTGCTAGGCAACTACACTATAATTAGTGTCGGCCTTATTTACAGTTTGTGATGCATAGGCAATGGGACGGTCTTTACCTACAGTACCTTGGGAAAGGACGGCTGAGATTGCGAAATTGCTTGCGTCACAAGTCAATATGAATGGTTTCGTAAAATCTGGGTAAGCTAACACTGGAAAAGTGATAAGTCTGGTCTTTAGGGTTTCGAAAGCTGTTGTTCATTATTCCAATGCTGAGACGGATTTGATTTTCTTTGGATCGCTTTTTACGCCTGGTGGCTGGTGTTTAAATGCCTGGGTCCGCACCTGGAAGAGAGTGCGAGCGAGCGATCTGCTCGTTTTGTGACCGCCCACACTATGAGATCCTCTGCCTGTACCGGTCAGGCCCACACCAGTTGGGTGAACAGGGACGTACTCAGGTACAGGGCGACCGGGGTTGCGCACAGGGCTGTACTCAGAGTCATGCCATGGCAGGCCCTGAGTTTTCGGATGCGAATCGGTACGCAACCCAAGGGCCAATGTCACCGCGTGCACAGGGGAGTACGGGGGTACAGGGCCGCACTCAGTTTGATCCCACGGGGGGGTCTTGAGTTTTCGGTTGCGATTCGGTACTCGAGTCACAAGGGCATGTTGCCATACGCACAGGGACTCAGGGGCAGGATCGGATAGGGTCACCAGTACAGGGACGTACTCAGGGTGACGACGGAGACTTTGTTCGGGGGAACATTGTGTAACGGCATTAAAGGCTAAGGTCAAGCCACCGCTGTCAGTAGCTATGATCGTCTATTCTACCTACCCCAAAAGAGATGTCCCGATTCAGCTGTAAAATTTGTAAGTTAAGAATGATAAGTCTGAATTTCTCGTTCGTTGAGAAGTTCGTTAGGCGTACAATAGTCGAACGAAGATTGGTTCAGGAAGTTAGTGTTTCAAGTTAGACAGAGAAAGCATATATGCCCGCAAGCCGGTATTTCGCATCAGTTAGCGGTGTATTGCGCCAGATCGATCGTTGTTGTATTTTGTGTGATGGTACCATTTATTTTTTTGTATATATGGGCGCTTGGAACTTCTTTTAGTGGTCGACCACAATTTATAATATTTGTTTGGGATATCGTATAGATATCCGTCGTAGTTTTACGACGTGAGTACTCAATGATATTTCATGTGCTCGCTAGTAGCGGCTAGTGGTGGTTCCAATTATATATTTAGTTCACGGCAATAACGATACGAATAGACCGGTTTACACAATTGCGATTTGATTTTCCGAAATGGGTTTGAACTAGCGGTTACCTCAAAAGGTCCGTAACGTTTTGAAACCTTCAACTCTGCGCAATTTGAGCTGGATGTTATCGAAACGTTGTCATTAGCGCTTTAGGAGATCTAACCCTCACCATAGCGAAGTGCATAGTTCAATAAATACCGATCTATGAATTCCACTGACCTCAGCACGACCTCGACCAAGCCAAATCATAAATATTTGACTCAGCCTACACATTAGACCTCCAGCGAAATTTACATTTAATTTAAAGATGCAACTTGAATCCAAACTGACCCAGGGCAAAGCAAAACAATCTACCCGGTCCTAAACAATGAATTTAGACTGTAATTTGATCTCTTCGCGCGTCCCCGACAACACTCAAATGTCAAAACATCAACAGGATAGGTTATCTGTGTTGACAACGGTTTAACTTTGTTCTGAATTTGTTATTTCCATCCGCGGTACCTCATCGATCAAACAGTCTCCCTATGCCCTGCCAACCTAGGTTTAGCCGCAACTAAACTCCTGTCTAACCTAGTCTAAAATCATAGTGTTATACTACGTCCATTATCGACACCACTCGAAATGGTTGAGTTTGATTTGAATGTGCTTGTATGTTTAATGACTGTGTGTGTGGGAATTTCAAAACTCGCTACTCGAAAGGAATGAGGAGAGGATTAGCCCGCGAATATCCTAAGAGCCAATCCAGGAACCCTATGGTGAAGGAAAAAGGAATTTAGGGTCGCTCACAGCCCAGACTCAGAGTCAGATCAATTACCTACAAGTTCTTATCTAACGACCCAAGGATGGTTTTGGAATTTGGGGTAGGTAGATTTAAAGGATAGGAACCGAGGTATATCTCGGCGCTTCAGACACTCACGAAAATCCACTGAAACTCGCAATCACAATTCGTCCAGTTCTGACGCGTAAAACGGCAGACCAAAACTGTTTAGAACTGCTGAAAGACGACTGTCACAGTAGCTTGTCGCTGAGACTGAATGGCTTCCCCTTCCCACGCAATCGTATTTATACACCCCACATGTCTGGAAAAAAATGGCGTCCTTTGCGAACACGCGCTGCCCAAGCGAAAGCTTCTTATCACTAACTACACAGGGTCTAATTTCAACCATGCCATGCAGATCCGCCGTTCTACAAATTGTGTGTACGCATAGTTTCTAATCAACCATTGGCTATCACTCAAATCATTTGGTACTGCCGATACACAGAATCTGTTGATCGCTGACCATAAAAGCTTGTTGCGATTAATTAAGCCTTCCCGACCACTAGCGCGCTAGACAAATACCACTAGAATGATATTCATACCCGTGGTGTCAAACTCGCCATGTCGTAATAAACAAACGCAATTGTATATTTGCAGTCAACATAATAGCTTTCTCCGTATCGTTCCATAATAACCTTCCATTATTCAGTTATTCATAATTTATTCAGCGCGCAGCCAAATCGGCTCTGATCCCTACACATTCCGCAGGAATGCGACAAAAAAAACCTGACCTGTAACCTTCCTCGAACCATCCCACGCGCTCGGCTCATTGTTTTTTGCTAACTTACCCTGAGCTACTCAAAACCCCAAACGTTAAATGAACCGATTCTTGTATTCAACGTGTGTACCAATACAACGCGGCGATGGGCTAGCCCTCTGTCACGCAAAATGAAGTATCAAATGTACTGACTTTCGTGTACCATTACAGCTGCTAATGAATGTCGAACAGGCCATCACGGGCGGGTGTCAGCGAACACCCTCGAGCTTTGCACGCACGGTTCGGACGCCGCATCAGGTGTCACCCCGCTCGTCACTGCCTCTACGTTCACATCGGTTATCGCCCCCGCTCATGGAGCGTCCTTGGCTGAACATCCGCCGTCCCCCCTACAGGGGGCGTCGTGGGGTGGGATCAGAGCCGGAGGCGCAAGGGGCCGTATGGAGCGATTTGGGACCCATTCACCTATAGCGACCAGCCTGCTCGAAGGGACCAGGCAGCGTGGGGCCACGGGGGCCCTCGCTAGGAATTCATGACCCAACCATGTGTTGCCCCCCAACCGGAGACAGCGATATTGCCCATCGCCTCCGTGTTTGTTTGGGGTACGGCAGGCAACACAACATGCGTTTGCGCCCCCTTTGGACTCCGGTGGCCAGGGCTGTTTTACAATTTAAGGTAATGGTTGGAGGATACTGTACATATATGCATAGACTGCAGCCAGATTGTTTGGTGCTTGCTGAAGTGTTCGGTCCATACCTCAGAGGTTTTTGATGCGAACCGTATCTCATATTCGGTCTTCTAGGTCCCACTAACCTGGGGACATGCTCCAGGAGAGTTGAACCCGTCTGATTGTGCATCCAGGGGATGTCGGGCTCCTGAATTGTTGAGCATCATTTGTGGTGGGGTCTGCCTTGGCTTGTCAAGAGGGATTCGGACTGGCCCCACAGCCATGTAGTAGTGTCTTCGGACCATGGCAGTTCATGTCGAGCTCGTTACTGACCTTTTGACTGAGGCCTTTGATGCTTACTTGGACAGATTTGTTTCCCGAAGGTGCAGAACGATACTAACGAAATGAGGTTATTTTTTAAATGTTTATATGGTGGATATTGGAACGGCCGTCTCCCGTCGGGGTGTACAATGGACCTTCAGTCCTCCTGGTCCCCCCCACTGGAGTGGGATTTTTAAATCGTTAAGTCAGCTAGGACGCATTCAAGGCGTAAGGTAGGTCAGACCGCGCTGACTTTAGTAAAATTCGTGACGTTGGTTTGTAAGATCAAAGCCGATCTCAACTCATGATAATTTATTGATCGGACAGCCACTAAACGCCCTGCCCGAGGGAGTGAAATTGTATCGGTTGTCAAGATGATGTTGCAGCTGCTTACTCAGTATTTGTGGAAGCGTCGGTCGCTCGACTATATGCAGTGCACATCTTGCAACAGCGCCTTAAGTGAAATGACAACTAGTCCCCCTAGTATTAGTGACCTCGTGCTGGTTAAGGATGCTAACCTACCGCCCCTGCGTTGGCGCAGAGGGCGCATTGTTAACTTGTTCCCTGGAAAGGATGGGACCCACCGGTCTGCAGAGATTCTAGTCGGGGACTCAGTACTCAAGCGAGCGGTAGACGCGTTGTATCGCCTGCCCGTAGATTGTGGGACATCATTTCACACATTTTGATTAACGTTCCGTTCCGGCATTACCGGTGTTAAAAATCAATGAGGTTTTGCTTTCCGGTTTTTCTTTTTTGAGTGAAATTGAATCCGATAAATTTAAATATAATGATCTTCGCATCGCAGATTCAAAAATACGTAAAATTAGCATATAAAATAGGTTCGCCCACGATTAATTCACCCGTAGCATGCCCAGCCCGAGTAGGGGGTTTTGTCGCGAGAGGTGAGGGGAGCTTTAAATAGCGCATAGCTCTGTCCATCACTTTCCCGCGTTAACACTACTTAACACCCCCCGCGTGGTCGGCATGTAGTTACCCCCCAGTCGTCGGTGCCGGCTGCACCGACGACTGGGGGGTAACTACAGCGTCGTTGGCTGAGTCAGTTTTGGAATCTAACGATCCGCAAAATTATCGTCTAAAACTCAAAACTCAAAAAAAAACTCAAAACTCAAAACGTTTATTCTGTAAATAGGCCACAAGGGCACTTTCACATGTCATTTCATTTCATTTTTTACAGAACATTTGGTATTATGATTTGTATCATATTATCAGAAAAAAAAAGTACTTAATTATTGTTTCTGAGAGATGTAAAGAGTCTCAAATGTCATAATAAAATAAGTAAAATATAAATAACAGAGATGTATAGTCTCTTTAGTCAATAATACAATGATAATAGGAGATGTAAATGGTTCCCACAGTCAAGAGTTGTATAATTAAATTAATCTTTGGAGGTGTAAAAGGCCTCCAAGTGTCCAGTAAAAGAAACTCTGGCAGTGAGGATGCTCACAATTAATTAGAACAATTCAGTCCCAAGCATTTTTATCGTCTATGTACTCTTTAATACTGTAGTAAGCTTTAGAAATAAGCCTTTGCTTGATGTATTTCTTGAACTTATTAATTGATAGATCTGTCAAAGTGCTTGGGAGTTTATTGTAAAATCTTACACAATTACCCTTGAACGAGTTTTTTATTTTATGGAGCCGAGTAGTGGGCACTGCAAGTTTGTCCTTGTTTCTAGTATTAAAGTTATGTATATCACAGTTTCTTCGAAAGTTAACAATGTTCTTATGGACATACATAATATTCTCGTAAATATATTGACTATGGACTGTCAATATATTTACTTCTTTAAACTTATTTCTAAGAGAATCTCTATTATTCATTTTATAAATCGCACGAACAGCCCGCTTCTGCAGCACAAAAATAGTATTTATGTCAGCAGCACTGCCCCAGAGCAGAATACCGTAGGACATAATACTATGAAAATAACTAAAATAAACTAATCTGGCTGTTTTTAAATCTGTCAAGTGACGGATTTTCCTGCATGCAAAAGCTGCAGAGCTCAGTCTGTTCGATAGCTTATCAATATGTGGACCCCATTGGAGTTTGGAATCCAACGTTGTACCTAGAAACACTGTGCTGGTTACCAATTCCAATTCCTCATTTTCAATTGTTATACATGTCTGATTATTTTTAACGTTAGTAGTAAGAAACTTAACACATTTAGTCTTTTTCTCATTTAATAGCAAATTATTAACATTAAACCAATTTACCACTCTTGATATGGTATTGTTCACGTGATCATCATTAGCGTGTTGGTTTCGCTTTGTTTTAAAAATAAGTGAGGTGTCATCAGCAAACAGTACCATATCATGACAGTCCCTTCCTAGATAGGGTAAGTCGTTTATATAGATGAGGAATAGGAAGGGTCCCAATATTGAGCCCTGTGGCACGCCCAAACAAACCAATGATCCTGGTGATCGTTCTCCGTTTACGTCTACCCTTTGTATTCTTCCGTTCAGATAAGATTTTAACAAATTAAATGACGTGTCTCTAACTCCATAATGATGTAATTTCCTGATCAATGTTTCATGACAAACGCAATCAAAAGCCTTAGATAAGTCACAAAAAATGCCTAGGGCATCTTGTGACTCTTCCCAGGCATCAAAAATACTTTCAATGAACTGAATTCCGGCATCTGTTGTTGAACGACCGCGAGTGAATCCAAACTGTTTGTTAGGCATTAGCTTATTTGATTCAAAATGATGTAATAGCTGTGATAAGATTAATTTCTCAAAAATTTTACTAAAAGTTGGTAGTATTGATATAGGTCTGAAATTGGTGGGGTCTTGAGTACTACCTGCTTTGAAGAGGGGAATTATCTTACTTTGTTTCATTAAATCAGGAAATTCACCGCAGTCTATACAATTGTTGAAAATGACCGCTAGGTCAGGTGCAATTAATTCGATCAGGGATTTAACGACGTGAACAGAGAGTCCCCAAAGATCATTCGTTTTCTTAACATTTATCAATTTAAATGCCTTTACGACATCTGAACTTGTGACGTGCTTAAAATTCAAGTATGAAGCACACTCTGAGACATTATCTTTTAATATTGCAACAGCAGACAAAGGTGACGAATTTAAATACTTAGTCGTGGAAGCCGGTGCATTAGTAAAAAACGATTCAAATTCAGTTGCAACTTCTAAGCTAGAACTCGTAAGCTGTCCATTGATTTTTAGTTCGTAATCGTGACTCGCTTTTTTACTACGACCGGCCTCCTCATTAATTATTTTCCAAGTCGTTTTTATAACATCGGAACTATTCTTAATTTTACTACTCAGAAAATTACGTTTAGCTGTATGACAGTCTAATTTAAATTGTTTGGAGAACTGTTTGACTTGTTCTTTAAATTCGTCACTCATGTTGAACCGTCGTTCCTCATACAATGCATACAATGCTTGCCTGCGTTTATGCAACTCTGCAGTAGCCCACGTACTAAAGTCGTTTGAACCACCAACCACAACCAATTTTGAAGTGAATATCGCGCTGTACTTTTTCATAAAGGTTTCAAAGAATAAGTTATACATTATATTAGGAGACTGTTCAGCAGCCAAAAACGGTAGTTCCTGGGCTAAAGAGTATCTCATTCTTTCTAACCGGTCAGCAGTTATTGGCACAAACGAAATTTTCTTTTTAATGACAGGTTCTCTAATATAATCAAATTGAAATAATTGACCTAAATGATCTGAATCCAATTCACTGATAACACTTTTACTGATTGGAATAACATCAGTAAAAATGTTGTCAATGCATGTAGCACTAGTAGCAGTCACTCTTGTTGGCTCCATAAATAAATGGCTAAGCCTAAATGATGAGAAAAGATTTATCAATCTAACGCTGAGAGTAGTTCTTTCTAACAGATTAACATTAAAGTCACCACATATAATTAATCGTTTCGTACTGTGTGATGAAATAGTTAGGACGGATTCCATTATTTTCTCGAACATTTCAAAGTCGCTCAAGGGTGGCCTATAGACACATATAACGATGAACTGTTCTAATTCCACAGCTGCAAGTTCTATAGTTCGTTCAACAGATAAGGAAACAATGTCCTTACGTTCCTTGAATTTCATATGATTGTTTAGTATGATTAATGCCCCACCATGTATTGAATTAAGTCTGGTGAACGAACTACCAACCTGGTGATCTTTAAAGCTAAACATAATTTCATTAATAGTTAACCAGTGCTCTGTTATGCACAAAATGTCAATTTTATTACAATTTAAAAATAACTCTATTTGTAGATCTTTGCCTCTAATACATTGAATATTCTGATGAACCAGGCTTATATACTTAGCATGTGAGCTTCCCTTATTCTTAGGGTTTTCTAATATACTAGAACATATTTTGCCAGAGCCTGGGTCCTCTGTTGTCTTATGAACTAATTTAAATGCATCCTGTTATTCTGGTCTGATACCAGATTCATATTAGGCTGCTCAGTAAAAGCAGAGTTAGAAGCCAAATTTTTGGCTGTAATGTCATATAAATATAATAGTGACATAGCTATTTGTCGTTTACAATAATTTGAAAGGTAAAATGTACCTTTAGTCATAGTAAAATAATTACTTGTTCGATTCAAAATCGATATTCGATCGATGGTTTTCGGAACGGCCATTTTGAATTTGACGTTGCTGCCAACCTAGCAGTTTTTGACAACTGACAGACGAAAAGCCCTCGCAATGTAACGCGTATTGATAAGGGCATTGAAATTAAATCGTAAGCCATCTGGAATTGTATTCGGGTTCCCCTCAGAATTGTCTATATAGCTGAGTGTGTTGTGGTTCCCCGAACCAGATAAAGTTCGCATTTACGTGGCCGATTGGTTTTTCCCACGTAACATAACCTGTGTTGGAACACTGTGCTCGTCGAAGCTGGCCTGCCAGTCATATCTGGTTGGCTGAAGAACCTGTCTACCAAGAAGAGCCTAGGGTGCACCCGGGCCTTGCAGAGAGACAGGAGGTTGACGGGACCGAAGCACAGACCAGGTTAGATCGACTTCATAATTACTAGCTCGGTGAATCGCCGACGTTCACACTTCTTGGCATCTGATCGCTACGCTACCTCGTAGCTGATGGGCCCCTGCGAGGTCATTAGGTGCCGAGAAGCCTGAACATTTTGGTAGCAGAGCGTGGTTTCCTGAGATTTGCAGCCGTCAAGGGCTCCAGGAACCCACGATTTGGGACTATCAATCTGTAGGTATAGGCGGTTATTAGCTAACTTGGTGTTGTTCCTGTATCCACATAGATTGGTAGTATTGTAAGCTATAAGTCTATTGCTGGTAGTAGACAGACAGATATTACAGTTTTCCCTAAATGACCAGTTGTACTGAGATGTGACTCAGAATAGTAGGTACTCAACTTAGGTACATTGTAGGTGAATTGAAATTTGCATTGAAGTACCAGTTAGTCAATCTATTAGTGGTCTAGTAATGCTAATGAATGTTTGGTTAACACAGGTAGTTACATCTATTGATAGCAGGCTATTACATTGTTTTCAGTCTATAGCAATTTATAACTTGAACTAATATTGACTATCTGTGTGTGTTGTAGTGATAAAGGGAAACTAAATTGTTATTTACAGAATTTATATAGATATAAAACTCGGTTCCTATTGTTTAAGGAAATCAACATTGTTTAAGTTATAGTTTAGGGTTCCCTCGTTTGGGTTATAGACTGGAGGGTCCAATAAAATTGAGTTACTGCAAATTGTGAGTAAGTATCGTTCCGATCATGTCGTTATCTGAAATCCAGAAGGGTGTTTCTAAGGAACTCAGATGGTTTTCCTCCGCACACGGTCTGATAGACCGTTTAGATAGGCATGATGTGGTATTGGAGCGGTCTATGGACGTTAAGGAACGTTACAACAGGGTGCTCGAATTGTCCGCGCAGGCGGAATCAGTTGATGGTTGCGCACCTGACAGGCTGTCACGGTTGCTAGGGGATGTCGACCAATGTATGGAGATGGCAGCTGCTATCACGCAGAAGGCTGCGGACATACGTAGACAGCGCGAGTCCAGCCATGGTGGTGACATTGAAGCACCTCTGCCGCTTCAGGGTTCGGGGTCCAGGTTACCTGCCATAACTATGCCTACCTTTGACGGAGTGTCCGGTGAATGGATGAGCTTCATCAATCTGTTCGACAGTTTGGTGCACATGCGATCGGACATTACCAAGTCTGTCAAGATGGCTCAGCTGGTGGCAGCATTGAGGGGTGAGCCTAGGGAGCTGGTCGCTCATTTGACAGTTACGGAGGGTAACTATGAAACGGCCAGACAATTGTTGGTCAGACGTTACCATAACAAACGGAGGTTGGCCGATGCCCAACTGAACCGTTTGTTTAGTATCCCGGTTGTGAACAAGGTCGGGGCCATACAGACGGAGGTTTTGAACCCATTGTTGTCCGTCACCAAGGCTCTAGAGAATCTTGGACTTCCGGTTGGTGAATGGTCGTACCTACTGCTGTACATTGTACTTTCCCGCCTACCCGCTGACGTGCAGACTCGTTTCGAACAGTCTCACGGGAGGTCAGCCGAGGACCTGCCCGCCTTCTCCGACTTGGTCGGATTCTTGGAAGAGGAGGCTCGACGGGCAGAGAATTTGGGGTTGACGGTCACCCATCCTTCGGAGCCACAGAGAGCTGCCGGGAGCGCTGTGAGTAGGGGCCCTCCGACGAGGAAGGACCGCACCAACCGGCAGTCGTATGGGACTGTGAGTGCATTGACCCCACATAGTGAGACCTGCCCATGTTGTAGGCAGATTGGCCATGCTGTGGCCAATTGCAATAAGTTCGGGGAACTTAGGGTTCAGGGACGGCGCCGGATGGCCAAGCAGCGGAGCTGGTGTTTCCTGTGCCTCGGGCCACACATGGCTAGGGACTGCACGCGCACAAAAATGTGCGGATATTGTGGTGGGGCCCACAACAATCTGTTGTGCATGAACCGGTCCGGCCAACAGCCACCACAGGGCCGTACCCAGGGTGACACGGCATGGGGCCCTGAGAATTCGTTTGCGACTCGGAGCGCAACTCAGGGGCCAACGTCCCCACGTCCACAGGGCCGTACCCAGGGTGACACGGCATGGGGCCCTGAGAATTCGTTTGCGACTCGGAGCGCAACTCAGGGGCCAATGTCCCCACGTGCACAGGGCGGTACTAGGGTGCAGGGCCGCACTCAGGGTCATCACATGGGGGGCCCTGAGTTTTCGGTTGCGACTCAGCATCCGACTCAGCGGGCAATGGGGCCACAAGCACGCAGCCACCCAGGGGTGCAGGGCCGCACTCAGGGTCATCACATGGGGGGCCCTGAGTTTTCGGTTGCGACTCAGCATCCGACTCAGCGGGACATTGGGTATGTTGAGCGGGCCGTAACGGGCGGGTGGCATGGGACACCTTCGAGCTATGCGGATGCGGTTCGGACGCCGCCTCAGTTGTCGCCCCGCTCGTCGCCTCGTCCTCGTCGGTCGCATGTGATGTCCCCCCCACTCATGGAGCGGCCACGGTTGAATTCACGCCCACCCCCCTTCGGGGGGCGTCGTAGGGTGGCAATGGAACCGGCGCGTGGGCCATTTGTACAATGGGACCCTCTGGCGTATAGCTGCCTACCTGATCGGTTACAGGCACAGTGGGGCCCCGGGGGCCCTCGCTAGGAATTTGCGGCCCAACAATTTGTTGCCCCCCAACCGGAGACGGTGGTGTTACCGATCGCCTCTGTGCTTGTTAGGGATTTGGCGGGCAACCCAACATACGTTCGCGCCCTATTAGATTCTGGAGCTCAGGGCTGCATTGTAACGAATGATTTAGCAAAATGGTTGGGCCTCAATATAAATAATGTATCGCTGCCGAGGAAATTGGTCCCTGCTGGGGATTACAGGGCGACCCTTCACGGGTTTTGTGATGCCTCTGAACGAGGGTTTGCGGCAGCGGTTTATTTGCGAACCGTCACCTCCACCGGGGAGGTCGACGTGCGTTTGGTTTTGGCAAAAAGCAAGGTAGCGCCTATTCGGACAAGGATGACGATTCCAAAACTGGAACTGTCCGGGGCTGCTCTTTTGACCAAACTTTTGAATCACACTCTAACAGTGTTGCGTGGGTCAGTGGTTTTGGAGGATACGGTGTACGCGTGGACGGACAGCCAGATTGTTTTGTGCTGGCTGAAGGCTTCGGTCCATAACTTAGAGGTTTTTGTTGCGCACCGTGTCTCCCAGACTGTGTCGTCTGAGGTCCCACTGACCTGGAGACATGTACCAGGAGAATTGAACCCGTCTGATTGTGCATCCAGGGGATGTCGGGCTCCTGAACTCGTTAGACACCATTTGTGGTGGGGACCACCCTGGCTTGCCAGGAGAGAATCGGACTGGCCCCACAGCCATGTAGTAGTATCTTCGGATCATGGCCCCAGAGCGGCCGTGCATGTTACCCAGAAGGCTGAGGACCCTGACGCCGGGTTTCTGCTGGACCGGTATAGCTCATGTGTGTTTGTTTGTTTATCCACCAAGGCGGTACATCTCGAGCTCGTTGCTGATCTCTCGACAGAGGCTTTCATTGCTTGTTTGGATAGGTTTGTTTCTCGAAGGGGACTTCCAACTTTGATCCGCTCTGATAACGGCACTAACTACGTCGGTGCGGAACGATACTTACGAGAGATAGTCAACTTTTTGAATGTAAATAAAGTGGATATTGGAACGGCCCTCTCCCGTCGGGGTATACAGTGGACCTTCAGCCCACCGATTTGCCCCCACTGGGGTGGGATTTTTGAGGCCGTAGTTAAGTCAGCTAAGACGCACTTGGGGCGTATAGTAGGTCAGACCGCGCTGACTTTTGAGGAGCTCGCGACATTGTTTTGTAAGATCGAGGCCGTTCTCAATTCGCGACCGTTGTGTCCGCTCAGCTCGGATCCAAATGACCTGGAGGCTCTGACCCCAGGCCATTTCTTGATAGGACAGCCACTTAACGCGTTGCCCGAGCACCCCTTCGAGGGAGTGAAATTGTATCGGTTGTCAAGGTATCAGATGTTGCAGCAGTTTACTCAGAATTTCTGGAAGCGTTGGTCGCTCGAGTATCTGCATATCTTACAACAGCGCCTTAAGTGGACTGACAAAACCAGCCCCCCTAGTGTTGGTGACCTCGTTCTGGTTAAGGATGCTAACCTACCGCCACTACGTTGGCGCAGGGGGCGCATTGTTAACTTGTTCCCTGGCAAGGACGGGACCCCCCGGTCTGCAGAGGTTCTAGTAGGAGGCTCGGTTCTAAAACGAGCGGTAGCAACGTTGTCTCGGCTGCCCGTAGATTAAGGGACAGGTGGGTGCCTGTCCGGGCGGGTGATTGTTCGATTCAAAATCGATATTCGATCGATGGTTTTCGGAACGGCCATTTTGAATTTGACGTTGCTGCCAACCTAGCAGTTTTTGACAACTGACAGACGAAAAGCCCTCGCAATTTAACGCGTATTGATTAGGGCATTGAAATTAAATCGTAAGCCATCTGGAATTGTATTCGGGTTCCCCTCAGGATTGTCTATATAGCTGAGTGTGTTGTGGTTCCCCGAACCAGATAAAGTTCGCATTTACGTGGCCGATTGGTTTTTCCCACGTAACATAACCTGTGTTGGAACACTGTGCTCGTCGAAGCTGGCCTGCCAGTCATATCTGGTTGGCTGAAGAACCTGTCTACCAAGAAGAGCCTAGGGTGCACCCGGGCCTTGCAGAGAGACAGGAGGTTGACGGGACCGAAGCACAGACCAGGTTAGATCGACTTCATAATTACTAGCTCGGTGAATCGCCGACGTTCACACTTCTTGGCATCTGATCGCTACGCTACCTCGTAGCTGATGGGCCCCTGCGAGGTCATTAGGTGCCGAGAAGCCTGAACAACTAACATAATTGTTAGTGTCAATAATATCAAACTTATTATTATATGTACATAAATTGTACATAGTTATATTCATATTATGTCTATATACATTTTCATTTTGTGTCAATTGGTTGCAGTAGGGAAATGTGAACAATATAATTTTTTTCACACTAAGACCATTCAATGTTTCATAAAATTTTATTAAATTATTTTCGTTCACATCTCCCCTATTGCCCATGAAAATTATCAGTGTGGCACTGGCTGTGATAGTGCTGTCATTCAAAATTTGATTTATAATATTATCTACAGTGCTAAAAGGTAAGCAATTACTAATAACACTATGTCCCTTAGAGTATGAGTGGAGTGCTGAGCCCATGCCACTTCCAATCTCATCACAGTACATTATAATATCAGGTGTTGTGGTCATATCAGACTTGGCAGAACTATTATCAGTAACACCTTGTGTTGGTAAACTGTCACACAAGCCCGGAGAGTTGCCCGCTGTCAAACAACCACCTTTCTGCTCACAGCGACAAGTATGGTTGTTGGTCAGCGACTCAAACCGCTCACAATTATGGTTCATTTCTTGAATTAAATCATCCATAGCCAATGAGTATTCATTTATAACTTTCTTAGAGTTCAAATATGCACTGTTTAGTGATCTCAATGAATCCTCTAAGCTTTGGATTTTCAAATGTAAGTTTTGTGTGTCAGTTTCATACACAAACTTAGTACTTTCTAATTCTAATACACACATATTCAAATCATGTAATAAGTTTACATTTTTCTTGCTTACTTTTAAGTTTTTAGTACACAATTTATTATGTTTTATTAATTTCTGAGTTTTCCGTATATACCTATTTATTTTAATGTATTTTTTCAGTTTGTTATTGCTGCAACCTAATAACCTTGATGTAGGCAATGTGTCATTAGTTAAATCAATGACATCATCAAGGCTTCCAGTTGCAACAGTAACCAGCTGCGGGCTGATCCCTACGACTTCACTGTAGAGGCTCTGGGTCTGCAACGCTGCGGTGTTTTCCTTCTCCTCCTGGAGTGCATGTATTTGTTCATGGACATCGAACAATGCTTTCTCCAGGGAATCAATCGATTTCAGGCCTTGCTCGTACTCTGCACTACATACAGTGAAGCTATCTACGGTGACCTGCAGCTTGTCCCGCTCAACAATTACATCACTACATTCTTGTTCTAATACACATAATTGTTTCTTTAGCTTATCTCTACTTTCAAGTACTGATAATAGCTCTTTCTCATTTTCCTCCCTTTCACAGAGTAATTCGGTGACCATTTCCTTTGATTTTTTTAATTCTAGTAAGGTAACTTTGAGCTTGTCATTTTCCTGCTGTCGGGAGGCGACAGCAGCAGCTCTGCGGGTCATCATGGTTACAGTTGAGATAAGAATCAAGGAATTGCACACCAAAACAATGCGAAATTACTTACGTGGAATAGTAACGTTTTTCAGCGTTTGCACATCACTAATTGCTATGAAATATATTTTAAACGTTGTTAAATATAATAATTTAACAATAAGGTAACAAAAAGCGATGAAAGTGTACGGAAATAACAAATACTTTTAAATTTATAACCTGCAACGGTCACAAATTTAACATGTTTAGAGACACTAGTAAACGTCACTAAAACACACTGCAAACAATAGAAATACTTAACATTACACTATAATCCTAAAATAACACTAAATTGGGCTCAGAATTACACTAAATCATATTAAAATATAAATTTTTCTAGGGACGTAGTGAAATCAGCTGTTTGCCGTTTGACCAACAAACAAGCCTTGGTGCTTAAATAAAGCCCATTATGATGTATTGGAATGAAAATGGTTGCCATGGTGATGTCCTTTTTTTGACCCTAATCTGAATTGCTAAAAAGTTGTGGTAACCCCCTCTGGATCCGTCACTGGCTCTATAGGTGAGGATTGGCATGACATATTGGTTATAAGTCACAGTCTGGCTTCGCTAGCTACCGCACACCTATTTGCTCCGTCTTGTCCAGTGTTCCTCAAACTTTTGCCAGAATGTTTACTTGTGCCAGTTGTGGATCGAAACACACTGAGGGTCCCACGTGCTACAGCTGTAAGCAGCACTTTGACTTTCTGTGTTCGGGAATCACTGAAAGCGGCTATCGTAAACTTGGAGATCGGAAGAATACTTGGCGGTTCCCGAAGTGCAAATCAAGCCCAACACCTTCAACTGTCCCGACGTCACCACTGCCCAATCAACTAGATAGAATCCAGGAGCAACTCAACAATGTGATGTTACAGCTGGTCCCGTTAACATCAATTTTGGAAGATGTTAAATCTATCAAAATTGAGATAAACGGCCTTAAAGAATCCCAAGAAATGGCATATCAGCTTATAAGCAATTTTTCCGGGACAGTCCAAGCCTTAGAGTCACGGGTGACTAAAGCGGAAAAGTCATGTGAAGAAATCCTTGTTCTTCGAGCCGAAATCACCAAACTACACCAGGAAAAATAAAGGAAGATAAAGATCAATGGGCTAGAGTGAATAATGTCGAAATAAGAGGAATTCCTCTAAAGAAAAACGAAAATCTCTACGAAATTGCACAGAAAATAAGCCAAATGTGTGATTTTCCAATAAAAAAGGAGGAAATAAACTATTTAGCTCGTATCCCGACTCGGGTGCCCAACGCTGAGAAACCTATACTGATCGCATTTCACTGCAGATACACAAAAGAGGAGTTTGTTGCAAGATCGCGGAAGAGTAAGAAGCTGACCCTAGCAAATCTGGGCTTTACTGGAGATGGAGTCGTGTATGTTACCGACCACCTGACGCAGCGCAACAAACTACTGCTTAGTAAGGCAAGATCTCTAGCGAAGGAGAATAATTTCAAGTTTATCTGGGTCTAGCATTGTAAAATAATGGCCAGGAAGAATGAAACATCGCCAGTATTTTTTATAAAGTGCGAGAAAGATCTTTCCAAGATCACTATCTTGGAAAGATCTAGTTTTATTATTAATGATTATATGTTTTTTAGTTACTTACTTAAGGATCCACAGTTTGAGAAACGCCGTCATAGTTAAAGTTATTTGTTCTCCTAACAACTGTTCGAGCGCAGTGGCTGAAGGTGCGTTTGTCGGGGCCTTGATTCCCGCAAGTCAATATCAGTCTACACAACTTTCGCCCATACATATTTGCAGTTACAATGCCAGACAGGTCATAATAGCTTGCGCATACATTGGTATATATTTAACCACGATCAGGAAGGGTCGTTTACCTTACTTATAATATTACAATCTACCTTATTTTTATTTATTTGGTGGTTTTTGCTTCGGATATTAATGTTGCATGATAATATTGACAAAATGATAATTATATTCATTTCGCTTAATGCTTTTGAACCAGCCCCGCTTTTGACAAGAACCTTTGGTAAAATAAAATTGCTTATTTACGTCCTGTATTTCTTGTGTCGTAGTTTGCTATTCGTAACTAATATAAGTGTCGAATCGTTTGCTTTTGGTACCTATTTTGGTACATAGTAAATAATAATGGCTCCCAACACTATTAATAGAGGTCCTTACATATGAAGTTGGCGTTTCGCCGTACTGGCCACTTTGATCTAAAATATCTCCTCTATGGTTAGGAATTCCAAATTCAAATTTATACAGGTATTTACTCATGTATTTGTGTTTCTAAAATTATAATTCATTTGTTTATTCCTCAATTGTTTTTTTTCTTGCGTCACTCAGCTTACAAAATGGAAAACTTGAAATATCGCGTTATTTACGAGTATGAGTTCTACCGTAGCACCAGTGCTGCAGAAACGGCTCGTAGGATTAATGATGTGTATGGCGACGGTGCCGCAATAGAAAACACAGTACGTTTTTGATTCCAACGTTTTCGTTCTGGAAATTTCGACCTGCAGAACAAGCCCCGTGGACGGCCGGAGACCAAAGTTGATAATGAAGAATTGAAGGCTATTGTGGAAGCGGATCCATCGCAAACCACGTTCGAGTTAGCTGCAGGCTGCGGTGTTAGTGATAAAACTGTTTTAATCCACTTGAAGCAAATTGGGAAGGTGAAAAAGCTTGAAAGGTGGGTACCTCACGAACTGAGTGAAGCAAATCAACAAACGCGCGTTGACTGCTGCCTTGCATTAATCACCCGGCACAATAAAGAAAGGATTTTAAATCGAATCATTTCCTGTGATAAAAAGTGGATCCTGTACGATAATCGGAAGCGCTCATCGCAATGGCTGAACCCTGCCGAACCAGCCAAAACATGCCGCAAGCGAAAATTGACTTCAAAAAAGTTACTTGTGAGCGTTTGGTGGACTGGTGCTGGTGTCGTTCACTACAGATTTCTTAAATCTGGCCAGACGATTACGGCATATGTCTATTGTCAGCAACTGCAAATCATGATGGAAAAGCTAGCTGCTAAACAACCGAGGCTTGTCAATCGCTCTAGGCCACTGCTGCTTCATGATTACGCTAGACCACACACTGCACACACGGCTACCATATTAGTAAGCTTCAATTGGAATGTCTAAGACATCCACCGTACTCTCCGGACCTTGCTCCAACAGATTACCATTTTTTTCGAAATTTGGATAACTTCTTGAAAGGGAAAAAATTCAACTCCGATGGGGCAGTCCAAACCGCCTTCAAAGATTTTATTGATTCCCGTCCGAATGTTTTTTTAGTAAAGGGACCAAAGAACTACCTATGAGATGGCAAAAGTGTATAGATAGCAATGGTATATACTTTGATTAAATAAATATATTATATTAAAAAAAAACGACTTTATGTTCCTCCCATGCAAAACGCCAATTTCATATGTAAGGACCTGATATATATTTACTATCAAAATACTCGAGGACTACGCATGAAAACTCATTCATTCAAAAGAAACTTATTGTAAGATTCTTACGATGTGGTCTCCATTACAGAAACTTGGTTAATGTGTGGTATCAACGATAGTGAACTGTTTGATGATAGATATGTTGTTTGGCGGCGAGATAGAAATTATCAAGCTACTCGTGAGAGGTATGGCGGGGGCTACTCGCTGTTCGTCGCGAGCTCCGAGCGGTGCACCGACCGGAGTGGTCTTCGACGGCCGAGGATTTGTGGGTAACCGTCACGTTTAACAATAGAGGTACCGTCCCGATTACAGTACACTTTTGTACTATTTACTTATGTAGTGAAAATCTAGGTAACACCTTCAATCTACAACTTTACAACTATAGTGAAACATTATCTTTTATTGTAAATTCATGCCCTAACGACTTATTTATTATTATGGGTGACTTCAACTTAAGCAACATACAATGGTCGCTAGACGGTAATAATCACTTCTTAGGACACATGCCCACAGGAGTAACAGGTGAAGCACAAAAAAACTTAATCGATACCTTTTCGGCTTGTGACCTAATGCAGTTTAAACTTAATAAAACTTAACAAAATTTAAGACTTAATATTATGTAACAATGACTTACGTCTTTCTGCATGCGATGACCCATTGGTACCTGAAGATCCCCATCATAAATCATTGAAAATTACCTTAAGCACATTGATCTCCGATTCATTAAAAGTAAACTCAAGACTTAAATATTTTCATGAATCTGGAGATTATGAAAGCATTATATCTTCCTTGTATGAGGTGAATGAGGTGGAGTGTCTCATGAATATTCCACTAGAGGACGCCATTAATACCTTCTACTCATATTCACGTGACGTTATAAAAGAGCATATACCACATAAGCTAATTACGACTACATCCACTTTCCCACCGTGGTACAATACCCCGTTGAAGAAAGTCCTAAAAGTTTTTTTTTTCGCAAATATGGCAACACCTCAGATTACCAGACGTTCTCCCTTCTACGATACAGAGCTAAGACTTTGGAAGCGACATGTTACTCTAAGTATCTTAAAAAATGTGAAGATTCTATTATGCCCTAAAATGTTTTGGTCCTTCACAAAATCTATTAATTCGTACGAGGGAAAAGTGGCTAATTCTGGTGAAGATGGTTGTGACCTCTTTGCGACCTATTTCCAGACAACTTTCTTACCCTCCTCCTCCTCATCATCATCTTCTACAAGTACTCAATCTATCACTCAAGAGCACTGTTGTAATTATACTAATGGCATAAATAACATTGAAATTACACCCGAGGAAGTAAATAATTTACTTAAAACGCTAGATTTAACTAAAGGAGCGGGGCCGGATCAAATAACGTCATTATTCATTGCAAAATGTTCGGATGCTTTGACGAAACCTTTATTTATACTATTCACACGCTCTATATCAGAAGGCATCGTACCTAAAATCTGGAAGTCTGCTTTTATAACACCTGTTCATAAGAGCGGCAGTAAGAATGACGTTAAAAATTACAGACCGATATCAAAACTATGTATTTTTGCTAAAGTATTTGAACATATTGTTTACTCGCAGGTTTATAATGGTATATCAGTCTCATTTATTACAGAACAACATGGTTTTCTTCACGACGACGAAAACGATCAACAACGTCTAATCTGTTATCGTTTACAGATTACACCACCGCTCAAATGGACTCAGGTGATACTATATAGGTTGATACTATATTTATAGATTATCGCAAATGTTTTGATCGCCTAGACCACACTGTTCTCCTGCATGCGCTCTCATATGCTGGAATTCATGGTAATTTATACATATGGTTTAAATCATACATTGTGAACAGATCCCAGGCTGTGGCTATTAACGTTTTTTTATCAACATGGCAACTAGTACCATCTGGTGTACCTCAGGGATCTTTATTAGATCCTTTAATATTTAACATTTTATATATTATATTTATTTTATTATATAATTTTATTATTATATCATAAATAGGTGATTTAGGTGTGATACATGATTCAAAATTAACATACGAAAAACACATAACATAGTTAATAGGGCAAACAAAGCCATGGGATTTATTATCAGGGCAAGTCATCAGTTCAGTAGTATTAAAGTAATAAAATTTTTGTATTGCTCATACGTGCGTAGTATACTCGAGTATTGTACATAAGTATGGAATCCACGTTACGATATTTATATTAATACACTGGATATTCAATTCAGAAGAAATTTATGCGACACTTACAGTACAAGTGCAAAGTTTATGACGATAACTACGAAGCAAGATGTAAAAGGCAACATATGCTACCTCTCCATAAAAGACGTCAGGTTGCAGACATAATAATGCTAATGAAAATAGCGCAGTCTCAAATCGATTCTCCTGAACTACTCTCCAAGATAGGCATAATAACACCCTCGAGCTCTCGTAGACCCCTTAAACTATTAGATGTCCCCCAATGTACTACTAACTACAGGCAAAATTCCTTTTTTATCAGATCCACAAAACTGTCAATAATATTAACTTGCCTGAGTTTGACCTTTTCAACTCACCGGTATACAGAGTCCGCAATTCTTTATCTAATGCTTTGACGGCGTCTCTTAGCTATCTTGGAAAACCATTTATTGTAGTTTTCGATTAAGTTAAGTATAATATTGTAATAATAATAAGTGTTTTGTAATCAGGTGTTTTAGATGTAATTTGTGAAAACTTTTAAATGGTGTGTACCGTAATAGTAATTTAGACATACTATTTTTCTAACTTACTATTTCGGTAGCTAAAACTGTATGTTTTCCGAAAATAAATAATTAAATAAATAACATACACCTTATGGTGCGTCCGCAAGCCGTCACAATTTCAAGCGTGTGGGGAGGTCGTTTAGCTTGGCTTGGGTAGGCTAGCGATAGCTTTTAGCCGATCCTATCGAGTGTCGGTTTTATGGTCACAAGTCAAAGGGCAATATGCCGCAAGCGCTTGCGACGCCTCCACACGCTTGTGCCCAGTGATGCCAACTTAGCAACTTTATAGGATCTAGCTATTATTTGACGACAGACAGCTACAATTCAATGAAACTTGTAGCTAAACTTTTTAGCTACTTTTCATTTCATCATGAGACGTGAGGCAATCAATGGTCTGCTATTATAGGTACAGGTCGGCGATGGCCGGGAATTCCTCGTTTCCTGCTGCGCTTCGACTGAATACTTAGTAAACCAAAATATATGTATTCTTGCTTTAACTTGCCTTTCACTGTCACATTCTAATGCAGAGGTAGAGAGGTTATTCTCTTAAATTAATTTTCTAAAAATAAGGAAAGAAACCAAATGAGTTTGATAACTCTGAACGCAATCCGTTGCATTGGAGACTCCCCCAGGAAAGTGGTAAATGCTGCTATAACTCTGTTTTGCTTAAAGACCAAGATGTACTGCAAAAAATGGGCACCGTTGAAAAATATTCCTAATCAACGAAATATACTGAACTCCAGCCATCGACATCTACCTCTTTAATTGATTGTTTTTTTAATGGAAATAAATATGATTGCCAGAAATTGTCATTTAATTGTAACCTACTTACCTAATGTATGTAACATTTAGCTATTCTAGCCACTTTTTGGGGTAAAAAAACTGGCAATCTAGCAACATTTTGAAAAATGTCTAGCAACTTGGTAAAGCTAGCAGTTGGCCCCATACTAGGATACCCTGTGTCGTGGAAACCAGAAACAGCGACGTCGTCGGAAACACGTAAACATCAAGACCTGGGGATTTTTTTTTCTTCCTCCACAGCCGGGATTTGAACCCGAGACCACTGGTAACTTATTAAATAAACCAGGAGGCCGAAAGCGCTATTATGTAAATTGAACAAACAAGTTCTGTTGTAATTCAGTTTTGGTTTGGTTCAATGAAATTCGGAGATGAAAGAGTAGGAAATGATAAGCAAGAAATAAACTCTTATGGCCACTTTCAGGAAGCAATTAAAAAAGTTACTTCACTTATAATTAAAATAACTTAGGCCAAATGTTATGGCCGACGCAATAACTTCGACGTCCACTACGCTTGCTCGCCGACAACAAACTGACGCACTCGCAAGCGTGTGGATGGAATATTTTGATTCCATACACACGCTTGCGAGTTTGTTGTGGCAAGCGTCCGGACGAGGCATTATACTTCAGGGATTGTGGTAGTTTGGATTTAAAGAGTGCCTCTAGGTTACCGAAATCAGCCCGATCACCTTCACCTGTGCATCTCGTCTCGATGAAAGGATAAACGATGTCCATACGGGGTAGATAGATGTTATCGCTGACGAGGTGCAGTTCACGTCACGGTCCGTAGAGTTTCCTCAATTGTATGTTCGTATAAAATGCCCCTAAACATTCGTTAGTATGCGGGTAGTCACAACAACAAATTGATATCTGGGACTTCACGTCATTGATTCCTTTATTTATTTTTCCTTTATGGCCAAGGAAACCGATGAAACGTAAAATTGGGGCCATTTTATCTTCAATTTAGAATCATTATTGCGTCTACGCTTCATCACATCTCAAATTCGATTCATGAAGTTTATTCGTCGTGAAACCCGTGAAACGCCTACATTTCAGTCCCATTTATTATTGATTTGACGTGCTAGAGTGTAACTTTCAGGAGAAATATTAATTCACGTTACGACACGACACCCTCTATCTATCCCTTCTCTTCTTGATAGGTAAGTAACCTACAGGTAGAGATATGTGCAACTAAAATAGAAATTGATATCAATTTAGGCTTGCAGATTTAGTTTTACCTTTTATTCATTGCTTGGTGTTAAGATTACCTACTTATATACATGCACGTAGGTGCCTGATAAGATATGGCTAGTATTTAATTGCACATCAAAAATACTGATTTGAGCAGCAAAAGAGGATCAGCAAAAATACTTTTTATGTTCTAAATATTTTATGTGAACTCAAGTTTATGTTTTAAGTATTTTTGTGGTTCTTGCATGTTCAAACTAACAGGAAGGGTAAAGGGGGCTTCGCTTCGCTCACCCCCTTTACCCTTCACTTAAGCTGCCGCAGCATTTTGCCCTGATATTTACTATGCAAATCAGTATTTTTGATGTGCAGTTTAATATTTCCCTTTAGATATTTTATTTACTTTTAGCTGGCGCAAATGTTGTTGGCGTCTGAATGCCGCCTGGAGGGGGGTTGCGGCGCGGCGCAAGGCTGCTAGATAGATGCATACATGGGCGAGAGAGAAAGGTGACAGTTTCGCTCACAAGCCAAGAAACCTTAAAGTATGCACCTACCTACCTACCTAAGGTTTGTGTTTTTAGGGTTTCGTACATTATAAAAGCAAAACGGAACCATTATTGGATCACTCGTGTGTCTGTCCTAGGTAAGGTAAGAGTTATTAACATTAAACGCATATATGTTGAAATTTGGTACACTGGTTACAACAATATTGTTGTAACTAGAACACGAACGTGTGACGTAAGCAAATGCTTTTTGAATTTGAGGGTATATTTTAAAGAAAAAGTTTTACAAACGGTATCGTGTGACAAGTTAAAATGTCTGTTTTAAATAGGGGAGGGGAGGCACAATTAGGAGATAAATCAGCAAATACAAATAAAAAGTTTTTTAAACTGTATTGTATGACATGTAGATATGATGAAAGGACTTGTTTCGTAGATTTCATGGTTTAAATAGAGGGGCACCATTTCTTTCAATACCACATAGTATATGTATAAAATTATAAATGCACCTAGTTACATACAAGGAGAATGAAAGTATCCGCAACAATAATTTTCACGAGAATCGATTGAGAAATGCGACCTGTAGAGGAGAACAGTCGGACAGAAATCCAGTTATACGAAAGCATTTTTGCCCTAGCTGAAACCTCGCTTGCTTCGGTCGCTCGGTCGACTAGCTACCTCTTGGTCGCAGCTTTGGTTAAATTAAGCTCTTGGTCGCAGCTTTGGTTAAATTAACCTCTTGGTCGCAGCTTTGGTTAAATTATCCTCTTGGTCGCAGCTTTGGTTAAATTAACCTCTTGGTCGCAGCTTTGGTTAAATTAACCTCTTGGTCGCAGCTTTGGTTAAATTAACCTCTTGGTCGCAGCTTTGGTTAAATTAACCTCTTGGTCGCAGCTTAGGTTAAACTAACCTCTTGGTAACAGCTTTGGTTAAATTAGCCTCTTGGTCTCAGCTTTGGTTAACTTAACCTCTTGGTCGCAGCTTTGGTTAAATTAACCTCTTGGTCACAGCTTTGGTTAAATTAACCTCTTGATCGCAGTTTGGTTGAATTAACTCAATAATTCTGTATAAATGTAGGCCAAATACTAAGTTAAATTGACTAATGCTACATATTAGAATTTGACAAATGAGGTATCGTTAGAAGGGTCTTGATCGTCCACTACTTGTAGGCTATGTGTCGTTACACTAAATTCAATTTCGAACCCTCTAGGGGCAAAAACTCACGGATTCAAAAATAAAGTTTTTGAACAGGTCCGTGTTGGGTATCAAATTAAACATAAATATTAGACACTTACATTCCTTCTGGCCCCACACTAGGATATCCTGTGTCGTAGGATCCAGAAACAGCGACGTCACACACATATAAACATCCAAGACCTGTTTTTTTTTGTTTTTATCCCCAGCCTGGGATCGAACCCGGGACCTCTCGCATAGTAGGCAGAGCCACAACTGCAGCGCCACAGAGGTCGTCTGAAAGGGCTTAATTAGCACATTGCAAATATATTTATATCACCGTAAGATAGTCAAAACCGTTAGTTGGTCAACTAACGGTTTTTTTCTCGTAAGTTGGTCAACTATCGAAAGATAGTAAACTGTAGCGTACTGCGTACTATATGACGCGTTAGTTGATCAACTAACGGTTTTTTAACTGTTAGTTGATCAACTAACTAATAGTTAAATAGTAATCTGGTTTACAAGTTTAAAGTGTGAATTTAACTTGAATTGCAAACGAAATACCAGGGCAAACACTGCGGTAGCTTTAGGTGAAGACTAGAGGGGTGAGCGCAGTGAAGCCCCCGAATAGTCTTCGTGTTAGGTTGACATGTAAGAACAAAAGAAACGTAAATTCTAAACCCTGTCGGTCTGGTTTACTATCTATCGATAATTGATTAACTACCACGTCAGTTTATCAAGTTCCGGTGACATATACATATATATATATACATATATATATATATATATATATATATATATGTGTATATGTCACCGGAACCTGTGACATATGGTGGTATATATATAGATATACCCACTCGGTAAATGTTGATCAGACGGGTTGTGTCATCAGTTAATTGTTGATCCGTTGGCAATTGTCGATCGAAACAGTTTTTGTTGATCTAATGTATAACTCTGCATACAAATGTGGCTCCGATCGGATCAACAATTGCTGTCCGACTGGTGGCAACACTACGAACTATTCATAGCATTTTTTATACAAATCCGCTTCGTCAATTGTTGATCTGATTCAAATGGACCAATCAGGGACGACCTTCTCCACGATTGGTTCTTTTCTATTATGCGCTGTTGCCACTTTGCTTCACAATCAATATCCAACTTCTAACGTTCTAAGGAAGTTGGCGACGATTCTAACAGTTAGAATCGTCGCCATAAAAACTTCGCATTCAAATTACGTATCGTGTGAAACTATGGACGGCTTAATGTTGTCGGCAATGGTGGTCACAAACAAAAATGTAATAAAAAAGCATTAGTTGTGTCGGAGATACAACCGTAAATTAAAAGTGGAACTTCTTAATACGTTGCCTTTTTACTTCTGTTATAAAAACAAACTGGTTGTAAAAGGGTGTACTTTAAAAGTAGGTATAAAGTCAGACTGCGTATCACAAAACCACGACGAAAGGAGACGGACAAACTCAGCAAGTACCTTGTCATGGCTCACGAGGTTACGGCCATGTGGGATTACTGTCCCGACAGTGGTTTCAGCGAAAAGAGTCTCGACGAACACCTTAAGAAACTTCGGATGCTCGGATGGCTGGGTCATATGCAGAAGGCGTCACTCCTTGACACGGCACGCATCGTTAGGAGGTTCCTCACTCTGCGACCCGAGCCACCGGTAGTTTGAGTCTTGTTTCGCTGCCGGCGGCACACTAGGTTTTTTTTATATGTGCCTTTATCATTTACTTCTTTTTATAATCATAATATTAAATCTAGCCTAAGTTTGAAATAAAAAAAATGCAATGTGATAATCTTTATTTTGGAAAATATATAGGTTGTTAATAACTTGTGCATCAGCAATTTTTAATAAAGCAATAAATACATCGTACGATTGATAGGGGTTGAATTTTGAAAAAGCCCAACATACGTATTTTATCAATTGTGTCTAGAAGCACTAATACTAGGTAGTTTCAATTAAAATCAACCTAGTTAGAATGTGCGTTAAATACCGACGCCTTGGAGCCAATGTACGAATTTGTGCTATTTGCAGTAGAGACTGCGGGTCCTTGGTATACGGAGGCTAAGGAATTCATCAGGGAATTGAGTCGACGTATCAGCGAGATGGTATGTGATCCTCGTTCCAGATCGTACCTGGTGCAACTCATTTCTTTGGCCATTCAACGTGGTAACGCTGCCAGTGTGATGGGGACGTTTGAGTTGGCTACGATTCGGTGCGTCCCTTTTTCTACCTTTAAATTACACCTTTGGTTTGTATGTGATGTTTTCTGATTTGTTTTTGTATCCGCCTGACGAAGCATGCGTTGCGGATCTAAACTTTTTTTTTGGATTATTATTTGACATATGTACAGTGAACGTCGGCGATTCACCGAGCTGAAGTTATGTGGGGTAGATCTAACCTGGTCTGTGCTTCGGTCCCGTCAACCTCCTGTCTCTCTGCAAGGCCCGGGTGCACCCTAGGCTCTTCTTGGTAGACAGGTTCTTCAGCCAACCAGGTATGACTGGCGGGCCAGCTTCAATGAGCACAGTGTTCCAACACAGGTTATGTTCTACGTGGTAAATACAAATCGGGCACGAAAATCCGAACTTTATCTGGTTCGAGAGACAACAACACACTCAGCTATATTAACAATCCTGAGGGAATCCCGAATACATTCCAGATGCCCTGCGATTTAATTTCAACCCCTAACCAAAACGCGTTTACATTGCGAGGGCTTTCGTCTGTCAGTTGTAAAAACTGCCTGATTGACAGCTAACGTCAAAATTAAAATGACCGTTCAGAAACCATCGATCGAATATCGATTTGGAATCGAACAATCACCCGCCCGGACAGGCACCCACCTGTCCTCCAATCTACGGGCAGCCGAGACAACGTTGCTACCGCTCGTTTTAGAACCGAGCCTCCTACTAGAACCTCTGCAGACCGGGGGGTCCCGTCCTTGCCAGGGAACAAGTTAACAATGCGCCCCCTGCGCCAACGTAGTGGCGGTAGGTTAGCATCCTTAACCAGAACGAGGTCACCAACACTAGGGGGGCTAGTTTTGTCAGTCCACTTAAGGCGCTGTTGTAAGATATGCAGATACTCGAGCGACCAACGCTTCCAGAAATTCTGAGTAAACTGCTGCAACATCTGATACCTTGACAACCGATACAATTTCACTCCCTCGAAGGGGTGCTCGGGCAACGCGTTAAGTGGCTGTCCTATCAAGAAATGGCCTGGGGTCAGAGCCTCCAGGTCATTTGGATCCGAGCTGAGCGGGCACAACGGTCGCGAATTGAGAACGGCCTCGATCTTAAAAAACAATGTCGCGAGCTCCTCAAAAGTCAGCGCGGTCTGACCTACTATACGCCCCAAGTGAATCTTAGCTGACTTAACTACGGCCTCAAAAATCCCACCCCAGTGGGGGCAAATCGGTGGGCTGAAGGTCCACTGTATACCCCGATGGGAGAGGGCCGTTCCAATATCCACTTTATTTACATTCAAAAAGTTGACTATCTCTCGTAAGTATCGTATCTCTTCCCCCGGACCTCGACAAGAGATAGACGTGCATATAAAACCGCATTTGTTTTTTGTTTTGTTGATATTTAAAGTTTAACTAAACATTTTAATCGAGTGAAATATTAGGAGTGCAGAACTAACCAGGAGCTATTGTGGTGCTGCGTACGGCCGCACATGAGTCATCTTCCCCCGATCACCTCTGCGCGAGCGACGTCACCACGCCCCAAAAACGTGTCCGGACGAGCCACGCCCCCTACTTCTACTGATGGGCATGTCCTGCGCGTGAGTGTTGCTTCCGCCCCTTGACCAATCACGTCGCGCGTCTGCCGTCGACCCACCCCCATCCGCAATACCTGTTTGATGCGAACTCCTTACTACTCTGCGGCCCTGGTACTTCACTGAGGAAAGCAGTATCACTGGGATTGGAGAATTAGTGCTGATACTGTCGGCTGACACCTGTCAACTATCGCTGCGTACCTGGTATCTCATAACTTCTCTTTCTTTTAACTACATTAAGTACACTGCACTCCGTACTATCATATCGATGTCGTCACTACAGCGCACCCCACCCCCCACACCCCAATCGAAGTCTACCAAAAACATGGATTTGGGGGAGACCGAGGATGGAGCCCCCCCGCAACTGCAGCAGCCCGGGCCTCCCCCCGCAGCCCTCTCTAACGCCCCGGCTGTGAGGAACACGTCGCTCTCCGGAATTCCTCTGCCTGCACTCTTCTCGCTCTCAAATTCAACTACAAACCTCAATGAGAGCACTAAATCTCAAGACGACTCAAACGTCACTCTTCGAGCCAATAAGAGAAAGCATGATAGAGATGAGTCAGCCGAACTACATGTTATCACGAACTCATTGAGAAGTATGTTTTCGTCCTTTTCTATGGATATAGAGATGCGTCTAAATGCCTTACAGGACTCTATGAAGGTCATTCGAGAGCAAAATACTGAAATAACAAAGAGTGTGGAATACATGTCAGATAAATATGACGAGTTGCTTAACCGGATCGAGATGCTTGAGAGAGAAAAACGGGAAGACAGAAGCTTAATCCGCTCACTGGAGGAAAAGCTTGATTTTTTAGACAGGAAAGCTCGCTCAACTTGTGTCGAGTTAAGAAACATTCCCATGACTCAGACTGGAAAAAATAAGTATGAGACAAAAAAGGATCTCTGTAACCTTGTCACTGATTTATCAAACACATTAAATGAGAAACTGGACGTCTCGGAAATAAGAGATGTATATAGAACAGCGGAAAGGAAAGACTCAATGAGGCCGATTGTTGTTGAGTTTGGCAGCGTCATTAAAAAGGAAAGTTTCTTGCAGGCTGTGAAAGATTTTAACAAGAACAAATCAACTCACAATAAATTAAACACTGGCCACTTACACCTCGATGGTCCAAAAAAGGGAGTCTTTGTATCTGAGACCCTAACTCATAAAACGCAAAAGTTGTTTTATATGGCTCGCGAGTTCGCAAAGATAAATAACTACAACTTTTGCTGGACCTCTCGTGGCATGGTCTATCTACGGAAGGCTGAAAACTTGCCATATATTAGAATTGTGAGTGAAAGTGATATTGATAAGCTAAGAAAGGTCAATTGACTAGGTTTATACTGTTGGACCTCTATATTAATAATCTCTCTAGGCACGCTTTTCGATAAAACTCTACTATTTAACGGCATATACTATTATTTAATCATTGTAAACTCAAGCACCCATACACACACACTTTCTCATTCTTACAATCACACAGAGAAATCAATCATCTTACACAAACACACGTTACTTACACGAAAACAAATATCCTCATCCCTGATACCCGAATCGAAAATGTTAAAAAAGTCCTTACTCTCTGTTTCCCAGCCAAAAATATGGCAAAATCACATTTCTTTCCAAAAAAAGTTTTTTTAAAAATATCAATTATTTTCTTATTACGACATATCCAACTCCAGACTCCAGACTTTACGAACTATTTCTTTTAATGGCTTCTAATGACTTACTTGAAGATCTAGATAGATTTATGGAAACCAAATCTATAATGACTAACCCTGAAGACTGTTTAACACATATCCCTATTTCGCAAAACAGCCTAAAAATAATAACTCAAAATATTCGCAGTGTCGGATATAATGTAGAGGGATTTTTAGCTCTTTACCACGTACTAAAGGTTGACTGCGATATAATTATTTTAACTGAATGCTGGCTGTCATGTTCTCCTGTGATACCTATCATAGAAGGTTTTGTATCAGTTGCAACAAAACTTTTCAACAACCAAAACGATGGTGTGGTGGTTTATTATAGAGACAATTTAAATGTCTCTATAGTTGAACCTACCTTTGTAGAGGGGAACTGTCTTGTTGTTAAACTTAGTCTAGATACAGTGATCGTTGCCATTTATCGATCACCTTCATTTACAAACTTAGACTCATTTCACGAATCGCTAAAAAACGTACTTCAAAGTGTCTCTTCGTATAAGAATCTTGTTCTTACCGGTGACTTAAATATCGATCTGATTCCGGAACATGATAGTCCCCAAGCTGAAACATACTTAAATCTTACTTCATATTATGGACTATTAGTAGGACATTCTTTTGTCACGAGAGATGCGAGTCAAACATGCTTGGACCATGTCCTTTTCAGGTCTAAAAATGAAGCAGTTACTTTGGTGGTAAATTCAACAGTGACTGATCATAAGGCTGTTCTCTTTTGCCTCAATCTGGATCAGAAAAAGATAATATTCACATCTACATATAACAAGCTTAATAATCATGGTTTCAAAGACGACTTATTACAATCAAATTTTAGCTCTATCTACGCCATACATGACCCAAATAGTGCCCTAACTATACTAATAGAATGTATTCAGACAGCCATAGACAAAAACACCACGTCGCACAAAGTCCCATCCAGTAAAAGAATATTAAAGCCTTGGTTAACGCCCGGTCTACTTAAATGTTTAAGAAATAGAGACAAACTTCATAAAAAAACAATTTCAAATCCAAATAATGACGTATTAAAGGTAACTTATTTGAGATATAGGGGTTTTTGTAATAATTTACTTAAAAAACTTAAAAGAAACTATGAAAAGTCTTTACTAAATAAGGCAGGCAAAAATAATAAAGCACTCTGGCAGGCAATTAAAACTATCACTCATACAAAAAAGACTAGACAACAACCACAGGAGCTCCTGACAATTTCAAATACACCAGAGGAATCAATTGAATCAATAAACAAATATTATACAAATGTTGGAAGGAGGCTGGCTGAAAAAATTAATTATAGCCACGAGAATACTGATCCAATTTCACCACTTATATCGAATAATAAGCTGGATTCATTCGCATTTCTAAAAACAGACCTAGAGGAAGTGAACATGCTTATAAATAACCTAAAAACTGATTGTGCAGTTGGCTGGGATAGTGTCTCAAATAAGATATTAAAAGAACACAGACATATATTTGTTCCTATCCTATGCCATATTTTCAATCAATGCCTTGAAGAAGGCATCTTCCCTGATGCACTTAAAAGATCTGTGGTTCTACCCATTTTTAAGGGGGGTGAATCCAACCGTGTCGAGTGCTACAGGCCCATTTCAATCCTCCCCTCCCTTTCAAAGATTCTGGAACGCATAATAAACTCCAGACTTGTGCGTTATTTGGAAAACAGTAATTTACTGTCCGAAAATCAATTTGGTTTTCGCTCAGGGAAGTCTACCTCTGACGCCATACATGTGGTAACAAACTTCATCGCGGAAGCCTTGGACAAGCGCAAGAGATGTTTGGGAGTTTTCATTGACCTTGCTAAGGCATTCGACACGGTCTCGATTAAACTACTCTTAAACAAACTCCAGAGCATGGGTACCAGGGGGACTCAGCTAGATCTTTTTAAAAGCTACCTGACTAACAGGAGGCAGAGTGTCAGGATAGGTAGAAATGTGAGTTCTACACAACCTGTCGAATGGGGGGTACCACAGGGAAGCATACTTGGCCCAACACTCTTCCTTATACAGGGTTACAGGAAAAGTCGACCTAGATCCGTTAAGGGCGTGTAGTACACATCATTTCTAAATGATTTCACTATGGAACCCCCCATCCTAAACTTAACCGTTTTCGAGATATTCGAGTTTTTTTTTTTTTATGAAAATGCCCAATTTTTCGGCTATTGAATTGAATATTTTGATTTTTTTTTACTCTAATGATTATTTTTTTGGTTTTTTACATGAAGAATGAGATGCTTAATGACCTCAATGACTAAAATTGCACGTAAGTTAACTAAATAGGTCATTGTAGACGATCGAAACTTAAGAAAATAAGTACAAATTATAAAAAAATATTTTTCTTTTCTGGATATCTCAAAAAAATATTATGGCACTTGCTCTGCAGATGTGCTTAAAAACATTTAAATTTTATCAGCTATCCAACGAGGTATAATAACCTAGGGTTGTATTTAAACTCATAGAAAAAAACATAGTTGAAAAGGTTCAGGTAGTAGGTCTAACGGGTCCCTCGGCTATTGTCCTTCAAGTTAATCCGGTGCGTGTGAGCGAGACAACTTACGATTTATGCAGTTGAGAGTGAGAAAAATAATGTGCAAAAACAAGTTTGGGGATACAACATGCCCATTGTTTTGTATTTGGTTGTTTGTTTGCTTGCCATCCATTTTAGTCTGCTCATGCGATTCGTCCATGGTAGATGCGAATTATTGTGCTTGCGGATTCCCACCCGACTTGTCTTTGTTTCTGGACTGATTTTTCTAACTGTGACTACTGTTCTTGTTTACTGGACTCTGATTTGTGCTTGTGATACTGGACTGTTGAAAATGGCAACATACTCGAACGAAGAATATGCGGATATGCTTATCTGCTACGGATACTGCATTTGCGTGTCCGCACGAGCTCGGACTGAGTACATACGACGCTATGCCGACCGTCGAGTACCTGATGTGAGCGTTTTCGACGGAGTTTACCGACGACTTCGTGAAACTGGCTCTGTTTCGCGACGACGTACGGACTTAGGAAGACCACGTGTCATTGATGACGACGAGGAACAAGACAACGAAATCGTAGAACGGTTCAGAAGAGACCCAACCACTTCGACCAATATTGTTGCCCGTGAACTGGGCCTAACTCAGTGGAAAGTGTGGTTTACGGTTCATACGGCAGGCCTGTATCCATACCACTACACGCCGGTACATGAAATTGAAGAAGGAGATCCCGCGAGACGTATGGACTTCTGCAGATTTATGCTCAATGCAGATATCGAGGACCCGAATTTCCTTAAATTAATATTGTGGACAGATGAATCCAAATTCGATAAGTACGGTATTATTAATTTGAACTTTGAACTTTTTTTTTTGAACTTTTTATTTATGTTTTTACAAAATTGAGCTTAATATATAATATTACAATTACTGATAAATTTGTTTAGCTAATAGGTACAGTGGTTTGCTGGCCCCGAACTAGGTAGTCCTGTATTTCAGGTACCAACTCACCAACTCACTATAAATTAATTACAAATACAACATGAACTCATTGTGAACGGTAACTGGTTATGTGATACAATAATGCTTGTGATATCCGAGTAAAGTTATTATGCTAAATTAATTGGTTGATTTTGGATTTATTAATTTCTCTAACATGCCAGAGAAATATGTAAAATATAAATTAGAATGATTAATTGTATGTAATGTGATAGTGTAGTGTATGTGTTAGTGTGCATGAGTGTGGGTGTGTGGTGTTAGCATAGATAATTTAGTGTACAATAGTTTACAGATAAATCGATATGAGTTATATATATAAATATACGTAAATGTGTGTGAATTTGCGTACTAAGCGATTGTGTAATTAGGTAGATAATATTATTTTAGCCCGACCTTTAATACATTTTCTGTCTCATCATAAGTGAGTTTGAGAAGCCAATTTTGCAAAGTATTCTTACAGGAATGGTATGTCATCGGGTAAATTTGTAGCTGTTTATTAATGCGGTTATATAAGAAATCTTCCATAAAAGTGTGCTGGGTCTGAAAGAAGCATGTTCTTGATTTAATTGTGATGTGAACCAGGTCTTTCCTGCGTTTATCTGCAAACAACATAGGGTCAAACTGCGTGGTGGAGTGGCGTCGGAGAACTGATCGTTTGATGTAGAGTTGACGGACTGTGAGCACCCTGCAAGACTGGTATAGTTCTAAGGTCGGGTACCTATAGGGTTTACAGGTCATCACCCTTAGGACGGACCGTTGTGCACGCTCCAGTTTTAACATGTAAGTCTTGCAAGATCCCCCCCAGGACGTAATACAATAGCCTAGGATGGATTGGCACATAGCGTAGTATACCTGCGTTAGGAGTTTGGAGTCGGCCACTGAACGCAATCGCTTGAAAACCCATAGAAGTTTTCTGACCCGTGTTGCTATCATGTCTATATGATTCTTCCATCGTAATTGGTCATCGACTATGACTCCAAGATATTTTATAGAGTCTGTTTGTGAAACAGTGAGGCAGTCACAAGGAAGTCCCTGGTTGTAGTCTTGGCATATATGAACTTGTAAAGTCAGGTGGCTGGGAATGTTCTTATTATTTATGATCGAAAAGGATATTTAGTTTTTTCTAAATTCAGGGTGAGCAAGTTATCTTTCAGCCATGTGGATATCACTGTCATTCCTGTTTCCGCACATTGAAAATTATCATAACGCACACTTTTGGGCTCCTAAAGAACTAGGCAATCCAAATAAGAAAAGAGTAAAGGGGTCACAACGACGATTTAGTGTAAATGTGTGGATGGGCATCATTTCCAACCATTTGATTGGGCCTTACTTTCTTCCAGACAATCTCAATGGTGAAACTTATGCAAAATTTCTTAAGAGGTAACTAAGGTGACCTACTAAATGATCTCCCATTACAATTACTGCGGGACATGTGGTTTCAACATGATGGCTGCCCTGCTCATTTCAGAAGAAGCGTTAGGGAATGGTTGGACACTAACTATCCTAACAAATGGATTGGACGAGGTGGGCCTTTACCCTGGCCAGCAAGAAGTCCCGACCTGACTCCCGTGGATGTTTATGTATGGGGGCACATGAAGAGCCTCGTTTACAGTGAGCCCAACCCCATATCGTCAGTGGAAGTTCTCAAAGAAAGGATAATTAATGCTGCTAACGACATAAGAAGAACATTAACCACTGGTGTAGTGAAAAGTGGACTAGTGGAGCGATCGACGATCTGAACAAAAAAAAATGCTATAAAAACTGAATGATCTCTAGGTCAGGATAGCGGGACATCGATGGATGGTGAAGGTTGTACCTAGCCGAGGGAGGCCTATGTTCAGTAATGGAAGCCAGTAGGCTGAAATGATGATGCTAAACTTAAGTCAAATTAATTAGATTAAATAAGCGCTATTTATTCTGACTGCCATGTAGCCTTAGAAACTAAGTTTCACCTTTGAGGTTAATAAATACCCTAGAGTGCTATACCTCGTTGGATAGCTGACAAAATGTAGATGTTTTTAAGCACATCTGCAGAGCAAGTGCCATAATATTTTTTTGAGATATCCTGAAAAGTTTTTTTTTTTTTTATAATTTGTACTTATTTTCTTAAGTTTCGATCGTCTACAATGATCTATTTAGTTAACTTACTTGCAATTTCATTGAGGTCATTAAGCATCTCATTCTTCATGTAAAAAACCAAAAAAATAATCATTAGAGTAAAAAAAAATCAAAATATTCAATTCAATAGCCGAAAAATTGGGCATTTTCATAAAAAAAAAAATCTCGAATATCTCGAAAACGGTTAAGTTTAGGATGGGGGGTTCCATAGTGAAATCATTTAGAAATGATGTGTACTACACGCCCTTAACGGATCTAGGTCGACTTTTCCTGTAACCCTGTATATATTAATGACCTCTGCAGCCTTCCTCTCCCCTACGGTAAGATTGTGTCTTATGCTGACGATACTGTGTTACTATTTACTGGTAATGACTGGGGTGAAACGTTTGAGAGTGCACAGCAAGGTTTTGACAAAGTCTCAAAGTGGCTACAGCAAAACATTTTAACACTTAATGCCGAAAAAACTAAGTACCTAACTTTCTCAATAATAAATTCTACCCAGCCATCGCAAAACTTGACCCTTAAGGCCCATATGTGTAGTAACATAACCAGCTGCTCCTGTAGAAATCTAGAGAGAACACAGTATATTAAATACCTTGGAGTAATAGTTGATCAAAATCTCAACTTCAAAAAACACGTTCAAATTCTCAGTTCCAAAATTCGTAAACTAATATATATTTTTAAAGGGTTAAGACATGTTGCCGAACCTACCCTTCTCAAAAACATCTACTATGCCCTGTGTGAATCTCTTCTGAGATACTGCATCTCATGTTGGGGGGGTACACATAAAACAACTATTCTCAAACTCGAACGTGCCCAAAGATCCATTTTAAAAGTATGCACCTTCAAACCAATCCTTTTCCCTACTGCTGATCTATACAGTTTTTGTGAGGTTTTATCTGTTAGGCAACTTTTTGTTATGAGTATAGTTTTGTTACAACATAAAAGTGTGCCCTTTCTAACTATTTGTAAACGTCGGAAGGACATCGTTTGTGACACCTTTGCAGCGCATACAAGCTTTATGACAAGATTTTATAAATTTCTTGGCCCCTTCATCTATAATAAATTGAACAGACTACTCAATATTTATCATACAAATAATTTTCAATGCAAACAAATAGTTTTCAAATGGCTCCTAACTAAAACGTATGATGAAACTGAAAGTATTTTCTCAATCACGTCCTAACTTAAAACATGAAAAATAGAATGAAATTTAGTATAAAGTTATATATGTACACTAACATGCACTACCCACTACGCTGAAATACATACATACACTACACACACATACATCTTCTCTATCCACACACACAAACTTTCTCATCATGTTTTTCTGTAATTTCTTATTATTAGTTTTAATTTATATTTTTACCTTTTGCTAGGTTATGTCGACAAGATAAAAAACTTGTTATGTACCGCTATGTTACTCTGCGGGAAGAGCGCTCTACTCATCCTAAAACACAGGGTTCACCCTTCTTTAGGGAGTAGTGACTCACCCATTGTTATAATTATTGTAATAACTATAACAAGTATTGTACCAATTTTTATGGAATAAAGCATTATCTTTTCTTATTATCTTATCGTTCCGCACCGATGTAGTTAGTGCCGTTATCAGAGCGGATCAAAGTTGGAAGTCCCCTTCGAGAAACAAACCTATCCAAACAAGCAATGAAAGCCTCTGTCGAGAGACCAGCAACGAGCTCGAGATGTACCGCCTTGGTGGATAAACAAACAAACACATATAGGTACGCCTTGTATTGCTTAGCGGTACGCAATCGTGAACTCTTCACCATAAACGGTCCTGCAAAATCCGTACCAACACCTGAAAACGGTCTGACCTCATTCACACGATCAGGGGGCAAGTCCCCCATGAGAGGTTGCATCGTGGCAGCCTTAAGTCGATAACAAGGCATGCACCGAAACACGATGTTCCGTATGACACGGCGGGCAGATAAGATCCAAAACTCCCGCTGGAGCGTGGCCAACAACGCGTTACAGCCGGCATGCGCGTTTTTAATATGACGATCAGTCACCAGCAATTCAACTAACTGTCCCCCCTTGGGGAGCAGAAGTGGGTGACGAGCCGAATACGACAATTCTGCCCCAAACTTCGAGGACTGTACCAACCGGACCAAATTCAACAGCGACTCGTTTCGCTCTGCCGGAGTCAGAATAGGGTTCAACGTTCGCTGATCGCGAGGAGTACGACAATTTCGAGCGAATCTCCTAATCCAAGTGGACACGTTTATCAACTTGTCAAGTGAGCTATACCGGTCCAGCAGAAACCCGGCGTCAGGGTCCTCAGCCTTCTGGGTAACATGCACGGCCGCTCTGGGGCCATGATCCGAAGATACTACTACATGGCTGTGGGGCCAGTCCGATTCTCTCTTGGCAAGCCAGGGTGGTCCCCACCACAAATGGAGTCTAACGAGTTCAGGAGCCCGACATCCCCTGGATGCACAATCAGACGGGTTCAATTCTCCTGGTACATGTCTCCAGGTCAGTGGGACCTCAGACGACACAATCTGGGAGACACGGTTCGCAACAAAAACCTCTAAGTTATGGACCGAAGCCTTCAGCCAGCACAAAACAATCTGGCTGTCCGTCCACGCGTACACCGTATCCTCCAAAACCACTGACCCACGCAACACTGTTAGAGTGTGATTCAAAAGTTTGGTCAAAAGAGCAGCCCCGGACAGTTCCAGTTTTGGAATCGTCATCCTTGTCCGAATAGGCGCTACCTTGCTTTTTGCCAAAACCAAACGCACGTCGACCTCACCGGTGGAGGTGACGGTTCGCAAATAAACCGCTGCCGCAAACCCTCGTTCAGAGGCATCACAAAACCCGTGAAGGGTTGCCCTGTAATCCCCAACAGGGACCAATTTCCTCGGCAGCGATACATTATTTATGTCCGATAGCGAGGTGAACATTCGCGTCCAATCATTCAACAAATCACCTGAGAGGTGGGTGTCCCAGGTCAATTGAGCCGCCCATAGCCTTTGCATAAAACATTTGAGAGCAAAGGTGACTGGAGAAATCCATCCATTCGGGTCGAACGTTCTCGCAATCGTTGACAGTACTGACCGCTTCGTCCAGGCCTTCGGTGTTTCTAAAACCACCCGATAGGTAAACTCATCATGGACGGGCCGGTACTGAATTCCAAGCACTGACAACATGTTAGGGTTGTCAGGATTCTCAAAAACGTGCGGGTCTTATTGAAACTCATCTGGGAGACCAGCCATCAACTCAGGGGAGTTGGACATCCACTTGCGTAGTTCATAGCCGCCTCGTTCCAGCAATTGAATGAGCTCGTCACGTCGGTCCAGAGCTTCCTCTACACTGGCTGCCCCTGTGCAGACGTCATCGACGTACAAATCTTGCTCCAGGATAGCGGCGGCTCTAGGATAGCTCACACGGTCACGCGACGCCAACTCACGCATCGCCAAATACGGGCTAGACCGTAACCCATACGTGTTCGTGTTTAACTCATAGACCTTGACTGGCTCGGCCGTGGTCTCACGCCAAAGTATCAACTGATACCTTCTGTCAGCCGGATGAATTACCGTTTGCCTTAACATCATCCGAATGTCTGCGACAAATACAATCTGGTGTCTCCGAAAGCTCGTGAGAATATCCGAAATATCACGACTGAACTTGGGTCCCGAATGTAGACACTGATTCAGGGACATCCCGTTCGAGGTAGGTGCTGACCCATCAAAAACAACTCGAATCTTGCCGGTAGGGGTTCGCAGGACGGCATGGTGTGGAAGGAAACAATGATCCTCAGATCTCTAGTCCACACCCGATACCGACATGTGTCCTAACGACTCATACTCCCTCATGAAATCAACGTATTTTTGTTTAAATACGGCGTCCCTTGACATCCTACGCTCCATCGACATCAATCTCGTCTCAGCCATCTTCCTAGATTCTCCTAGTGGCGGTCGATCGGCCCTGAAAGGCAGTCGAGTTACAAAACGACCAGAATGAAGGCGACCAGTACTATTCTGGTAAAACAACTCGCACTCTTCTTCGTCTGCGTCGACTCGACGAACGGTGGGAGGTTCCTCTATCTCCCAGAAACGTTGGATAGCGTCTGACAACGCTGAGCCAATAAGTATGCCATCTGACTCGGCAGGCCTAACCATTGGCAATGCCGGACCCATGATCACGTGATCAAACTTAGTATCCACAGCAATCAACCCGTCCGGCTGAAGAACTCGCCGATCCGACAACAGAAACCTACCCAGAACGTCTGCTCCCAGTAGCAGGTCGACCGGGGCTGGAGTGTCAAAATCGGGATCCGCCAACTTGAGTCCTGATGTCAGGAATCGAACGGCCGGATTCAACTTCACCAAGGGGTGTCTGCCCATGACATGCGTCATTACTAAAGCTTGCACGGATGTTTTTGTCAAAATGTCATAACGTGGAGAGAACGTGATCACCGATTGACCAACTACATTCGTAACCGTAACATTCCCCACGCCCCGTATTGATTTATTATACCTATTTACCTTGAGGCCTAACCATTTTGCTGAATCATTCGATACAATGCAGCCCTGAGCTCCAGAATCTAATAGGGCGCGAACGTATGTTGGGTTGCCCGCCAAATCCCAAACAAGCACAGAGGCGATCGGTAACACCACCGTCTCCGGTTGGGGGGCAACAAATGGTTGGGCCGCAAATTCTTAGCGAGGGCCCCCGGGGCCCCACTCTGCCTGTAACCGATCAGGTATGCAGCTATACGCCAGAGGGTCCCATTGTACAAATGGCCCACGCGCCGGTTCCATTGCCACCCTAAAATTCCCCGTAAAGGGGGGTGGGCGTGAATTCAACCGTGGCCGCTCCATGAGCGGGGGGGACATCACATGTGACCAACGAGGACGAGGCGACGAGCGGGGCGACAACTGAGGCGGCGTCCGAACCGCACCTGCATAGCTCGAAGGTGTCCCATGCCACCCGCCCGTTACGGCCTGCTCAACACACCCAATGTCCCGCTGAGTCGGATGCTGAGTCGCAACCGAAAACTCAGGGCCCCCCATTTAATCATCCTGAGTGCGGCCCTGCACCCTAGTACTGCCCTGTGCAAGTGGGGACGTTGGCCCCTGAGTTGCGCTCCGAGTCGCAAACGAATTCTCAGGGCCCCATGCCGTGTCACCCTGGGTATGGCCCTGTGGTGGCTGTTGGCCGGACCGGTACCTGCACAACAGATTGTTGTGGGGCCCACCACAATATCCGCACATTTGTGTGCGCGTGCAGTCCCTAGCCATGTGTGGCCCGAGGCACAGGAAACACCAGCTCCGCTGCTTGGCCATCCGGCGCCGTCCCTGAACCCTAAGTTCCCCGAACTTATTGCAATTGGCCACAGCATGGCCAATCTGCCTACAAATGGGCAGGTCTCACCATGTGGGGTCAATTCACTCACAGTCCCATACGACTGCCGGTTGGTGCGGTCCTTCCTCGTCGGAGGGCCCCTACTCAAAGCACTCCCGGCAGCTCTCTGTGGCTCCGAAGGATGGGTGACCGTCAACCCCAAATTCTCTGCCCGTCGAGCCTCCTCTTCCAAAAATCCGACCAAGGCGGAGAAGGCGGGCAGGTCCTCGGCCGACCTCCCGTGAGACTGTTTGAAACGAGTCTGCACGTCAGCGGGTAGGCGGGAAAGTACAATGTACAACAGTAGGTACGACCATTCACCAACCGGAAGTCCAAGATTCTCTAGAGCCTTGGTGACGGACAACAATGGGTTCAAAACCTCCGTCTGTATGGCCCCCACCTTGTTCACAACCGGGATACTAAACAAACGGTTCAGTTGGGCATCGGCCAACCTCCGTTTGTTGTGGTAACGTCTGACCAACAATTGCCTGGCCGTTTCATAGTTACCCTCCGTAACTGTCAAATGAGCGACCAGCTCCCTAGGCTCACCCCTCAATGCTGCCACCAGCTGAGCCATCTTAACAGACTTGGTAATGTCCGATCGCATGTGCACCAAACTGTCGAACAGATTGATGAAGCTCATCCATTCACCGGACACGCCGTCAAAAGTAGGCATAGTTATGGCAGGTAACCTGGACCCCGATCCCTGATGCGGCAGAGGTGCTTCAATGTCACCATCATGGCTGGACTCGCGCTGTCTACGTATGTCCGCAGCCTTCTGCGTGATAGCAGCTGCCATCTCCATACATTGGTCGACATCCCCTATCAACCGTGACAGCCTGTCGGGTGCACAACCATCAACTGATTCCACCTGCGCGGACAATTCGAGCACCTTATTGTAACGTTCCTTAACGTCCATAGACCGCTCCAATACCACATCATGCCTATCTAAACGGTCTATCAGACCGTGTGCGGAGGAAAACCATCTGAGTTCCTTAGAAACACCCTTCTGGATTTCAGATAACGACATGATCGGAACGATACTTACTCACAATTTGCAGTAACTCAATTTTATTGGACCCTCCAGTCTACAACCCAAACGAGGGAACCCTAAACCACAACTTAAACAATGTTGTTTTCCTTAAACAATAGGAACCGAGTTTTATATCTATATAAATTCTGTAAATACAATTTAGTTTCCCTTTATCATTATAACACATATACAGATAGTCAATATTAGTTCAAGTTATAAATTGCTATAAACTGAAAACAATGTAATAGCCTGCTATCAATAGATGTAACTACCTATGTTAACCAAAACATTCATTCAATAGCATTACTAGACCACTAATAGATTGACTAACTGGTAATTCAAAGCAAATTTCAATTCAATATCTGTCTGTCTACTACCAGCAATAGACTTATAGCTTACAATACTACCAATCTATGTGGATATAGGAACAACCAGTTACTTAACCGCCTATACCTACAGATTGATAGTCCCAAATCGTGCCTTCCTGGAGCCCTTGACGGCTGCAAATCTCAGGAAGCCACGCTCTAGCTACCAAAATGTTCAGGCTTCTCAGCACCTAATGACCTCGTAGGGGCCCATCAGCTACGAGGTAGCGTGACGATCAGGTGCCAAGAAGTGATGAACGTCGGCGATTCACCGAGCTGAAGTTATGTGGGGTAGATCTAACCTGGTCTGTGCTTCGGTCCCGTCAACCTCCTGTCTCTCTGCAAGGCCCGGGTGCACTAGGCTCTTCTTGGTAGACAGGTTCTTCAGCCAACCAGGTATGACTGGCGGGCCAGCTTCAATGAGCACAGTGTTCCAACACAGGTTATGTTCTACGTGGTAAATACAAATCGGGCACGAAAATCCGAACTTTATCTGGTTCGAGAGACAACAACACACTCAGCTATATTAACAATCCTGAGGGAATCCCGAATATATTCCAGATGCCCTGCGATTTAATTTCAACCCCTAACCAAAACGCGTTTACATTGCGAGGGATTTCGTCTGTCAGTTGTCAAAACTGCCTGATTGACAGCTAACGTCAAAATTAAAATGACCGTTCAGAAACCATCGATCGAATATCGATTTGGAATCGAACATACAGTACAGCCTTTTGCATTAGTTGAATAAATGATCTTTAAGTTATTAGAATTTTAAACTGTAAAATATCGATTTAAAATAAATATGTTAACACTTTTTTCGACCTAGAGACTTAAAACTTTGTAGAAAGATAACTTATTACTATATAAAAAGTACTCTCAGCATTTTAGAAAATTCTACCCCTATGGGGGTTAAAAAGGGGTTTAAAGTTTATATGGAGATCAATACATTTTAAAAGTAAGAGATTTGTAACTTTGGTCTTATTAAAAGGCTACAAAACTAATTTCAGAGTTTTTTCAAATTCATACCCTAAGAGTGTTAAAAGGGGCTTTAAAGTTTGTGTAAAGAGCAAGGCGTTTCTAAAGTAGGTATGAGATTTTTAACTTCGGGTTTAGACTGTTTGTTTAAAAACTAGAAAATTTATTGCAACGTTTTTTTAAAGTTATTATTATTATATATTTTATTGCATAAAATATCATTAAAAAACAATGACGCAGTGGGTAATAAAACTATCCCCTGAAGGAGTTCAAAGACGGTTTAAAGTTTTTATGGAGAGCAATCATTTTTCTTAGATGATAAAAAGGTCTACGCGGTCAAAGTCGCGGGCAACAGTTAGTTACTAATAAACAAACTAAATTAATTTCATCGTAAATTGAGTTTTGCTAGCACGCAATTCAGCATGTAGGGGTTTGTAAAAATAAAGGATTGTAACTATTAATAGAAACGAGAGTCTCTTTCAAATAAAGTTGAAAATATGCTTATGCTTGTAGCACAAGTTACAAACCTTTGTCAAATGGGCCCCAGACCAGGGGACTCACTGGGTTGCGTTAAATCTTTTTTTAGAATCCATGGACATTCTATATAAGTTGCCTAATCCGGGAAAAGAGAAGGAGCTGTTCAATTCGTGGCTGTACGCTGCGATATTTTGAGCCTTCCAAATGATTACATTTATCTATAAATACCGACGTGTATGTCACAGACATTTTGATTAAAAAGACCTCGCCGGAACCGATAATCATCGACGACAGCTCCAAACTTATAGTAAAAGTGTTGTAAGTTGTATGATTTTTATTGAGTATAGTCAGCATCATAAACATGTATATGTCACCGTTAGATTGTGAACACCGTCAGTTTATAATCTTACTCGCGATATTATAAACTCTCGAGAAATTGTGAACTGTCAAAGCCGTTCACATTTTAACGCAATATTTTTCATTAGTTTATAAACCATTAATGTCGAATCCTCAAATTGTGAACTGAGATTGAATCGGCATGCTACGGACCGCATACACAAAAACGAGGTAGGTTAGTTTATTTAGGTTGCTTTAGTTGCCCGAATGGCAAACCGCCCAGAAATAATTCAGCAAGCAATGGATGAGAAACAGCTTACTGTAATAGCATTGTTCGACTTCAGCAGCGCCTTTAACTGCGTCGATTTCGACATTCTCGTTGAGATACGTCTTTGAACGTGTCCTCCATATCTGCTAACTGGTTCGACTCTTATCTGAGAGGTCGCCAGCTACGTATAAAGTCGGAGACGACTTCAACGGTGTGGTGTGATCTCTTTGCGGGAAACCCCAGGGTGGAATACTCTCCCCTCTTCTTTTCTCTATCTTCATTAATTCCACCTCAGATGTCCTCTCCTCATCATATTATCTCTACGCCGACGATCTCCAATGTCTCGTCTCATGGTCTCCTTGTCAACCCTACTAAGTCACAGGCTATTATTATTGGTTCCAGGTACTCCCTTAACTTGTTACAGCATATTTCTATTACTCCTGTAACCTTTGATGGAACCATGATCTCATACAGCACCAAGGCCAAAAATCTAGGAGTTATGTTTGATAACCAGCTGTCCTGGTCAGAGCATGTCAGCGAGGTTAGTAGATGTGTATTTGCCACTTTCCACTCCCTCAGGTGTCTTCAAACCTTCCTGCCTCGTCAGACAAAAATCACGCTTGCCCAGTCTCTTCTTCTTCCCCTGATCGATTACGCTGCTGTCTGCTGGGAAAGCACAAACGAAGAGCAACTGAACAAACTCGAGCGATTTCAAAACCTCGTGATTCGGTTTGTTTTCGGTCTGCGTTCGACCACGTCTTAGAGTATCGCAGGGAGTTGAAATGGCTCCCGATTCGACTTCGACGGGATTCCCATATCCTCATTTGCCTCTTCAATATTTTATGTAATCCTCGCTATCCTGGCTTCTTACGGGATCGCTTCGTTTTTCTGTCTTCGGATAGGCCACGGAGATCTCCCACTCGGTCACTACTTACAACTCCGCAACATAACACTGCCGTTTATGAGAATGGGTTCAGACTACGAGCTATCAGTCTCTGGAACAAACTCCCCAGCGCCATCAGAGACAGTCCGTCAATTCACACTTTTAATAGTCGTTTGAAAGAACACTATCTATCTCTTCCATGATAAGTATTAGTATTTATTTGTATCTACTATGTGTGTATAAGTTACATATTTGTATATAGCATTATTTTTAGTGTTATGAAGTTTTTTTTATTTTTTATTGTTGTATACATAGTTTCTTTTAGTTTCTTTTTTTTCTATCCATTCTAGGTTTCCTGGAAGAAATAGCTTGTTAGAGATAAGCTCGCCTTTGTACATGTTCTTTCCTTGATATTTGTTTTGTTATCACTGTTTTGTGCAATAAAGTATGACAAAGCATTACAAAGCGCACAGGATGCGTTTCCAATGCTGCCAATTTGATCTAAGTTCACAATTTGGCATTGAGGGATTATAAACTAACGAAAAATCATGCATTAAATTGTGAAAGGTTTTGCCAGTTCATAATATCGTGAGTAAGATTATAAGCGCACGGTGTTCATAATCTGACGGTAACATGTTGGAAAACGTATTTATGAATAAATATAAACATAAAAATACTAATAAAACATGTTAAATAATAATAAAAAATGTTTTTAAATAAAGTTATTTAACGTCTGTATATTACTACAATAGTACATTACTGCAGACGCCGGAAAAGAAGGGCTTGCCGGCTGAATAGGTATAGACCGGATAGGAATACGAAGCCGGCAAGCTCTATTCACGGCCAGAGGCATGTATAGTGCTTTATTCACACATGCAATGAAATAAAAAAATGCTTATCGTAATTTGGTCATCCGTTGATGTTTTTTGCCCTGAGTATAAAATTAAATATATAACTACCTGCCCATATTACCTGCAATGTATGTATAAGATTCCATTTCAGTACCCGTTTCGACAGCGGCGCGCAACGTGATACTTCCAAGCCTATTATAGCGCACGTAATGACGACATTTTGTTGCATGTGCGAAAAAAATATTTTTTACTGTGATTTTAAACCGTGGCTGATGCCGAAGGATATTTGCCTCACGCGCCTCACGTCAAATTTTACAAAAGGGATGATTGGCACTTTGTATTTTTTATTGTGATTAGTATCACAATCAGCTACATAGTTACTTTGGGGTCATTAAGCGTAAGCGGCACAGCCGGACGTGTTTACTGTTGCTTCAGTTAGTTTAATTGATAAAAATAGCGTATGCTACAGTTTTGACCTAAAGAAGAGGTCTACCAGTGATAACCATTCTCTTTCGAAGTTACCTAGTGATTAACACACCACATCAAGCCCTAAAAGTGAGTTTTAAGACAATTACTCAGACTATGCCATCAAGCGTTGGCGATCTGCTGTCTCACTCCTACATCAGAAGAGACGGGATACTTCTGTCTCAATCTCACAGCTCCGACCGCTGCAGTGAATCATCCGCACAGCTGCCACAAACATATCGGCAAACCAAGCGGAGAGACAAGCGGAGCGTTTTTCTCGATATGGCCTCATCGGATCCGAAAGCGGCAGGTGGAACCCGGGCCGAACGGGGGCCAGCGAAAACTAAAGCCACATTGGAACCACAAGGCTCAGAATCTCCAAGCCTTAGCCTAGTGATGGAAGAGATACGCGGTCTGAGAAACGATTTAAACGAGGTAAAAAACAACCTGGAGACCATCTCGTCAATGCTAGTGCGTTTGGGTTCTGTTGAAAAGAAGGTGGACCAAGGCAAAAAAGATTTGGATAATCTGCAGCTGTCAGTCAACGAAATGCAAACCATCATAGACATGCAGGCCCAACAGCTAGTAAAGAATGAGATTGAGATTGTGGGAATTCCGGAAGTGGAAAACGAAAGCCTTTACCATATTGCCACGGTACTTTCCAGCAAGATAGGCATTGAACTAAAGGAGACTGACGTAGACGACACTTACCGCGCAGGTCCACGTAAACAAACACAATCCTCCGAAAATTTAGACTCTAAACCTAAGGGACCTCGCCCCATCGTGGTACGCCTGTTGCGCAAATCGAAGCGTGATGAAATTTTAAAAGCAGCTAAAACTAGAAAACTCAACAAAGTCAGCTCTAATGAATTTGTACCTGGTACTTCGAAGAACGTCTTTGTTAATGAGCGGCTCACCCGGAAAAACAGGCAGTTATTTCATGAAGCCAGGCAACGGGCAAGTGTCTACGACTACAAATTCGTCTGGATCAGCGGTGGAACTATTCTCTTACGAAAAGCAGAAAAGAAACCAGCCATTCCTATCAAAAACATCCACGACCTGGACGAGAAAGTGGGACCTAAGTGCCCCACCCTCACTAAGCACTTGGCAACATCCTCCGATTCACCAGAACATCACGACGAGAAGTTGGAAAATGAATGCCACACCCCTACAAATTCAAGTCCTAACTCTTTTTATAGTGATGTCTCTGCCAACACCAAAAATACCCCCTGATATAATCTTAATATGCTATCTATATCTACCTTGCATTATATTACTAACACCTACTTTTTCCTACACTTTATTATTTTTTACTGTTAATAAGCGCATCTCATTCCTAGAGACAAAGCATCTTTTAGCAAATAGGCAAACTCGACATACCGAAACTCAAAATTTAAGCTATTACAATTTCCAAGTTTACATAAAACACAAACTAAGCGTCACTGGACACTTCAGGAACTCAGGTAAGCTAGAACAACTCGCAGTTTTTGTTTACCACAGGCCTTGACATAGAAAAGGAACTAGAAGAAATTTTTGTCAGGGAATGTCATATTGTTCATACCTTAGAACTTTGTAAAAATATTATTACTAATGAACATAATATAAAAATTCTTGCTTTAAATATACGTAGCATAACTCGTAACTTTGACGAATTTTTCATATCTTTTAAACGATTAAGTATGGACATTGACATAATAATTTTAACGGAGTGCTGGCTACAAGAAGGGACTGTAATTGGCTCAATTGAAGGGTATACCCATTTTCGCTCTAATTTATTTATAAACAAGGCTGGCGGAGTAGTTGTGTATGTAAAATCTTGCTGGAATGCGTCCATGTACGAACCACATTTCAACGAATCAAATTTTATCATTGTGGAGGTGCCGCACAAATTCACAATAGTAGGAATTTATAGATCACCTTCGTTCACATGTATAAAATCCTTCATCTCTGATTTAGACACGGTCCTTGAAAACATAAAAGACAAAAATTTTGTGATTGTTGCGGGCGATTTTAACATCAATACGATGCCTGAAACGACCACTCCAGCAGAACGCTCAGAGTACCTCTGTCTAACCGCTGAGCATGACCTGGTGCATTCGGTGGACAAGCCAACCCGACTATGGTCTGGATCACATTCTTACCAGGTCGCATCACATCACTACGGGAATAGTTTGTAACTCTGGAATAACAGACCACAATATGATAATAGTGGGAATCCATAACGCCATCAAGCCGGAAAAACAAAAGCGCTTAGTCACCAAATACAACTTTGATGCCATTGAGAGCCAACTAAAAAACGTCGACTGGTCACCTATCACTGAAGCGACAAGCGTGTCGGCTGCCACAGATTTGTTCTTAGATACATTAAACAGTATAATTAGTCAAAATAAACAGTCATTTCAAGTCAGCCGCAGCAAGTATAATGTGAAGCCATGGATAACCCCGGGACTTATGAAATGTATGAGACATCGCGACGCTCTCCATTTGAAAGCACGGAAACTACCAAACGACGTAATATTACAAATAACCTATAAACGGTACAGAAACTTCTTTACTGACCTACTGCACAAGCTGAAACATCAATTTGAAAGAAATCAATTAGAAGAAAATAGAAATAATCCGAAACAACTGTGGAAAACAATCAAAGATATATGCCATTATAACAAGAATATAAACCCAGCATCAGAACTCAAATACATTAAAAATAACACCTGCAGCTCATTAGACTCTTGTAATGAATACTTTGCAGGTGTTGGTCAAACCCTGGCTAACAATATCCTTCAAATCACAAAAGAAACAGAACAATCCTTAGCATCAAAAATCTGTGCAGCTGATGGCAGTCCGTCTTCCTGCTTTTTCATGCATCCTACAGACGAAGTCGAGGTCTCCTCACTTCTCCAACTCCTAAAGGTCCAGAGCGCTCCAGGACTTGATGATGTCAGTAATAGTTTAATTAAGCGCTTTAAACATACCCTTCTATCCCCGCTGACCCATATATTTAACCTCAGTTTATCGCTCGGAGAATTCCCTGAATGCTGTAAAGTTGCATTGGTATGTCCCATACACAAAAGTGGCCCCAGAAATATCCCGGCAAACTACCGGCCGATTTCGTTGCTCACTAGTTTTTCTAAAATACTCGAGAAACTGGTGAACAAAAGGCTAATGTCCAATCTCGAGAAAAATAATCTTCTAAATAAAAAACAGTTTGGATTCAGGCGAGAAAAATCTACAGAAGATGCAGTTGGAGCACTCACGAACCTCGTAACCAACTTTTTGGATGACGGAAAAACACACCTGTTTTTAGACTTGGCAAAGGCTTTTGACACCGTTTCGGTCAACATCCTGCTGCAAAAACTTGAACATCTGGGAATCCGAGGTACAGCTCATGATTGGTTTCGAACATACCTCACACATAGAAGGTAGAGTGTTAGGATAGACCAGCAACTAAGCTCACAGAGAGTTATCAGCTATGGCGTTCCCCAAGGGAGCATTCTAGGCCCATCACTGTTTTTGATTTATCTCAATGACATCTCCTCCCATGAAAACATGAATACAGATCTCTTCTGTTACGCAGATGATACTGCCATAATATTTAATGGCAGCTCGTGGGAAAATGTTTTGGAAAGAGCCGAACATGGTATGACAAACTTAGGACACTGGCTTAATAGGAATCTCCTGACTTTGAATGCTGATAAAACTAAATACATAGCTTTTCATAAAACTCGTGCCTCAGCTCCTCCTATTTCGAAGGATATTATAGTACATAAAAACTGTTGCATTCAACAAGACTGCTTATGCCCACGTATACAGCGTATTAAGACCATAAAATATCTTGGTATTTTGCTAGATGAAACGTTATCATTTAAAAATCATATCAACATGATGTCAAGCAAAATAAGAAAAACCATCCACATTATGAAGGCTTTGAGGCATAGTGCAGAAATAACGTTACTCAAATCCATTTACAAAGCTATTTGCGAGTCCCTCTTGGGCTACTGTCTACCTATATGGGGAGGAGCAGCCAAGACGATTTTCATTGAAATTGAAAGGGCGCAGAGATCGGTGCTTAAGGTTATGACCTGCAAAAATCGCCGTTACCCAACCGACCGTCTCTTTCAATCACTGAAACTGCTAAGCGTACGACAGCTATACATTGAAAGATCAGTGCAAATTCAACACAAAAAAAATACTTTCTTCACCAGAGTACCCATGGCTCCTCTCAAGAAGAGTTTTTAGACTTTGTATCAGCCCCGTTAAAACATCATTTGCCCAGAAATACTCCAATTATCTACATCCCTACATTTACAATAAGATCACACAAAAACTAGATCTCAAAACGTCTACAATAAAAGAAACAAAAATTAAAGTAAGAAAATACCTCACTAGCTTAAATTATGATGAAACTGAAAATATTTTAAAATAAACGAATATGTTTAACTAATAAAATAAATACGAATAAATAATAAATATACGAACTTTAGATGCGCTTTCAACCACATATTTTTTATTAAAATTGTTAATCTTTTGTCAATATAGGAACCTATTTTTTACAATTTTAGAATCATTTTGTATATTTAAACTTGTTTAAGTACACATTAATTAGTTTAAAGTCATACCTCACACACACTAACTCTAGCACGTAATGAAATTAATCAATGCAACACAATTCACAATTTTCCGCTTACGATCGATAAGTTCATGGCACTCGATTTGTGACGGTTTCCGCGATAAAGGTTAGCCTAGTGCGGAGATCGCAGTAACTATATTAAAATTTATCCGAATACCCACACATGCTATTAGTAAGTTTTCACAATTGTAATCTATTTTGGCAAAATAAACGTATTTGTATTTGTATTTGTATTTGTATTAATTTTGTTTCAAATGCACTTATTTCAAGGCACACAAAACAGTATTCGCTCGTAAACAGTACTACATATAATCCAGTATAATTTACAACAAAGTTAACAATTTTTTTAATGTTAATCCAAAGGTATCACTCGAGTGCAAGACCACTGTCTCAAAATGGCTCAAACCCCTGGACTATAAAGCAACAAAATTAGTTCTCAAAATAACAAAATAAAAATCTAAATAAAAAACAGTGATTCATATTTATTTTATTTCCGATTTCATTACATATTCAGCTTAATTATTACATATTTAATTTAATTTATCAATCTTATTTAGTCAGGATTTATTTTAAGTTCGTAAACATTACTATAAATGTTCTCATACACACTTTTGAATAAATGATGAATAAAAATATAATGAAAACAGTGTGCAGACTAAGTCATAATTCCCTCCCCTCCCAAAACACATTAACAGGCACTACTCTAAATACTTTCAGAGACTCACTACACCTCTCATCTTCTCACCACATTCACTCTACTTGACATTTTCACCAAAATCTATGTTTTAACGATAAAATTCACACCACATGCATTTATTTTTCTCTACTCTATTTAATTATATTAAGACGCTGATTAAATAAATATGGGGTGCTGTTTTCATGTGTTTTTCAGGAAATACTGGGCAAATCGTAATTAATTTCTGGTATATGTAATTTGACTATATAATCTAGAGATTCTTAATTGGAAAACATGTTTGGATAAAATTTTCTCGATAGAAAATAAATACAAAGTCAACCCTTTTTTTATGGTTTTATCCTATTACACCGCAGTAGTAAGTGAATATGACTGTGTGATAATTGCAATGTATGAACAATTGTTATTTCTAACGATTTTCAATTTGAAAGTTAATTCCCTGAAATAGTTTATTTTTTATGATTTTTTTTTACGTTTTGGCGCTTACGTTGTTTCAGATTAGTCGCGAATGCATTATTGGCATCCCGCTTTTTCTTATTCGCGTATAATTATTGCATCTCACTTCCACTCGACAGCGCATTTTTATTCCATCATCGCCTTAAGATTTAATAAAAAAAAATCAAATCTGAAATTACGATAGAATTTATCTAAAGTTTCTCATGGGGTAACTAACTATGTAACTTTTCGAACGAACGTTAGGATAAATCAAATGTCATTTTCCCCACACAAAAATGACCATGCAGATCTACCTACCGTAACTACCTACAAAACGTTAATAGCAGGAGAAATGTTCATCTACTTTCATTCACGTATCTAAGTACCTACATATTAACAAAACACTTTAAAAACGCGTCCTCCACTGCAACACAAGTCACCGCAGGAAAATTGATTACTAACTATGAAGTCTGCGACAGTTCGATTGACTGAACTTACTTTATTAATACTTCCGTTTCATTTTTGCGACGTTGCCGCTCCGCCGCGCCAGTTTCAAAATACTAGTTTCCGCAGTAAATGTTGATCAGGAAATGTTTACAATGATCAAATCAAATCAAATCAAAAATCATTTATTTCCATAGGATGTTGTAACATCACTTAGATCCGTCATTACATTTTTTTGGGTGAGTTCACTAACATAATGGCGGAATCTGTGGAGAATAGCTCACCGAAGAAACTCCACAGTCGTCGCATCTATTGCGTTTCCTTTTTTAAATAAAATATTGTCAAATTACAAAATGAATGAATGAATATATCGAAAGCCTGTTACTCAAACAATCTATTCCCATGGACATCTGTCCTCTAAGTAATCAGATATCCTATAGTAACCTTTTTTATACAATTTCTGTTTTATTATTATTTTAAACTTGTCTAAAGGTAAGTTTTTAATATCAGTAGGGACCTTATTGTAATAACGTATACAATTGCCTTTAAAAGAATTACTAATTTTATGTAGTCGGCTTACATAAGCAACCAACTTGTCTTTATTTCTAGTATTAAAATTGTGTATATCACTGTACTTCTGAAAATTAGTTATATTTCTTTTTACATACACAATATTGTCATAGATATATTGAGACACAAATGTCAGAATATTGATTTCTTTAAACTTTTCCCTCAGTGACACTCTAGGCCCTAATCTATAAATTGCACGAACAGCCCGTTTCTGCAGAATAAATATACTATTAGCATTCGCAGCGTGACCCCACAATAAAATACCATATGTAGGTCATTAGACTATGAAAGTAACTAAAGTAGACTAGTCTAGCGGTGTCTACGTCGGTAAGAGCTCTAATTTTTTTAACTGCGAACGCTGCCGAACTCAGTCTGTTCGACAATTTATTTATATGAGGATCCCATTGTAGTTTGGCGTCTAAAGTAATGCCCAAAAAGACAGTCGACTGCACAAGGTCCAATCTCTGTCCTTTTATAAATATGTCTGTAGTTACCGGGTTCACATTGGGTAACACGAATTTAATACATTTAGTTTTCTTTTCATTAAGTAATAAATTGTTAACAGTAAACCAGTTCACTATACTAGAGATAGCATTGTTTACCTCGTCATAATTTGATTGCTGTCTTTTAACTTTAAATATCAAAGAAGTATCATCAGCAAACAATACTAACCCATGTTTTGCTTTAACAAGGTAAGGTAAATCATTAATATATACTAAAAACAAGAAAGGACCAAGAATTGAACCTTGCGGTACGCCCATACTTATTGAAGACCCAGGTGATCTTTTCCCATTAACATCGACCATCTGAACCCTATCTGTTAGATATGACTCCAGAAGGCCAAGTGCCTGATCTTTTACACCATAATGGCGTAACTTCCTGACAAGAGTGTCATGATGGACGCAATCAAAAGCCTTGGATAGATTGCAGAAGACACCTATTGCATCCATTGCGTCTTCCCAGGCATCAAAAATATTGTCGATTAGTTCAACACCAGCATCGGCTGTTGAACGACCCTTTGTGAAACCAAACTGAGCAATATGAATTAAATTATTGAGATAAAAATGACTTTGCAATTGATTAAGCATGAGTTTTTCAAATATTTTGCTAAGCGTTGGTAGTATCGATATGGGTCTAAAATTGGTGGGGTCTGATGGTCTGGGGTCTGATACTACCAGCTTTGAATAAAGGTATAACTTTACTTAGTTTCATCAAGTCAGGAAACACACCATTATCTATACATTGATTAAATATACAACAAAGGTGAGGTGCAATACAATCTACAATGGAACTAATAATTTTTACTGATAGACCATTGGCGTCAGCTGTCTTTTTCATTTCCAGGGATTTAAACGCTTTTACAATGTCTTCATTATTTACGTGCCTAAATTTAAAATCTGTTTTACATTCCTCAAAGTTTTGTTTAAGTATAGATTCAGCAGCAGCGGGAGATGAATTTAAAGACTTGGTTGTTGAAACTGGAATGTCCGTAAAGAGATTTTCGAAAGCTTTTGCTACTTCTAGGTCTGTACTTAGCAATTGATTATCTATCTTAAGCTTGAAGTTATTATGTGTAGCTTTGGCCTTTCCAGTCTCTCTGTTTATAATTTGCCAAGTCGTTTTCATTACATTGCTACTAGATTCAATTTTGTTTTTGATGAAATTAGATTTAGCTACGGCACAAACGCGTTTAAACATTTTTGAATAACTACGAACATAATCTAGAAAGGCCGTATTTTTGTTATATGATTTCTCTTCATAGAGTTCATATAATCTTCGTCTGCTCCTATGAATTCCAACTGTCGCCCAATCACTAAACAAAGCATTGTTATTAACTTTTATAGTTTTTGATTTAAATACCGTATCATATTCATTTTTGACAAGGTTAAATACTGAGTTGTACAACAAATTTGGATCGTCACTGTATGATATTTCCCATAGTTTATCTAAAATATTATTCCTGTAGTGTTCAAGCCGAGTGTCACTAACGTTCACACATGTAATATCCTCTTTTTGGTCCTTTTTTATTTTAATATTGAATATACCTATCTGACCAGAGTGATCAGAGGTTAATTTATTGATGACCGATTTGAAAATGGGCGTAATGTTAGTAAATATATTGTCAATGCAGGTAGCAGATGTTGCAGTAATTCTAGTAGGCTCCAAAAACAGATAGTTCATGTTGTGACATAAAAATAAAGATTTTAATCTAGTACAAATATTATTATCCTCTAACAGATTAACATTAAAATCACCACAAATTTTTAACAAAGTTTCAAAAAAGGCGGTTAAAAGATCAACAATGGCCGTGTCAGTCGGCGACGAGATAGAGGCTTTGCGGCATACTTAGGCACAGCGTTGCAAGGGGAGAATTATTATATAGCTATTATAGCACGATATACTCAAAACTTCCTAAGTAATAGCGGGTAAAGACTGATCAACAATTGATGCGGATTTTAGCCTGATCAACAATAGGAGGACCTAATATATATATATATATATATATATATATATATATATATATTAGTTCCTTAGATATGAAATTGGCGTTTCGCCGTACTGGCCACTTTGAATATCTCCTCTATGGTTAGGAATTCCAAATTCAAATTTATACAGCTATTTACTCATGTATTTGTGTTTCTAAAATTATAATTCATTTATTTTTTCCTCAATTGTTTTTTTTTGCTCACTCAGCTTACAAAATGGAAAACTTGAAATATCGCGTTATTTACGAGTATGAGTTCTACCGTGGCACCAGTGCTGCAGAGACGCCTCGAAGGATTAATGATGTGTATGGCGACGGTGCCGCAATAGAAAACACAGTGCGTTTTTGGTTTCAACGTTTTCGTTCTGGAAATTTCGACCTGCAGAATAAGCCGTGGAAAGCCGGAGACCAAAGTTGATAATGAAGAATTGAAGGCTATTGTGGAAGCGGATCCATCGCAAACCACGTCCGAGTTAGCTGCAGGCTGCGGTGTTAGTGATAAAACTGTTTTAATCCACTTGAAGCAAATTGGGAAGGTGAAAAAGCTTGAAAGGTGGGTACCTCACGAACTGAGTGAAGCAAATTAACAAACGCGCGTTGACTAATGCGATGTATTACTCACCCGGCACAATAATGAATAGTAGATTATTAACCAAGGGGATAAAGCAGTGTCTTCTGTCGCGGGTGATGATTTAAATCGCGAGCGTAATGAAGGACTCGAGGTTTACTCCCGAGCGTAGCGAGGGTGTTAAAAACTTAAATCACGAGCGAAGCGTGGGATTTAAGACGAGTCCTGAGTGTAGCGTGGGATTTAAGTTCACCCAAGACTAAGACACCTTTATCACCGAGGAAAATACTCTACTTTTCGTACCATTTGCGAAAAAATTAACACAATAATAATATGGGATAAGCCTTTATTAAAAATAATGACAATTAAAAGTAAAAGTTAACATTCGAAGCATTGGTCCAATTATTGATAGAGAGAGTTACATTTTTGTTTGGTATATTTATTGTTGATGAGTTGATTTGAGTATTTCTCTGTTCTTGCGTCTGAGGAACTTGCGTTTCATTGTAGATAGTATACGTCGGAGATAGTGGTGCATCGTGAGTTACGGACAAAGATAAGATGCCGGAAGTTGATGGTTGTGGCTCTGATGGATTAAGTTTTATATTTTTGTTAATTTGACTGCTTAATATGGTTTTATTCGCCATTGAGCTTTCGATAACACCCTCAGCTACTCTATCAGACCTCCAACCACCGTGTCTTTTTATTGACGTAATATCCGCCCCTGAATCCGCCAAGAAAGTCGCCGAAGTTCTTCTAAAGCAGTGACCGGTGTATAGTTCAACATCTTTAAGTTTTAAATATTTAGAAATTTCCTTTGGCATATTGCTAATTTTATTTTTGCCGATGGCTTGTCGAGTAAATTTCCCATTCCGATAGTTTATAAAAAATCTATTGTTTTCCATGTTGGTGGAACGTAATGCTTGGTATTTATGAATGATTTTAGTATATTGTCCTTGTACAATGAATGACCGATTTTCCTTTGTCTTAGTTTCCTTTACATTAATCAGCAGCAATTCATTGGAATGATTTTCTACGTCCTCCACCTTTAAGTTTACAAGTTCACATCCGCGGCAAGCACCATTGAGTCCACTTTAAGGCCACCTATCACAAAGATAAAAAACAGGTAAATATATAGAATAATTACCATTACTAAGATACGAAATATTCATAGTTAAATCATGCTTACTTTTGTGGCCAGAAAAATTTCATCAGGAGCTTCATTAAGAAATTTTTCCACATTTTGAGTCATAAAATTTTTAGACTTCTTTGCACAATGCCTGTCTGATTTTCTTTTTAAAAAAGCCAGTAATTTCGTGAATGTATTTATTTCAATGCTATGTTTGATGGTTATGGTAGCTTTCAGTTTTGAGTATATGCACTAAAGTATATTCTGATTCTTTGTCTTGGATAAATAATCAAAATAGACAAGAAGTACTGATTCTGAAATTGATAGGCCTTTCGCACTTCTCCACGTTGAAAATTCTTCATTAGTTTTTAAATAGTTTTCCTTGGATTTGTTGGAAGCAAATTATTTATAATTGCGGCAGCATTTGCACTGATGGAATCCGACAATTCACTGTCACTGTCGCTTTGATTTAACATCGTAACTTATTTTTTAGAACATTAACTTATTTATAAAAATAAATTAAAATAAACTTAACGTTTATGTAGGTATTTGAAGAAAACAAAAACGCGGCAAACTCCTAGACTAATATTTTTTTGTCGGAAAAGCAAAGGCATCAAGCTCATACGGCTGCGTCGGTTTTCGTAATTTTATTTAATAATCATAACTGCATAATAAATGCGTATTCCTTTTTCAAAAAGATGTATAATGCATTATAAACAAACTCATTGGTGTAAACACAGATGTAGTTCAGTATAAATTTCGGTAAGTATTCCAAATTTAAATCACATTCTCCCCTAGAGGATGAATGAAATTCAGTACAATTTTCTTTCCCTGTTTTCAACAGATTAAAAATGACTTTTGTTATGTTCGCTTTTTGTGGCATAGAATGTCACTTTTTTGAGCAAGTGGTACGAAAAGGATTTTAAATCGAATCATTACCTGTAATGAAAAGTGGATCCTGTACGATAATCGGAAGCGCTCATCGCAATGGCTGAACCCTGCCGAACCAGCCAAACCATGCCCCAAGCGAAAATTGACTTCAAAAAAGTTACTTGGGAGCGTTTGGTAGACTAGTGCTGGTATCGTTCACTACAGCTTTCTTAAATCTGGCCAGACGATTACGGCAGATGTCTATTGTCAGCAATTGCAAATCACGATGGAAAAGCTAGCTGCTAAACAACCGAGGCTGGTCAATCACTCTAGGCCACTGCTGCTTCATGATAACGCTAGACCACACACTGCACAACAGACGGCTACCATATTAGAGGAGCTTCAATTGGAATGTCTAAGACATCCACCGTACTCTCCGGACCTTGCTCCAACAGATTACCATTTTCTTCGAAATTTGGATAACTTCTTGAAAGGGAAAAAATTCAACTACGATGGGGCAGTCCAAACCGCCTTCAAAGATTTTATTGATTCCCGCGCGTCCGAATGTTTTTTTTTAGTAAAGGGATCGAAGAACTACCTATGAGATGGCAAAAGTGTATAGATAGCAGTGGTACATACTTTGATTAAATAAATATATTATATTTAAAAAAAAACGACTTTATGTTCCTCCCATGCCAAACGCCAATTTCATATGTAAGGACCTAATATATAAAAGACTACATTTTTCTATTCCAGCCAGCTTTGCTTGCATGGAGTCAAATCGTTAGAAGGTTGATGAAGTTATAAAGTTATACTGCTTCTTATAACATAAGGCATCCTAACCTCATTTGAGGTTAACTTAGCTTTGCCAGTGCCAAGTGCAGTTGAAAGATCACTTGTTGTGTTTTTTAAAATTAACTTCAGATGAATGAAACTCTTTGCCTCCAACTACGCCGCGCCACAAAGCGGACCAAAAGTGGGCATAGGTACCATTGACCTTTCTGATATGACAGTCGTTTGAAATGACAGCTCCTGACACCAATAATCAATAATCGCGCTTTGTTAAATCAAACGTCAATTTGAAGTACGAAAACAATCTCAATTTCAAGCGGATTTACCGCCCGGTGGCTACGAGATTCATACTCTTTAGACCGCGCTCATTTAGTAATCGGGTTTTAGATTTTAGGGTTCCGTACCCAAAGGGTGCCAAACGGGACCCTGTACTAAGCCTCCGCTGTCCGTCTGTCTGTCCGTCCGTCCGTCCGTCCGTCCGTCACCGGGCTCTATCGGATCAACCGAAATAGGTAGAGAGCTGAAATTTTCATAGAATGTGCATTTCTGTTGCCGCAACAGCAACAAATAATGAAACATACCGATTTTTAAGAATTAAAAGAAGTACTCTTAGAAGAAATTATTGGTATGGCCATTTTCTTAGCTATTTTGTTTTATTTGTTGATCGGTGAAAAATTGACTCTCCCGATCTTATCAGGAAAGATTTTTAATTGCAGATACATATTAAGTTTTGTGCTTAGTTATTTGTCGATTATATGATTAATAATTGCTCATTCGAATTATTATAAATAATATCAAGCTTTTGTCATTGTGCCGGTCGACTATGTTAGTCATATTTCCACGTAATGTTAAGATAAGTTGACGACCGTCACAGATAAGGTATATTTATATTCATCACGTAGTTTTGTAGTAAGTTGTTTATAAGCGTATAGTATTTCCTATAATAATTTAGTCTAGTATTTGCGCGCATCTCAAGCCTTTTACTTTACTCCCGAAGATGTCGCTATCCGTATAATTGGCTCTGGCAAAGTGGTGACCCGACTTCTGAACATCAGCAACCTTCGGTAATAGCAGCATGGACCCAGCCGAGAAGAAAACTCTGTGTGCTGCCACCTTAGAAGTGCAAGCAAGAAGCACTTCGTCCAAGATCGCCGAGCCCCGACTACCAAGACGACATCAAGCAAGCCATGACCGGACCAGATTGAAAACGGACCAGATGGCTTCTGGTCCGTTTTCAATCTGGTTTCAAGATAAATAATTTCAACTGAAGATTTCCCGCATCGAACTCAAGATACCGCAAGAACAATGAACCGATAGCCAGCTGACTGCTGATTTATCAAAATGGAGCTCGCACCAGCAGAAACGAACGCGTCGGCAAATTCATTCACAGCAAGCAGCTTTTCAAGTTCAAGACATAGGAAGCCGTTCCAGCCCCCAGAAGAGTATTGAAACATCATCGATATACCTAATTCAACGAATATTGAAATCATCCAGGAAGAACATCGCACGAAGAATAATCAAATCACTGAAGAGAGATATATATAAACAATTGGTGTACAAGATGTGCCCTATGTTGCCAAATCCCAAGGTTATTAGGCACACAAATTTCATCTATCGACAACTTAATATTCACTCAAGAGTGAAGAGCACGCACGTACATATGACGTACGAGATTATTGACTGCCTACAGCCAAGGTTACAGATTTAATGCTGACGCTGATTCAGCGCAATCATCCTTGTGTAGGTACGGTCGCAATTATAAACAAACAGTGATTACAACTTTAACGACGTGCGATGTAAATTGACTCATCGATTCCTGAAAAACATGGGCGGCTGCATCAGACGACTCTTCTGCGGATCTTTTCCAGGTTATAGGTTAGGTTAGTTTACTAACCGCGAAGCCCCATTTTCCTAGTGTTTTTCTGTTTTCCAGTTTTTAGTTTATTTTATGTAGTGTGCGGCCAGATACAAGACACGCCTGTAGGTAAATATTAAGTAGAATTCACATAACAGTAGTTCCTTTATTTTTCTAATTCGTGAAAGATTTACCTTTAGATTAAGTTGAAGTATGCACAATTACTATCTAATTTACGTTTATCAAAAATCCTACTAGTTATTATTGCAGTTGATATAAGTTTGTTATGGTATATTTTTTCCCTAAAGGGGGGAGTATCTGTGCCGGTCGACTATGTTAGTCATATTTCCACGTAATGTTAAGATAAGTTGACGACCGTCACAGATAAGGTATATTTATATTCATCACGTAGTTTTGTAGTAAGTTGTATATAAGCGTATAGTATTTCCTATAATAATTTAGTCTAGTATTTGCGCGCATCTCAAGCCTTTTACTTTACTCCCGAAGATGTCGGTCTCCTCCCGATGAATTCCCTCTGGCAAAATCATATTTGATTTTATTTCTGTAAAATAAGTTACTCAATTTCTCTCCACTTCCGGTTTCAATGAGCAAAGAGTTTCGTTAACCTGAGTACATAGTTTAATACTTACATACTACATACACAAAACTATTTTTCAATGTTTCGATGTACGGCCTTGAATGTAGTCCTAGCTAGTATTGAATATTTTATTATTAAAAATCAAATAGGTATATGTACTCGTGCAAAAGACTGTCGTTTTATGTTTTTCCGTGTACAATGGTATGGAACCCTTCATGTGCGGGTCCGATGTCCTACTAGCACTTGACCGGTTTTATTGAATATTGTCTTGTTTTAGTTTTATTTACGTCAACAGGTAGGTAATTAGTAAGTTTAAATAGGATAGTGTAGGATACGCCGAACGGCCATGTTGCCCACCCACGTCACGTTTGGGGCTTACACCTTTTCCCTTGAAGTAGATCTCACCTAAAAGTTAGAGAAAGCCTAACGAATTGAATTAGGAACACCTTGGACCTTCCGAACTCATTAAAATAAAAACCGGCCAAGTGCGTGTCGGGCCACGAGTAATGAAGGTTTGATATTTTCTTTATTTCTCTAAAGATTTATAAAAATCACTTAGCGAGAAACAAAGGTAGTTACTTAAATTTAAAACTATTGATGCGAGTATGCGAGCGTATACGAAATAAAAAGTTCTTATTCTGTTCAAGGGTACAAAAATTCGTAGTCTTATTAATAATTATTCTTTAAATAAACAAACGGTGTGAAGTTGGCAGCCAACAGTTAGCAGCCAATATAATGCGACCAAATTAAGCAGGTACTTTTTCATATTACACTAAGGGCATTTATGATAGGTTTAAGGCAATATAAATGGTGTCTAGTGCCTGTTGATAAAACCATGTACCTTAAAATGTCGACATTTTACTCACAATAGTTAGTTGGCTGTGGTACTTGTGGTTTTCTAGTCCGATATTGGTATTCAAATGTATTCTAGATTATGCGTTAAGACCTATATAATCTAGCTAGATAAGAATAGGCTGTGCCTATTTACTAGCCAAACCTCTTTCGTGGTCAAAAACACCCACAGTGGTTTTAAGCTGGAGTACACATATTCAAAGTTTAACTTTCAGTCAGCTGTGGTAGTGTCTTCTAGTTCGATATAGGCATGTAATAGTGTTCTTGATTATGCTGTAGGACCTACTTAAAATAGCTAGATACAGTTTATCTACTAGCCGTACCTCCTTCGTGGTCAAACACACCAGCAGCGGTTTCAAGGTGGAGAAAACAAATCCAAAGTTTATTTTTTCGGCTGTGGTAGTATCTTCTCGTCCGTTATTGAATTGTTTTGGAACTCAAGATTATGCTTTACGACGTACTTAATATACTAGATACAGGTTATTTACTAGCCGAACCTTCTTCGTGGTCAAAATTACCAGCAGCGGTTTCAAGGTGGAGAAAACAAATTCAAAGTTTCTTTTTCAGTCGACAAAAAGATGTATAATGCATTATAAACAAACTCATTGGTGTAAACACAGATGTAGTTCAGTATAAATTTCGGTAAGTATTCCAAATTTAAATCACATTCTCCCCTAGAGGATGAATGAAATTCAGTACAATTTTCTTTCCCTGTTTTCAACAGATTAAAAATGACTTTTGTTATGTTCGCTTTTTGTGGCATAGAATGTCACTTTTTTGAGCAAGTGGTACGAAAAGGATTTTAAATCGAATCATTACCTGTAATGAAAAGTGGATCCTGTACGATAATCGGAAGCGCTCATCGCAATGGCTGAACCCTGCCGAACCAGCCAAACCATGCCCCAAGCGAAAATTGACTTCAAAAAAGTTACTTGGGAGCGTTTGGTAGACTAGTGCTGGTATCGTTCACTACAGCTTTCTTAAATCTGGCCAGACGATTACGGCAGATGTCTATTGTCAGCAATTGCAAATCACGATGGAAAAGCTAGCTGCTAAACAACCGAGGCTGGTCAATCACTCTAGGCCACTGCTGCTTCATGATAACGCTAGACCACACACTGCACAACAGACGGCTACCATATTAGAGGAGCTTCAATTGGAATGTCTAAGACATCCACCGTACTCTCCGGACCTTGCTCCAACAGATTACCATTTTCTTCGAAATTTGGATAACTTCTTGAAAGGGAAAAAATTCAACTACGATGGGGCAGTCCAAACCGCCTTCAAAGATTTTATTGATTCCCGCGCGTCCGAATGTTTTTTTTTAGTAAAGGGATCGAAGAACTACCTATGAGATGGCAAAAGTGTATAGATAGCAGTGGTACATACTTTGATTAAATAAATATATTATATTTAAAAAAAAACGACTTTATGTTCCTCCCATGCCAAACGCCAATTTCATATGTAAGGACCTAATATATAAAAGACTACATTTTTCTATTCCAGCCAGCTTTGCTTGCATGGAGTCAAATCGTTAGAAGGTTGATGAAGTTATAAAGTTATACTGCTTCTTATAACATAAGGCATCCTAACCTCATTTGAGGTTAACTTAGCTTTGCCAGTGCCAAGTGCAGTTGAAAGATCACTTGTTGTGTTTTTTAAAATTAACTTCAGATGAATGAAACTCTTTGCCTCCAACTACGCCGCGCCACAAAGCGGACCAAAAGTGGGCATAGGTACCATTGACCTTTCTGATATGACAGTCGTTTGAAATGACAGCTCCTGACACCAATAATCAATAATCGCGCTTTGTTAAATCAAACGTCAATTTGAAGTACGAAAACAATCTCAATTTCAAGCGGATTTACCGCCCGGTGGCTACGAGATTCATACTCTTTAGACCGCGCTCATTTAGTAATCGGGTTTTAGATTTTAGGGTTCCGTACCCAAAGGGTGCCAAACGGGACCCTGTACTAAGCCTCCGCTGTCCGTCTGTCTGTCCGTCCGTCCGTCCGTCCGTCCGTCACCGGGCTCTATCGGATCAACCGAAATAGGTAGAGAGCTGAAATTTTCATAGAATGTGCATTTCTGTTGCCGCAACAGCAACAAATAATGAAACATACCGATTTTTAAGAATTAAAAGAAGTACTCTTAGAAGAAATTATTGGTATGGCCATTTTCTTAGCTATTTTGTTTTATTTGTTGATCGGTGAAAAATTGACTCTCCCGATCTTATCAGGAAAGATTTTTAATTGCAGATACATATTAAGTTTTGTGCTTAGTTATTTGTCGATTATATGATTAATAATTGCTCATTCGAATTATTATAAATAATATCAAGCTTTTGTCATTGTGCCGGTCGACTATGTTAGTCATATTTCCACGTAATGTTAAGATAAGTTGACGACCGTCACAGATAAGGTATATTTATATTCATCACGTAGTTTTGTAGTAAGTTGTTTATAAGCGTATAGTATTTCCTATAATAATTTAGTCTAGTATTTGCGCGCATCTCAAGCCTTTTACTTTACTCCCGAAGATGTCGCTATCCGTATAATTGGCTCTGGCAAAGTGGTGACCCGACTTCTGAACATCAGCAACCTTCGGTAATAGCAGCATGGACCCAGCCGAGAAGAAAACTCTGTGTGCTGCCACCTTAGAAGTGCAAGCAAGAAGCACTTCGTCCAAGATCGCCGAGCCCCGACTACCAAGACGACATCAAGCAAGCCATGACCGGACCAGATTGAAAACGGACCAGATGGCTTCTGGTCCGTTTTCAATCTGGTTTCAAGATAAATAATTTCAACTGAAGATTTCCCGCATCGAACTCAAGATACCGCAAGAACAATGAACCGATAGCCAGCTGACTGCTGATTTATCAAAATGGAGCTCGCACCAGCAGAAACGAACGCGTCGGCAAATTCATTCACAGCAAGCAGCTTTTCAAGTTCAAGACATAGGAAGCCGTTCCAGCCCCCAGAAGAGTATTGAAACATCATCGATATACCTAATTCAACGAATATTGAAATCATCCAGGAAGAACATCGCACGAAGAATAATCAAATCACTGAAGAGAGATATATATAAACAATTGGTGTACAAGATGTGCCCTATGTTGCCAAATCCCAAGGTTATTAGGCACACAAATTTCATCTATCGACAACTTAATATTCACTCAAGAGTGAAGAGCACGCACGTACATATGACGTACGAGATTATTGACTGCCTACAGCCAAGGTTACAGATTTAATGCTGACGCTGATTCAGCGCAATCATCCTTGTGTAGGTACGGTCGCAATTATAAACAAACAGTGATTACAACTTTAACGACGTGCGATGTAAATTGACTCATCGATTCCTGAAAAACATGGGCGGCTGCATCAGACGACTCTTCTGCGGATCTTTTCCAGGTTATAGGTTAGGTTAGTTTACTAACCGCGAAGCCCCATTTTCCTAGTGTTTTTCTGTTTTCCAGTTTTTAGTTTATTTTATGTAGTGTGCGGCCAGATACAAGACACGCCTGTAGGTAAATATTAAGTAGAATTCACATAACAGTAGTTCCTTTATTTTTCTAATTCGTGAAAGATTTACCTTTAGATTAAGTTGAAGTATGCACAATTACTATCTAATTTACGTTTATCAAAAATCCTACTAGTTATTATTGCAGTTGATATAAGTTTGTTATGGTATATTTTTTCCCTAAAGGGGGGAGTATCTGTGCCGGTCGACTATGTTAGTCATATTTCCACGTAATGTTAAGATAAGTTGACGACCGTCACAGATAAGGTATATTTATATTCATCACGTAGTTTTGTAGTAAGTTGTATATAAGCGTATAGTATTTCCTATAATAATTTAGTCTAGTATTTGCGCGCATCTCAAGCCTTTTACTTTACTCCCGAAGATGTCGGTCTCCTCCCGATGAATTCCCTCTGGCAAAATCATATTTGATTTTATTTCTGTAAAATAAGTTACTCAATTTCTCTCCACTTCCGGTTTCAATGAGCAAAGAGTTTCGTTAACCTGAGTACATAGTTTAATACTTACATACTACATACACAAAACTATTTTTCAATGTTTCGATGTACGGCCTTGAATGTAGTCCTAGCTAGTATTGAATATTTTATTATTAAAAATCAAATAGGTATATGTACTCGTGCAAAAGACTGTCGTTTTATGTTTTTCCGTGTACAATGGTATGGAACCCTTCATGTGCGGGTCCGATGTCCTACTAGCACTTGACCGGTTTTATTGAATATTGTCTTGTTTTAGTTTTATTTACGTCAACAGGTAGGTAATTAGTAAGTTTAAATAGGATAGTGTAGGATACGCCGAACGGCCATGTTGCCCACCCACGTCACGTTTGGGGCTTACACCTTTTCCCTTGAAGTAGATCTCACCTAAAAGTTAGAGAAAGCCTAACGAATTGAATTAGGAACACCTTGGACCTTCCGAACTCATTAAAATAAAAACCGGCCAAGTGCGTGTCGGGCCACGAGTAATGAAGGTTTGATATTTTCTTTATTTCTCTAAAGATTTATAAAAATCACTTAGCGAGAAACAAAGGTAGTTACTTAAATTTAAAACTATTGATGCGAGTATGCGAGCGTATACGAAATAAAAAGTTCTTATTCTGTTCAAGGGTACAAAAATTCGTAGTCTTATTAATAATTATTCTTTAAATAAACAAACGGTGTGAAGTTGGCAGCCAACAGTTAGCAGCCAATATAATGCGACCAAATTAAGCAGGTACTTTTTCATATTACACTAAGGGCATTTATGATAGGTTTAAGGCAATATAAATGGTGTCTAGTGCCTGTTGATAAAACCATGTACCTTAAAATGTCGACATTTTACTCACAATAGTTAGTTGGCTGTGGTACTTGTGGTTTTCTAGTCCGATATTGGTATTCAAATGTATTCTAGATTATGCGTTAAGACCTATATAATCTAGCTAGATAAGAATAGGCTGTGCCTATTTACTAGCCAAACCTCTTTCGTGGTCAAAAACACCCACAGTGGTTTTAAGCTGGAGTACACATATTCAAAGTTTAACTTTCAGTCAGCTGTGGTAGTGTCTTCTAGTTCGATATAGGCATGTAATAGTGTTCTTGATTATGCTGTAGGACCTACTTAAAATAGCTAGATACAGTTTATCTACTAGCCGTACCTCCTTCGTGGTCAAACACACCAGCAGCGGTTTCAAGGTGGAGAAAACAAATCCAAAGTTTATTTTTTCGGCTGTGGTAGTATCTTCTCGTCCGTTATTGAATTGTTTTGGAACTCAAGATTATGCTTTACGACGTACTTAATATACTAGATACAGGTTATTTACTAGCCGAACCTTCTTCGTGGTCAAAATTACCAGCAGCGGTTTCAAGGTGGAGAAAACAAATTCAAAGTTTCTTTTTCAGTCGGCTGTGGTAGTGTCTTCTCGTCCGATTTTAACCTTTTGTAGTATTTAAGATTATGCTTTACAACGTATTTAACAAAGTGAGATACAGTTTATTTACTAGCCGAACCTCCTTCGTGGTCAAAAACACCAGCAGCGGTTTCGAGGTGGAGAAAACTAATTCAAAGTTTCTTTTTCAGTCAGCTGTGGTAGTTTCTTTTCGTTCGAAATTGACCTGTTTTAGTATTCAAGATTATGCTTTACGATGTTTTTAACAAAGATAGATCCAGTTTATTTACTAGCCAAACCTCCTTCGTGGTCAAAAATACCATCAGCGGTTTCAAGATGAAGAAAACAAATTCAAAGTTTCTTTTTCAATTGGCTGTGATAGTGTCTTCTCGTTCGATATTTACCTGTTTTAGTATTCAAGATTATGCTTTACGATGTTCTTAACAAAGATAAATCCAGTTTATTTACTAGCCAAACCTCCTTCGTGGTCAAAAGCACCAGCAGCGGTTTCAATGTGGAGAAAACAAATCCAAAGTTTTTTATTCAGTCGGCTGTGGCAGTGTCTTCTCGTCCGATATTGACCTGTTTTAGTATTTAAGATAATGCTTTACGACGTACTTAACATAGCTAGATACAGGTAATTTATTAGCCGAACCTCCTTCGTGGTCAAAACACCAGCAGCGGTTTCAAGGTGGAGAAAACAAATTCAAAGTTTCTTTTTCAGTCGGCTGCTGTGGTAGTTTCTTCTCGTTCGATATTGACCTGTTTAAGTATTCAAGATTTTGCTTTACGATGTTTTTTACAAAGATAGATCCAGTTTATTTACTAGCCAAACCTCCTTCGTGGTCAAAAACACCATCAGCGGTTTCAAGGTGAAGAAAATAAATTCAAAGTTTCTTTTTCAATTGGCTGTGATAGTGTCTTCTCGTTCGATATTGACCTGTTTTAGAATTCAAGATTATGCTTTACAATATTTTTAACAAAGCTAGATCCAGTTTATTTACTAGCCCAACCCACTTCGTGGTCAAAAACACCAGCAGCGTTTTCAAGGTTGAGAAAACAAATCCAAAGTTTCTTATTCAGTCGGCTGTGGTAGTGTCTTCTCGTCCGATATTGACCTGTTTTAGTATTTAAGATTATGCTTTACGACGCACTTAACATAGCTAGATCTAGCTTATTTACTAGCCGAACCTCCTTCGTGGTCAAAAACACCAGCAGCGGTTTCAAGGTGGAGTACACAAATTCAAAGTTTCACTTTCCGTCAGATGTGGTAGTCTCTTCTCATCCGATATTGACCTGTTTTAGTATTCAAGATTATGGGTATTTACTAGCCGAACCTCCTTCTTGAACAAAAATACCAGTAGCTGTTTCAAGGCGGAGTACACAAATTCAAAGTTTCACTTTCTGTCGGCTGTTATAGTGTCCTTTCATTCGATATTGACCTTTTTTAGTATTCAACATTATGCTTTACGACGTACTTAACATAGCTAGATACAGGATATTTATTAGCCGAACCTCCTTCGTGGTCAAAAACACCAGCAGCGGTTTCAAGGTGGAGAAAACAAATTCAAAGTTTCTTTTTCAGTCGGCTGTGGTAGTTTCTTCTCGTGCGATATTGACCTGTTTTAGTATTCAAGATTTTGCTTTACGATGTTTTTTACAAAGGTAGATCCAGTTTATTTACTGGCAAAACCTCCTTCGTGGTCAAAAACACCAGAAGCGGTTTCAAGGTGGTGAAAATAAATTCAAAGATTCACATCCAGTCGGCTCCGGTACCCTCTTCTCGTTCAATATTGACCTGTTTTAGTATTCAAGATTATGCTTTTCGACGTTGTTAACATAGCTAGATCTAGCTTATTTACTAGCCGGACCTCCTTCGTGGTCAAAAAAACCAGCAGCGGTTTCAAGGTGGAGTGGATCTAGCTACGTTAAGAACGTCGTATAGCATAATCTTGAATACTAAAACAGGTCAATATCAAACGAGAAGACACTAACACAGCCGACTGAAAGTGAAACTTTGGATTTGTTTTCTCCACCTTAAAACCGCTGCTGGTGTTTTTGACCACAAATCAAATCAAATCAAATCAAATCGACCACGAAGTAGGTTCAGCTAGTAAATAACATGTATCTAGCTATCTTAAATACGTCGTAAAGCATAATCTTGAATACTAAAACAGGTCAATATCGGACGAGAAGACAATACCACAGCCGACTGAAAAAGAAACTTTGAAATTGTTTTCTTCACCTTAAAACCGCTGCTGATGTTTTTGACCACGAAGGAGGTTCGGCTAGTGAATAAACTGGATCTAGCTAAGTCAACAACGTCATAAAGCATAATCTTGAATACTAAAACAGGTCGATATCGAACGAGAAGACACTACCAAAGCCGATATAAAGTGAAACTTTGAATTTGTGTACTCCACCTTGAAACCGCTGCTGGTATTTTTGACCACGAAGGAAGTACGGCTAGTAAATAACCTGTATCTAGCTATGTTAAATAGGTCTTACAGCATAATCCAAAATACTATTACATGCTAATATCGAACGAGAAGACAGTACCAGAGCTGACTGAATGTGAAACTTTGAATTTCTTTTCTCCACCTTGAAACCGCTGCTGGTCTTTATGACCACGAAGGAGGTTCGGCTTGTAAATAACCTGTATCTAGCTATGTTCAGTACCTCGTAGAGCATAATCTTGAATACTAAAACAGTTCAATAGCGAACGAGAAGATACTACCACAGCCGACAAAATGTGAAACTTTTATTTATGTAATCCACCTTGAAACAGCTGCTGGTGTTTTTGACCACGAAGGAGGTTTGGCTAGTAAATAAACTGGATATAACTATATAAGAACGTCATAAAGCATTATTTGAATACTAAAACAGTTCAATATCGTACGAACAGACACTACCACAGCCGACGGAATGTGAAACTTTATTTTTTTTTCTTTAACTTGAAACCGCTTCTGGTGTTTTTGACCACGAAGAAGGTTTGGCTTTTAAATAACCTGTATATAGCTATATTAAATACGTCATAAAGCATAATCTTGAATACCATAAACAGGTCAATATCGGACGAAGACACTACCACAGCCGACTGAAAAAGAAACTTTGAATTTGTTTCCTTCACCTTGAAACCGCTGCTGGTGTTTTTGACCATGAAGCAGGTTTGGCTAGTTAATAAACTGGATCTACTACGTTAAGAACGTCGTGAAGCATAATCTTGAATACTAAAACAGGTCAATATCGGACGAGAAGACACTACCACAGCCGACAGAAAGTGAAACTTTGAATTTGTATACTTCACCTTGAAACCGCTGCTGGTGTTTTTGACCACGAAGTAGGTTTGGCTAGTAAATAACCTGTACCTAGCTATGTTAACTACGTTGCAAAACACAATCTTGAATACTAAAACAGATCAATATCGGACGAGAAGACACTACCACAGCCGACTGAAAAAGAAACTTTGAATTTGTTTTCTCCAACTTGAAACCGCTGCTGGTGATTTTGACCACGAAGGAGGTTTGGTTAGTAAATAAACTGGATCTATCTTTGTTAAGAACATCTTAAAGCATAATCTTGAATACTAAAACAGGTCAATATCGTACGAAAAAACACTACCACAGCCGACTGAAAAAGAAACTTTGAATTTGTTTTCTCCACCTTGAAACCGCTGCTGGTGTTTTTGACCACGAAGGAGGTTTGGCTAGTAAATAAACTGGATTTAGCTATGTTAAAAACGTCGTAAAGCATAATCTTGAATATTAAAATAGGTCAATATCGAACGAGAAGACACTACCAAAGCCGACTGAAAGTGAAAGTATTAATTTGTTTTCTCCACCTTGAAACCGCTGCTGGTGTTTTTGACCACAAAAGAGGTTCGGCTAGTAAATAAATTGGATCTAGCTATATGTTAAGTAGGTCTTACAGCATAATCAAGAATACTATTACATGCTAATATCGAACGAGGAGACACTACCACAGACGACTGAATGTGAAACTTTGAATTTGTTTTCTCCACCTTGAAATCGCTGCTGATTTTTTTAGTAAAACTTTGAATATGTGTACCTACTTCAGCTTAAAACCGCTGTTGGTGTTTTTGACTACGAAAGAGGTTTGGCTAGTAAATAGGCTGTGTCTTGCTAGGTTTTAAAGGTCTTAACGCATAATCTAGAATACATTTGAATACCAATATCGGACTAGAAGACCACAATTACCACAGCCAACTAATTATATTGAATATTGTGAATATTATGTCGACATTTTAGAGTACATGGTTCATTAACCCCTTGTGTGTGAAAATTCCCGCTCCGGTACTGTCATTCTGGCGCCTGTGTGTGGCGCGACCGTCTCCGGTACTGCTGTAAAGGATTTTATTTTGCTTCCGTTGCAGCATTCATGTTAGTCCGATCTCTTTCTAACCTATTAAAATTGCACAAGAAAGAACAGGCTATCTAATTAATGAATGGTTTTATACTCTGTGGTCACTGTTTGCACAATAAAACTCACTCAAAGACGCCATCCCAACCGCTACTTCGCGTTTGTGTCTCTCAGTGTTCACATAGATATTTTAATTATTTGTGCTAAGTGGAGTGCCTGCTGCTGATTATCCAATATGCAACGGTAAGTAAAGTTTAATTTTAACTAATACTAATGTCGATTATCTATACCATTGTGAGTAAAAAACTGTCCAAAACAACTTCACCTCGCTCTTCTCAACGGAACATGATTTTGGTTTTCATCTGAATAGACAAATTTCATTAGAGAAACCGAACGTGCTTATCATCCTAGGACTCTACATATTGTTTATTTCCTATTGGTTACTATTCAAAACATGTATTCATTCAGAAATATGCGAAATTTCATCAAAACAAATGCGGGGGAGTCCCAGTACCGCAGACGGAATTTCACACATCGGGCAATTGCGGTTGGTCATGGCCGACACAATGGTGTGGATATGTCGACAAGCTTTTCCGTGTTTTGATATAATCTTACCTTTTTACTTTTATTTTGTTTTGAGCTTGATTGGTTTGATGTTTTTTAATTAACACGGGTGATTTTTTGCATATTTTAACAACAGTGTGTGCATGACGATAGCCGGACAAAAACGAAACATTTTTGTTATTTCGTATATTTGTTCTTTTGTTGATGGGACTTTATTATGGGTCGTAAATAAATAATAAATAACAGTGGATTTTTAAAGATCAATAAATAAAATAAGTTCTAGTCATATAAACTTTTCTTTCAAGTCAATAATTTTGCCGAAATTATTTTACCAAATCAGCCCTAGATTTAAATTATTTCAGGAAATAAAGAAAAAATAATTTTCAAATAAACAATTATGTCAAAGAAACACTCGAATATGTGATTGTATTTTTAATGTTTCTGTGCAATAAAGAATATGAAAATGAAACACGGGAAAGAGTTAATTTCACAAAATATGTTTGTATTAATTAACGCAATGCACCCTTCACTGATTTCATAAAAAATAAATGTTGATGCTGCATACACTGCTCGAGCTTGTTTATGTGTTGTGTGTTTTTATATATTATGGTTTGCACTATTTGGTTGGCATTTTTTGCATGCTTTTTCTTTCTTTCTGTAAGTGCTGCAAGAACTGGAAGAGGCCGAGGGCGTGTGAACGCGGAGGATGAGAGTGGTGCTGATGGTTTGGGCGTTCGTGGTGGCGGCGTGGGCAATCGTGGAGCCGCTGTACGATCGCGTGGCAGCGGCGGGCGCACGCGTGGCGGCGGCGCACGAGCGCGGGGCGGAGTCCGCACTCGCGGTGGGGCCGTGGAGAGGCCATCTGCATCTTCTTTGTAAATAACAGCTTTTACTAACAACTAACTTTACTAATAATTGCATGTTTTCAAATGAAATAAAACTAATGTAGGATCATGTATTTCAGATCAATGAGAAATATTACCGACTTGCCGGTTCAAGTGCAGTCGCTGGAGCGCAGCCTTCATACAAGGAAGACCAGAGAGTTGCCTCCCGATGCCAGGCAGTCACCAGGGTAAATATTTTCAAAATATTGTTAGCTCTACCACCCCATATTGATTTTCTTAGGTTTTGGACTCTACTTCCAAGGCATAAGGTTAAAATATCAATTTTTATTTGTTTTTAGATCTCTACTACTCTGGTCTTCCTTGTTTGAAGAGCTGCCAATCGAGGTCACCCATGAGGAGGGAGACAGGCTTTTAAACATGTCCCCGTGCTCAGCACCTCCGTCACCTTCTGTGTAAGTATTGAAATGAGTACTTTGTGTCTTTAACGTATTGATTTAATTGACTTAATTAAAATTTGACACAGGCCTTCCTCATATCATACCATATTTTATGTCCATTGATACCTAATAAACCATAATTAAAATGTTTTTTTTTTTAGATTTTTAGAATGTGGCGGCAGTAGCGGGGCTTCAACGCCTACCCCACGCAGGGGCCTCAAGAGACCTGAGTGAGTATACTTAATTTCGAGATAACTTGCATTGTAGTATTTCTTTATTTATTTACGTAATACAATTTACTATGTTTTTACAGGCAGATAGAAGAAGGTATCTTGCCGCTGTGCCCGCCTCCCAGGGCAAAACGTTGCCTGTAAGTATATTATTTTTAGATTTTTCCATTATTTCATACTTTTTGAGGATGATAACATTATTATATTTTACAGTATCCCATCGTCATCGTCGTCGTCGGCGAACGTGCGTCCTCTTCGTGAGAAAGAAATTGAAAACCTACTCTGTTACGGTAAGTGAAATAAACCTCGCTAAATACCAGGGTTCGCAGATATATTACGATATATGTTTCAATCAGGGTTCGCTGATAAATATCACGATATATGTTTCAATGGATATATATCAATGGATTTTTATTTTATTTTTTTATGAAGAAATGGATAAATCTGTCTAAAAATTTGCACAATTTTGCCTCTGCTACCCCGTTTAGGAAGAGGTCCATATGTCATGATATTTGTGTTTGCTCTGGGCTATAAATTTAGCAGATTGTAAGGGCTTTACTACACAAAAATAACTTATTACCTAAACAAAAATGTATGGGATTTGACGATTTTTTGACTCAGTCATATCGATTTCGACACTTATTGTTGTATTTTTTTTATTATGACAATATCGTATTGCTTTTCTTTTTTTTATTATGACAATATCGTGTTGCTTTTCTTGATAAAAAAATAAACATTAAATTATAAACCTTCATATTTGATGGAAAACATAGTAAGGCTAGCCTCCTGTCTCGCTGATTGGAGTGTTGGCCACTGTTGGCTCTGAATAACTAGCTAAAAGTGGGCATGATTCTGCTTCTGCCACTCCGTATGGGAAAAGGTGTGACGCTATGTTATAAATGTATCATTTAACCTGTTCACTTTGTCAGTATAAACTAATTATGTGATGTTAAAAGATAATTTTTTCATTGTATATATATCTGATAAAAAAATCGGATTTTTACGAAAAAAAAATACAGTCTTTAAAAGAATATTCCTTTACATGCGTTTACTGAATACCTATATCATAAGTCATAACTCAACGTCAAACCTTTTCCTCCATACCTCAGACGAGTAAGAATAAAAATATATATCTCCATCGGATACGAGTAATACTCACACCTCAGACGTCTAACTCTATTTTAACCATTCAAATCAGGTAGCGAAGAGGACTCCGACGTCGACAATGACGATGACGATGTGGAAAGGCAAAAGGACCCAAAGGCCACGCGGCGGTTCGAGGACGATGACAATGAAGGGGCGCCAGATGCTCGGGCTCTGGCTCTGGCTCAGGCTGTGAACCTTGACGGTCTGTCAGTGATCATGCCTGAGCCCCTGCCTGAACCCGAGCCCCTGCCTCGTCCCGAGCCGCAAACTGAGCCCGAGTTCCAGACCCCGAGCGAAAATATAGATAAATTTAAGTTTAACTGGAGAGAATTCCCAACAACTCAGATTCCACCTGAACTGAGGAGGGAACCCTTCTCCGAAAATAACTGTGGTCCGCAGGTTTCATGTGCGACCCCATATGATGCATTTACTGCCATATGGGATCGCCCGATTATGGAGCACATTGCAGTGGAGACAAACCGGTATGCTCAGCAGACGGCAGCGAGGATGCTGGAGGACGGATCGATCTGTCCCTCCAGCAGAATTACCAAATGGGTTGATACGACGGTAGATGAGCTCTACGTGTATTTTGCCATAATTCTGGCGGTAGGAGTTGTGGCAAAATCACGGCTAGAGGAATATTGGAATAAATGCGTCGATATCTTCAGCACCCCGGGGTTCACAAAAGTGATGAGGTATGACCGCTTCCGGCTGCTGAGCACATGTCTCCACTTCGAGGACAATGTAAATTGCGATCCGGCAACAATGACACGATCCGAAGCTAAGATTTTTAAGGTACGTCCCATTTTGGACCACCTGAATGCTAAATTCTCACAATTATATAAATTGTCTCAAAACATTGCGCTCGATGAAAGTCTCACAATGTGGAAGGGCTGGTTAGATATTAACCAGTTCATCCAGAATAAAGCAGCTGGCGTAGGAATAAAAACTTACGAAGTCTGTGAATCAAAGACCGGCTACTTGTGGCGCTTTGAGGTCCATGCTGGCCACGATGTCACAGACGAACATGAAGTAAGTCCAATAACTGGAATCGTGCCTGCCCTTGTACTCAGACTTTTGACTGGTCTCGAGCATAAAGGATATACCATTTGGATGGACAATTTTTACAACTCCCCCGCCCTTGCACGCGAGTTGAAATGCCGGGGTTTCGACTGTGTGGGGACGCTTCGGACCAACCGCAAGTTCGTTCCGACCAATGTGGCGCAGTTGAAGAAGAATGAAATGGTGGTTGGTCAGGTGGTGGGCTGCACATCAGGCGATGTAGATATCCTGGTATGGAGAGATAAGAACCGCGTCGCTCTTATCTCCACTTACCACGGACTCTGCTCTGTGAATTGCGGCCAAACACTGAAGCCGTCCATGGTCCCCGATTATAACGTGTGCATGGGCGGGGTAGACAAGAAAGACCAAATGCTGTCTATGTACCCCCTGGAACGCCGCCGTAACAGGGTCTGGTACAAGAAGCTGTTTCGAAGACTTTTGAATGCTAGCACACTCAACGCATTCATACTGCACAAAGAAACATCCGCCAATCCAATGGTTCACCGGAGTTTTCGCAAAACTCTGGTGACACAGTTGATTGAAACCCACGCTCGCATAGTCGAAACACCTGATACACCACACAACGAAACTCTCTACCATATCCCGATACTTTACAAGCTCTTGCCAATAGTCAGCGCGAAAAACCGTACCCGCAAAGTGTGTGTGGTCTGCCGCAAACGGTCAATCACATACTGTGAAAAGTGTGAGATTCCGGTATGTGGCTACACGTGCTTCAGGCCGCACATTAGTTCTCTCCGCCAATAATACTTCACAAAACACATACACTACATACAGTAACACGACACACACACGCTAGTATTCAAAAGCTCTATCTATTTTCAATTCCATTTAAATTCACAATTTACAATAACAATAACATCCAAATGGTATCGGCATACATTTGTTGTTTTTTTGTTTCTCTAATTGTCTTTTAGTTTGTCTTTATGTTTTCTTTGTTTCTTATTCCAGCGGAAGATAGACCTTTGCCCACAGTGGTATGAAGACTTTCATACTTAATTCAAAGAATAAGCCTTTACCTACAGTGGAATGAGACAGTTATTTAATTGTGAGAATGTATCATACAGGGTAGAGTAGTAGTAGTAGTATAGGCCTAAACATGCGTCAATTTGTATTTTTGTTTCCTTATATTTGTTATGTGAAAACCTTGTTTGTGTTTTTTTATCTTTTCTATCCTAGGTTTGCTGGAAGAAATCTCTTGTTAGAGATAAGCTCACTATATTTTTTTTGTGTAAGAAAGTATCAAGTAAAGTAAAGTACTTTCTGATGCATTATTTTCTCATACCTATATGGGTATATTTTTTTCTGTATTTTGACGGAATTTTGCCTCGTTTTATTTTATGTCTTAGGCAATTGGCGCATGTAAGGCCTTTAAAGCTTCATCTGGATCGCAATTTATTTGTTCTTTGTAGCCTTAATGTGTATGTCTGCATATCGATAGCAATACCTGTCGAAATTCGCTATTTGACAAGAGCTGATTTTTGTATAATGTTAAATCGAAAAAAATACCATTCAGAATACTCTCTCTCTCTCTCTCTCTCTTTTAATACGACAATGCCCTGCTTTGCTGGATTATGCGACTGGGACTGCGAGATAAACAATAAGGCTACTTTCTTTAGTTTTTAATGTAGCTTTGTGTTTTTTTTATGCCGCTTGGAACACTTCTTATTAATGTTTTGTATTGTTCACTAATTTTATCACTAGTAAAATTACAAACCAACAATTTTCCTCCACGATCCCGTATGTTGATATGTATAATTGCTCATATAGTTGTTTTTTTTTATATTACATGGCAAATAATGAAAATAACATTAATCGATGAACAAATAAACAAAAAAATGTACTTACACAAACAAACATAATAAAATGTGTTAATGTCTTTGTATGCTGTGTATAATACCTACCAATTGATTTCATTTTAATTTAATATCGGTGTTGTCTGATTGATTGTGTTTTTATAATTGTAAAATTTGTATTTTTATCTCAAAATAAATTAATAATATTAATAAAGTTATTTAATTTAATATCTTACATTGCATTTGACCCCGTAAGGCACTATGTCTAATGACAGATTTTGTTGAGCCGTATTAATTTCATCTAATTTGAACATATTTTAAATATCCTTTGTGGGCCCATTGTGCCACTGCCACCGGAATGGGAAAAGGCGTTACGCTTTTTATATTAGGTACCTATGTTATTTTAACAAAATATAATATAAAAGTTTTGTCCCGAGAAAAATCACAAGGCTCATCCATATTATCTTCACCTCCATGGCACAAAAGTGGATGATTATTTGCAATGTTTATCATCATGGTACTCTAAATATTTGTATGAAAGGTCTTGGGTTTATGTATAAATCCAATACTTTGTTCTATGTAGTTATTAGATAATGTATATTTAATAAGATAACTACTACCTTTCAACCATAACCTAAGATTTACTTACCTACTATTTTTTGTGTCATATTACAGTGGTATTTTAGTAGATTCTCTGCTCGTTATTTATTTATCTTACAAGTTTGAGGCTTTGGTTACTGATAGCTCATATGCTTTAGTTTCTGTAAACCGAAGAATATTGGTCAATATTGCCAAGGGTGCTTTGAAACAGTCCTAAATTGTATACCTAATATTGGCTGACATTTATGAGGCCCTATTTTTGTAACTTTTGAAAAAGTTTTATTTTGATAAATAAATGTATGAAGACTATATGTGTTTGTGTTTATTAGAGTTCTATACAATATAACGCATTAATAAAATCAAACATTAGGCCTAAATCTTGCTTTGTTATTAAAATAATACAGAAATAAGTACAACTTAGGGAGCTTCATATTATGTAACACATATTAGCTGTAATTAAACTGAAATAAAGGCGTTGTGGAAAGGAAAAAGGGTAAAGAATTCCAATTAGAGTAATATTCTAATTAGAACTAATCTTAATTCTAACTAGAATAGGAGAAATTCATCAAAAACTAAACATCGGCGCTCAGAATTCCTGATGTGTGGGATTCCCGCTCCGGTACCCACCGACACGGCGAAAGTTACAAAATGGCCGCCACAGGCGACTGGTTAAGAAAGTATTAGTTTTATCAACAGGCACTAGACACCATTTATATTGCCTAAAACCTATCATAAAGGCCCTTAGTGCAATATGAAAAAGTACCTCCTTAATTTGATCGGATTATATTGGCTGCTAACTCTTGGCTGCCAACTTCACACCGGTTGTTTATTTAAAGAATAATTATTAATAAGACTACGGACACTGACTAACAGACCATCAACACACTGAGTTAGAACTGGGCGTGACTATTTCACATTATAGCAAAAAGGTAAAAAAACTTTGTTATTTTTAAAATTTTACGCCTAGGTTGACTAACTTTAACAGCAAAAAACTGTGAAAACGATGACATTTCGTAGTACAATTTGTTATTAGTAATAGTACTATAAGTATACTACTACTTTAACTTTAACCAGACCTAGGCACCACAAGAAGGTAGTCAGTAAAGTATACAGCAATAAATAAAAGACAAACCCGTTAACCCGGCATTGCAGTAGGTACTTCGCACTGCCGCCGCCGCCGCCTTCGCCTTGTAATTGTAATTGAAAGCAATTACAAAAACAATTACATAATTGAAAAAATATTTTGTTTTTTACATGTATAAATCTATTTTAAAGTGTTTATAAGATTTTAGATTTTAAGAAGTTTATTTTAGTAATAATTTTAGAGTAATTGATTCTCAATAGTTATTTACATATTTTATTTCCTAATTTGTATTATTTCATATTTTGAGTAACATGAAATAATATTTTGAGTAATATGAAATAATGATTGCATTGTGATGATGTTTTAATAGTTTTTTTAATTGTGGTCATATATTTAACGTTTTTAATATGTTTGGGTAAATTATTGATCATTTTTCCGTTTCCGTAATAGTGCGATTCTATGAACATAGTATTCAAATCTTAACTGATAAAAAATTCTGTTGATATATTAGTAGTTTATGTGACTGCTGCATAATGGAGGGCATTAAAACTCGAGAGTGGGTTCATGAAACGAGCCGAAGGCGAGTTTCATAATAATAGAGACGTTTTACCTGAAAATAAAACGTTTATTAAATACTTACCATATTCAGGGCCTAATTAAAAACATGAGAGAAGACATCCTTGATTTTCAGTGCTAAACTAGTGACGTATATCCGGTCCGTCCGTTCCCGCCCGGATGTTCGGTTAAGCCGCGTGGTACCTTGTATGCGCGCGCGCCCCACCACACCACCGAGGCAGTTCGGATTATTGAATTCGAATTTAGCTTCATTGGATCTCTCATGTCCACCAGGCAGATTTAAAAAATATTAGGCCCTGAATATGGTAAGTATTTAATAAACGTTTTATTTTCAGGTAAAACGTCTCTATTAAATATCTTGACCGATATTCAGGGCCTAATTAAAACATGAGAGACGTGTTTGATATCGCCTGGTGTTGGTGGACGCTAATGTGATTCGTAAACATACATATTTAAATAAAAGTAGGTATGTTTATGTTGTGACATACAGAAATTATGAATGATTCAGGTATTTTGATAAACAAGTAAGTATCTATCTATAATTTATTCGGACTGATCGATGATCCCTTAGGTAGAAACCTAAAGTTTACATGTACTGTATGTAGGTTAGGTACTATGACTTATGACATTATTGTATCTGTTCTGTATTGCTTTCTGTTAAGATGAGGTGATTAGTGTGGTTTAAAGAAATAAAATTAACTTGTAACTTATAAACAGGTATTATTATTCATCTTGATAGAACCTGCGTAGAAATGGTACCAAACCAGTAAATAAATTAGGTAGGTATTACTAAAATCAGCAAATATAAATCAAACTTTGGAATAAAGTATTGAACAATACATAATTGTCTTAATTACTCGACAGGGGAGAATAGGTTCGTAATCAATGACTCTCTTCTATCTCCAGATTTTACTTCTCTTTGATAAAAAATTTGGAAGGTCTTAGCAGACTTCCAGTTGCCTCGGGATAGTATGTCATCAATGGGAAAGTGTTCGATCCAGTTTTTGGATGCAACAGCTGATCTGAAACTGCCAGGCGTAGCATTGATGTTTGCATCTTGAAGTAGTTTCTTCAGCCAGCCCCCTATGGTACGTGTAGCAGCTTTGGGGTCGCCTGTAGTACTCACAAACAGATTATCGCACTTAGCAGCAATTCGCCTAGGTTTCCCCAACTCAATGAGGCGGCGTATCCAGTAGATAGGATCCAGTGACTTGTCCTTATTCTTATTTAGCTTCCATCCCGATTGTTGATGGGTAATGGAGTCAGTTTTGGAGCCAAAAGATGGCCATAAGATTATGCTGTCATCTGAAATAATACAGTGTTCCTGAGTAACGGTAAGTAAAGTTAAATCGTGTACACGTCTACCCGAGCATAGTAGGAGTAAAGCAGCCGCTCTTTGAGAGGTGGCAAATAAACTTGATGAATTGCAGGTTCTTTTAGAAAGATGGTTTACAAGGGAGTCTATATCCCAGATGGGGGCTTTGATAGGTTTAGGCTTAGCTAACCCAATGGACTTTAGGACTTGTTTTACAAGTGTATGTGAGCTTAGCTTATTACTTTCACTGGGATCACAAAGAGTAGACACTACAGATTTATGAACAAGGATAGTGCTGTATGAAAGGCCTTCCTTTTGATGTAGATTAGTGAGGAATCGGGCCAGGTCTGAGCCTGTAGGTTTATGTGTATGTACCTTGTGAGTTATGGTCCTGTTTCGCCAACGGGTCCAAGCTGGTTTATACGTTCTAAGAGTGGATTCACGCCAGCTCGAACGGAGCAGAGCTTTTTGTTCCTCGCTCCAGTCACTTAGGTGTTCTTGCCAACCCCACATCTCCATATCTCCAGCGTCATCTCCGATATGTTGGGGGGCGGACGTCCCGTCATTACATCGACTAGGACCTGCGACAGGTTCCTTATCGTGAATGGGGGTGACAATGCGCGGCTCTTCAGGTCTGGTCTCCAGTAAACTTTGTGCCATCTCGGGGCTACGATCAGGTACACACCCAGTGCATTGTTTAAGTGCGTCAATACTCTGGGAATGAGATAAGGCGGCGGGAACAGCCATGCCAACTTGAAATCCCACTTGCTGCCTAGAGCATCGTACATGCTCGCCTGGTTGTCGGTTCTGTCCAGTGTACAGTACGTTGGAACCACGTGAGCTCTCCTGGAAGCAAAAAGATCGATTACGGGGGTTCCCCACTTGGCAAACACGACATTTGTTTGATTTAAGTTCACCCAAGACTAAGACACCTTTATCACCGAGGAAAATACTCTACTTTTCGTACCATTTGCGAAAAAATTAACACAATAATAATATGGGATAAGCCTTTATTAAAAATAATGACAATTAAAAGTAAAAGTTAACATTCGAAGCATTGGTCCAATTATTGATAGAGAGAGTTACATTTTTGTTTGGTATATTTATTGTTGATGAGTTGATTTGAGTATTTCTCTGTTCTTGCGTCTGAGGAACTTGCGTTTCATTGTAGATAGTATACGTCGGAGATAGTGGTGCATCGTGAGTTACGGACAAAGATAAGATGCCGGAAGTTGATGGTTGTGGCTCTGATGGATTAAGTTTTATATTTTTGTTAATTTGACTGCTTAATATGGTTTTATTCGCCATTGAGCTTTCGATAACACCCTCAGCTACTCTATCAGACCTCCAACCACCGTGTCTTTTTATTGACGTAATATCCGCCCCTGAATCCGCCAAGAAAGTCGCCGAAGTTCTTCTAAAGCAGTGACCGGTGTATAGTTCAACATCTTTAAGTTTTAAATATTTAGAAATTTCCTTTGACATATTGCTAATTTTATTTTTGCCGATGGCTTGTCGAGTAAATTTCCCATTCCGATAGTTTATAAAAAATCTATTGTTTTCCATGTTGGTGGAACGTAATGCTTGGTATTTATGAATGATTTTAGTATATTGTCCTTGTACAATGAATGACCGATTTTCCTTTGTCTTAGTTTCCTTTACATTAATCAGCAGCAATTCATTGGAATGATTTTCTACGTCCTCCACCTTTAAGTTTACAAGTTCACATCCGCGGCAAGCACCATTGAGTCCACTTTAAGGCCACCTATCACAAAGATAAAAAACAGGTAAATATATAGAATAATTACCATTACTAAGATACGAAATATTCATAGTTAAATCATGCTTACTTTTGTGGCCAGAAAAATTTCATCAGGAGCTTCATTAAGAAATTTTTCCACATTTTGAGTCATAAAATTTTTAGACTTCTTTGCACAATGCCCGTCTGATTTTCTTTTTAAAAAAGCCAGTAATTTCGTGAATGTATTTATTTCAATGCTATGTTTGATGGTTATGGTAGCTTTCAGTTTTGAGTATATGCACTAAAGTATATTCGGATTCTTTGTCTTGGATAAATAATCAAAATAGACAAGAAGTACTGATTCTGAAATTGATAGGCCTTTCGCACTTCTCCACGTTGAAAATTCTTCATAAGTTTTTAAATAGTTTTCCTTGGATTTGTTGGAAGCAAATTATTTATAATTGCGGCAGCATTTGCACTGATGGAATCCGACAATTCACTGTCACTGTCGCTTTGATTTAACATCGTAACTTATTTTTTAGAACATTAACTTATTTATAAAAATAAATTAAAATAAACTTAACGTTTATGTAGGTATTTGAAGAAAACAAAAACGCGGCAAACTCCTAGACTAATATTTTTTTGTCGGAAAAGCAAAGGCATCAAGCTCATACGGCTGCGTCGGTTTTCGTAATTTTATTTAATAATCATAACTGCATAATAAATGCGTATTCCTTTTTCAAAAAGATGTATAATGCATTATAAACAAACTCATTGGTGTAAACACAGATGTAGTTCAGTATAAATTTCGGTAAGTATTCCAAATTTAAATCACATTCTCCCCTAGAGGATGAATGAAATTCAGTACAATTTTCTTTCCCTGTTTTCAACAGATTAAAAATGACTTTTGTTATGTTCGCTTTTTGTGGCATAGAATGTCACTTTTTTGAGCAAGTGGTACGAAAAGGATTTTAAATCGAATCATTACCTGTAATGAAAAGTGGATCCTGTACGATAATCGGAAGCGCTCATCGCAATGGCTGAACCCTGCCGAACCAGCCAAACCATGCCCCAAGCGAAAATTGACTTCAAAAAAGTTACTTGGGAGCGTTTGGTAGACTAGTGCTGGTATCGTTCACTACAGCTTTCTTAAATCTGGCCAGACGATTACGGCAGATGTCTATTGTCAGCAATTGCAAATCACGATGGAAAAGCTAGCTGCTAAACAACCGAGGCTGGTCAATCACTCTAGGCCACTGCTGCTTCATGATAACGCTAGACCACACACTGCACAACAGACGGCTACCATATTAGAGGAGCTTCAATTGGAATGTCTAAGACATCCACCGTACTCTCCGGACCTTGCTCCAACAGATTACCATTTTCTTCGAAATTTGGATAACTTCTTGAAAGGGAAAAAATTCAACTACGATGGGGCAGTCCAAACCGCCTTCAAAGATTTTATTGATTCCCGCGCGTCCGAATGTTTTTTTTTAGTAAAGGGATCGAAGAACTACCTATGAGATGGCAAAAGTGTATAGATAGCAGTGGTACATACTTTGATTAAATAAATATATTATATTTAAAAAAAAACGACTTTATGTTCCTCCCATGCCAAACGCCAATTTCATATGTAAGGACCTAATATATAAAAGACTACATTTTTCTATTCCAGCCAGCTTTGCTTGCATGGAGTCAAATCGTTAGAAGGTTGATGAAGTTATAAAGTTATACTGCTTCTTATAACATAAGGCATCCTAACCTCATTTAAGGTTAACTTAGCTTTGCCAGTGCCAAGTGCAGTTGAAAGATCACTTGTTGTGTTTTTTAAAATTAACTTCAGATGAATGAAACTCTTTGCCTCCAACTACGCCGCGCCACAAAGCGGACCAAAAGTGGGCATAGGTACCATTGACCTTTCTGATATGACAGTCGTTTGAAATGACAGCTCCTGACACCAATAATCAATAATCGCGCTTTGTTAAATCAAACGTCAATTTGAAGTACGAAAACAATCTCAATTTCAAGCGGATTTACCGCCCGGTGGCTACGAGATTCATACACAGATTTTAGGGTTCCGTACCCAAAGGGTGCCAAACGGGACCCTGTACTAAGCCTCCGCTGTCCGTCTGTCTGTCCGTCCGTCCGTCCGTCCGTCCGTCACCGGGCTCTATCGGATCAACCGAAATAGGTAGAGAGCTGAAATTTTCATAGAATGTGCATTTCTGTTGCCGCAACAGCAACAAATAATGAAACATACCGATTTTTAAGAATTAAAAGAAGTACTCATAGAAGAAATTATTGGTATGGCCATTTTCTTAGCTATTTTGTTTTATTTGTTGATCGGTGAAAAATTGACTCTCCCGATCTTATCAGGAAAGATTTTTAATTGCAGATACATATTAAGTTTTGTGCTTAGTTATTTGTCGATTATATGATTAATAATTGCTCATTCGAATTATTATAAATAATATCAAGCTTTTGTCATTGTGCCGGTCGACTATGTTAGTCATATTTCCACGTAATGTTAAGATAAGTTGACGACCGTCACAGATAAGGTATATTTATATTCATCACGTAGTTTTGTAGTAAGTTGTTTATAAGCGTATAGTATTTCCTATAATAATTTAGTCTAGTATTTGCGCGCATCTCAAGCCTTTTACTTTACTCCCGAAGATGTCGCTATCCGTATAATTGGCTCTGGCAAAGTGGTGACCCGACTTCTGAACATCAGCAACCTTCGGTAATAGCAGCATGGACCCAGCCGAGAAGAAAACTCTGTGTGCTGCCACCTTAGAAGTGCAAGCAAGAAGCACTTCGTCCAAGATCGCCGAGCCCCGACTACCAAGACGACATCAAGCAAGCCATGACCGGACCAGATTGAAAACGGACCAGATGGCTTCTGGTCCGTTTTCAATCTGGTTTCAAGATAAATAATTTCAACTGAAGATTTCCCGCATCGAACTCAAGATACCGCAAGAACAATGAACCGATAGCCAGCTGACTGCTGATTTATCAAAATGGAGCTCGCACCAGCAGAAACGAACGCGTCGGCAAATTCATTCACAGCAAGCAGCTTTTCAAGTTCAAGACATAGGAAGCCGTTCCAGCCCCCAGAAGAGTATTGAAACATCAGCGATATACCTAATTCAACGAATATTGAAATCATCCAGGAAGAACATCGCACGAAGAATAATCAAATCACTGAAGAGAGATATATATAAACAATTGGTGTACAAGATGTGCCCTATGTTGCCAAATCCCAAGGTTATTAGGCACACAAATTTCATCTATCGACAACTTAATATTCACTCAAGAGTGAAGAGCACGCACGTACATATGACGTACGAGATTATTGACTGCCTACAGCCAAGGTTACAGATTTAATGCTGACGCTGATTCAGCACAATCATCCTTGTGTAGGTACGGTCGCAATTATAAACAAACAGTGATTACAACTTTAACGACGTGCGATGTAAATTGACTCATCGATTCCTGAAAAACATGGGCGGCTGCATCAGACGACTCTTCTGCGGATCTTTTCCAGGTTATAGGTTAGGTTAGTTTACTAACCGCGAAGCCCCATTTTCCTAGTGTTTTTCTGTTTTCCAGTTTTTAGTTTATTTTATGTAGTGTGCGGCCAGATACAAGACACGCCTGTAGGTAAATATTAAGTAGAATTCACATAACAGTAGTTCCTTTATTTTTCTAATTCGTGAAAGATTTACCTTTAGATTAAGTTGAAGTATGCACAATTACTATCTAATTTACGTTTATCAAAAATCCTACTAGTTATTATTGCAGTTGATATAAGTTTGTTATGGTATATTTTTTCCCTAAAGGGGGGAGTATCTGTGCCGGTCGACTATGTTAGTCATATTTCCACGTAATGTTAAGATAAGTTGACGACCGTCACAGATAAGGTATATTTATATTCATCACGTAGTTTTGTAGTAAGTTGTATATAAGCGTATAGTATTTCCTATAATAATTTAGTCTAGTATTTGCGCGCATCTCAAGCCTTTTACTTTACTCCCGAAGATGTCGGTCTCCTCCCGATGAATTCCCTCTGGCAAAATCATATTTGATTTTATTTCTGTAAAATAAGTTACTCAATTTCTCTCCACTTCCGGTTTCAATGAGCAAAGAGTTTCGTTAACCTGAGTACATAGTTTAATACTTACATACTACATACACAAAACTATTTTTCAATGTTTCGATGTACGGCCTTGAATGTAGTCCTAGCTAGTATTGAATATTTTATTATTAAAAATCAAATAGGTATATGTACTCGTGCAAAAGACTGTCGTTTTATGTTTTTCCGTGTACAATGGTATGGAACCCTTCATGTGCGGGTCCGATGTCCTACTAGCACTTGACCGGTTTTATTGAATATTGTCTTGTTTTAGTTTTATTTACGTCAACAGGTAGGTAATTAGTAAGTTTAAATAGGATAGTGTAGGATACGCCGAACGGCCATGTTGCCCACCCACGTCACGTTTGGGGCTTACACCTTTTCCCTCGAAGTAGATCTCACCTAAAAGTTAGAGAAAGCCTAACGAATTGAATTAGGAACACCTTGGACCTTCCGAACTCATTAAAATAAAAACCGGCCAAGTGCGTGTCGGGCCACGAGTAATGAAGGTTTGATATTTTCTTTATTTCTCTAAAGATTTATAAAAATCACTTAGCGAGAAACAAAGGTAGTTACTTAAATTTAAAACTATTGATGCGAGTATGCGAGCGTATACGAAATAAAAAGTTCTTATTCTGTTCAAGGGTACAAAAATTCGTAGTCTTATTAATAATTATTCTTTAAATAAACAAACGGTGTGAAGTTGGCAGCCAACAGTTAGCAGCCAATATAATGCGACCAAATTAAGCAGGTACTTTTTCATATTACACTAAGGGCATTTATGATAGGTTTAAGGCAATATAAATGGTGTCTAGTGCCTGTTGATAAAACCATGTACCTTAAAATGTCGAAATTTTACTCACAATAGTTAGTTGGCTGTGGTACTTGTGGTTTTCTAGTCCGATATTGGTATTCAAATGTATTCTAGATTATGCGTTAAGACCTATATAATCTAGCTAGATAAGAATAGGCTGTGCCTATTTACTAGCCAAACCTCTTTCGTGGTCAAAAACACCCACAGTGGTTTTAAGCTGGAGTACACATATTCAAAGTTTAACTTTCAGTCAGCTGTGGTAGTGTCTTCTAGTTCGATATAGGCATGTAATAGTGTTCTTGATTATGCTGTAGGACCTACTTAAAATAGCTAGATACAGTTTATCTACTAGCCGTACCTCCTTCGTGGTCAAACACACCAGCAGCGGTTTCAAGGTGGAGAAAACAAATCCAAAGTTTATTTTTTCGGCTGTGGTAGTATCTTCTCGTCCGTTATTGAATTGTTTTGGAACTCAAGATTATGCTTTACGACGTACTTAATATACTAGATACAGGTTATTTACTAGCCGAACCTTCTTCGTGGTCAAAATTACCAGCAGCGGTTTCAAGGTGGAGAAAACAAATCCAAAGTTTTTTATTCAGTCGGCTGTGGCAGTGTCAATTGAAAAAGAAACTTTGAATTTGTTTTCTTCATCTTGAAACCGCTGATGGTATTTTTGACCACGAAGGAGGTTTGGCTAGTAAATAAACTGGATCTATCTTTGTTAAAAACATCGTAAAGCATAATCTTGAATACTAAAACAGGTCAATTTCGAACGAGCAGCTAATGTGTCCAAGGTGTACAGTAAAAATGCTGTTACACAGAACTTTTGTGCTACTTGGGACCACATGTTTAGTCCTAAATAATGTAAGTCCGTCATTATCCTATGAATTTGATAAACTTACTCTCAAATTGTAAGTGCTGTGGACTTTTTAACAATAACTACTTTCCTTGTAAATTTCTTGTTCGATATCCTTTTAATGAACTGTGACTGTAATAAATCCATTTCGATTTTAAATTATGCGCGCCTAATTCCAATTCCGCCGCAGCCACATGCGGAATATCCATTTAATACGGGGCATTAGTTCGCAAAATTGCCCAGCCACAGTCCCCGAGAACCACAAATCATAAGAGTGTAATCTAAAATTATCTCCAGGGAGAGACCATAAACAATGGTGTGGTTGAAGCCCGCGTGGGTGCGTGCCTTAATACACTCTCGATAGTGCGATGTGGTTTACAATCTGAACAATATCGATTTCAAGTCGTAAAGGAACCGTTGAACCTGACCTTACCTAAGTATACAATAATACCTTGATCAGACGCACTTGTGACAGATAAACAAGAGTATTTTTAGCGAGAAACGATTCAATTCGAGAATCGAGAATACCAATTGTGGAAGGATGTTTGGCAAGAGGGCCAAGACCTCTACCGTGTTTTTTTTTTTTGGATACATAATATTTTCTTAGCGGTTGCCCTTTGGTTGAAATCCTTTGTTCAGGTAAACAGTCGAAACGGTCGTACCTTGAATTTGTTGGCAATGTAGATAGAGTTATTTCATTCTCGTTCAATTTATTTATAATCAAATAATAAGACAAAGAAATAAAACACTTTCATTCAAATCCTACGCTCATTTTCTTTCTTCGCAGAGTGGACAAATTGCGTTCAAGTTAAAAATATCAGACAATAAAGAATCGGGTTATCGTACATTTAGCCCGCCGACTACGGTGATGTAGAATAATTGGAACATCAGTTTAACTTGTCTGCTGCGTCTGCGCACCGAGTTACTGCAGTGTTGCCAGTCTGCCGATGCGCTGTATAGTAAAGACGGACGGACTGCTGTAGTTATAGAATAAAAAAAAGAAAAATATTGCAACAGTGAGTTACCGAATAATGATCATTTCGTCTGTGAGTTTATGGGCGGGTTTTGTTTGGTTTACCTTTGCGTGCTATCATTTCTATCGATACAGTACTTACCTACATGTCTTTGCCTCAGATTTCTCTATTTCAAGTGTGATCTATAAACATTCTATAAAAAAACTGTAACAAAACTATAAAACGATAATCAATTTTATCTACACACGTATCATAAACCCTCTATTCTGCGTCCAAAAACCGCACGTCACGATCAGCATAATGTTAAACTACTTTGTAAAAACTCATTCCTTATCTGAATATTGAACATTATGACCATTATGTGTAAATTTTCTACATATTATGACATTCAAATATGCGGTTCCTGAACACATCAAAGAGAGCTTATGACATGTGTGTAGATAAACTAGTGTATGTAACTGTACATAATTAGGCATTAAAATTCTCGAGTGATATTATTATGAAACTCGCCTCTCTCGAGTTTTAATGCCCTCCATAATGTATCAGTCACATAAACTACTTTAATGTAACGCGGGCGTACGCACTATACGAGTAATGGAGGTGTTCGGTTGTTCAGCCATGAGTGCAGGCTTGCCCTTAAATAAATGTTTATTTAGGTACACGCATTCCTTTAGGCAGCTACTGAATGGAACGCTTATGGGTTTCAATTTTTATGCAGCAGGGAACATGTAGGGAACGATACAGTGGTTGCAGCAGGGAACATGTAGGGAACGATACAGTGGTTGCAGCAGGGAACATGTAGGGAACGATACAGTGGTTTTGTGTCATGTTATGCTTATGCATATCAAGTGTATTATGCGTCTCAGTTCCTGACCAAGTCCACGTATAATACAAACTCGGAGTCTTTTATATGTTAGCATTAAATAGAAGCAGACATGAAGAACTATGTTTTTTTGGGAAGAATCACAAACGATTTGATATCTATAAAAATATTTTGAGTACCTACATACCTAACTGTCCGATTTTGGGAAAATAATGTAGAAAGATCACTTGTTGTGTTTTTTAAAATTAACTTCAGATGAATGAAACTCTTTGCCTCCAACTACGCCGCGCCACAAAGCGGACCAAAAGTGGGCATAGGTACCATTGACCTTTCTGATATGACAGTCGTTTGAAATGACAGCTCCTGACACCAATAATCAATAATCGCGCTTTGTTAAATCAAACGTCAATTTGAAGTACGAAAACAATCTCAATTTCAAGCGGATTTACCGCCCGGTGGCTACGAGATTCATACTCTTTAGACCGCGCTCATTTAGTAATCGGGTTTTAGATTTTAGGGTTCCGTACCCAAAGGGTGCCAAACGGGACCCTGTACTAAGCCTCCGCTGTCCGTCTGTCTGTCCGTCCGTCCGTCCGTCCGTCCGTCACCGGGCTCTATCGGATCAACCGAAATAGGTAGAGAGCTGAAATTTTCATAGAATGTGCATTTCTGTTGCCGCAACAGCAACAAATAATGAAACATACCGATTTTTAAGAATTAAAAGAAGTACTCATAGAAGAAATTATTGGTATGGCCATTTTCTTAGCTATTTTGTTTTATTTGTTGATCGGTGAAAAATTGACTCTCCCGATCTTATCAGGAAAGATTTTTAATTGCAGATACATATTAAGTTTTGTGCTTAGTTATTTGTCGATTATATGATTAATAATTGCTCATTCGAATTATTATAAATAATATCAAGCTTTTGTCATTGTGCCGGTCGACTATGTTAGTCATATTTCCACGTAATGTTAAGATAAGTTGACGACCGTCACAGATAAGGTATATTTATATTCATCACGTAGTTTTGTAGTAAGTTGTTTATAAGCGTATAGTATTTCCTATAATAATTTAGTCTAGTATTTGCGCGCATCTCAAGCCTTTTACTTTACTCCCGAAGATGTCGCTATCCGTATAATTGGCTCTGGCAAAGTGGTGACCCGACTTCTGAACATCAGCAACCTTCGGTAATAGCAGCATGGACCCAGCCGAGAAGAAAACTCTGTGTGCTGCCACCTTAGAAGTGCAAGCAAGAAGCACTTCGTCCAAGATCGCCGAGCCCCGACTACCAAGACGACATCAAGCAAGCCATGACCGGACCAGATTGAAAACGGACCAGATGGCTTCTGGTCCGTTTTCAATCTGGTTTCAAGATAAATAATTTCAACTGAAGATTTCCCGCATCGAACTCAAGATACCGCAAGAACAATGAACCGATAGCCAGCTGACTGCTGATTTATCAAAATGGAGCTCGCACCAGCAGAAACGAACGCGTCGGCAAATTCATTCACAGCAAGCAGCTTTTCAAGTTCAAGACATAGGAAGCCGTTCCAGCCCCCAGAAGAGTATTGAAACATCAGCGATATACCTAATTCAACGAATATTGAAATCATCCAGGAAGAACATCGCACGAAGAATAATCAAATCACTGAAGAGAGATATATATAAACAATTGGTGTACAAGATGTGCCCTATGTTGCCAAATCCCAAGGTTATTAGGCACACAAATTTCATCTATCGACAACTTAATATTCACTCAAGAGTGAAGAGCACGCACGTACATATGACGTACGAGATTATTGACTGCCTACAGCCAAGGTTACAGATTTAATGCTGACGCTGATTCAGCACAATCATCCTTGTGTAGGTACGGTCGCAATTATAAACAAACAGTGATTACAACTTTAACGACGTGCGATGTAAATTGACTCATCGATTCCTGAAAAACATGGGCGGCTGCATCAGACGACTCTTCTGCGGATCTTTTCCAGGTTATAGGTTAGGTTAGTTTACTAACCGCGAAGCCCCATTTTCCTAGTGTTTTTCTGTTTTCCAGTTTTTAGTTTATTTTATGTAGTGTGCGGCCAGATACAAGTGCCTGTAGGTAAATATTAAGTAGAATTCACATAACAGTAGTTCCTTTATTTTTCTAATTCGTGAAAGATTTACCTTTAGATTAAGTTGAAGTATGCACAATTACTATCTAATTTACGTTTATCAAAAATCCTACTAGTTATTATTGCAGTTGATATAAGTTTGTTATGGTATATTTTTTCCCTAAAGGGGGGAGTATCTGTGCCGGTCGACTATGTTAGTCATATTTCCACGTAATGTTAAGATAAGTTGACGACCGTCACAGATAAGGTATATTTATATTCATCACGTAGTTTTGTAGTAAGTTGTATATAAGCGTATAGTATTTCCTATAATAATTTAGTCTAGTATTTGCGCGCATCTCAAGCCTTTTACTTTACTCCCGAAGATGTCGGTCTCCTCCCGATGAATTCCCTCTGGCAAAATCATATTTGATTTTATTTCTGTAAAATAAGTTACTCAATTTCTCTCCACTTCCGGTTTCAATGAGCAAAGAGTTTCGTTAACCTGAGTACATAGTTTAATACTTACATACTACATACACAAAACTATTTTTCAATGTTTCGATGTACGGCCTTGAATGTAGTCCTAGCTAGTATTGAATATTTTATTATTAAAAATCAAATAGGTATATGTACTCGTGCAAAAGACTGTCGTTTTATGTTTTTCCGTGTACAATGGTATGGAACCCTTCATGTGCGGGTCCGATGTCCTACTAGCACTTGACCGGTTTTATTGAATATTGTCTTGTTTTAGTTTTATTTACGTCAACAGGTAGGTAATTAGTAAGTTTAAATAGGATAGTGTAGGATACGCCGAACGGCCATGTTGCCCACCCACGTCACGTTTGGGGCTTACACCTTTTCCCTCGAAGTAGATCTCACCTAAAAGTTAGAGAAAGCCTAACGAATTGAATTAGGAACACCTTGGACCTTCCGAACTCATTAAAATAAAAACCGGCCAAGTGCGTGTCGGGCCACGAGTAATGAAGGTTTGATATTTTCTTTATTTCTCTAAAGATTTATAAAAATCACTTAGCGAGAAACAAAGGTAGTTACTTAAATTTAAAACTATTGATGCGAGTATGCGAGCGTATACGAAATAAAAAGTTCTTATTCTGTTCAAGGGTACAAAAATTCGTAGTCTTATTAATAATTATTCTTTAAATAAACAAACGGTGTGAAGTTGGCAGCCAACAGTTAGCAGCCAATATAATGCGACCAAATTAAGCAGGTACTTTTTCATATTACACTAAGGGCATTTATGATAGGTTTAAGGCAATATAAATGGTGTCTAGTGCCTGTTGATAAAACCATGTACCTTAAAATGTCGACATTTTACTCACAATAGTTAGTTGGCTGTGGTACTTGTGGTTTTCTAGTCCGATATTGGTATTCAAATGTATTCTAGATTATGCGTTAAGACCTATATAATCTAGCTAGATAAGAATAGGCTGTGCCTATTTACTAGCCAAACCTCTTTCGTGGTCAAAAACACCCACAGTGGTTTTAAGCTGGAGTACACATATTCAAAGTTTAACTTTCAGTCAGCTGTGGTAGTGTCTTCTAGTTCGATATAGGCATGTAATAGTGTTCTTGATTATGCTGTAGGACCTACTTAAAATAGCTAGATACAGTTTATCTACTAGCCGTACCTCCTTCGTGGTCAAACACACCAGCAGCGGTTTCAAGGTGGAGAAAACAAATCCAAAGTTTATTTTTTCGGCTGTGGTAGTATCTTCTCGTCCGTTATTGAATTGTTTTGGAACTCAAGATTATGCTTTACGACGTACTTAATATACTAGATACAGGTTATTTACTAGCCGAACCTTCTTCGTGGTCAAAATTACCAGCAGCGGTTTCAAGGTGGAGAAAACAAATCCAAAGTTTTTTATTCAGTCGGCTGTGGCAGTGTCAATTGAAAAAGAAACTTTGAATTTGTTTTCTTCATCTTGAAACCGCTGATGGTATTTTTGACCACGAAGGAGGTTTGGCTAGTAAATAAACTGGATCTATCTTTGTTAAAAACATCGTAAAGCATAATCTTGAATACTAAAACAGGTCAATTTCGAACGAGCAGCTAATGTGTCCAAGGTGTACAGTAAAAATGCTGTTACACAGAACTTTTGTGCTACTTGGGACCACATGTTTAGTCCTAAATAATGTAAGTCCGTCATTATCCTATGAATTTGATAAACTTACTCTCAAATTGTAAGTGCTGTGGACTTTTTAACAATAACTACTTTCCTTGTAAATTTCTTGTTCGATATCCTTTTAATGAACTGTGACTGTAATAAATCCATTTCGATTTTAAATTATGCGCGCCTAATTCCAATTCCGCCGCAGCCACATGCGGAATATCCATTTAATACGGGGCATTAGTTCGCAAAATTGCCCAGCCACAGTCCCCGAGAACCACAAATCATAAGAGTGTAATCTAAAATTATCTCCAGGGAGAGACCATAAACAATGGTGTGGTTGAAGCCCGCGTGGGTGCGTGCCTTAATACACTCTCGATAGTGCGATGTGGTTTACAATCTGAACAATATCGATTTCAAGTCGTAAAGGAACCGTTGAACCTGACCTTACCTAAGTATACAATAATACCTTGATCAGACGCACTTGTGACAGATAAACAAGAGTATTTTTAGCGAGAAACGATTCAATTCGAGAATCGAGAATACCAATTGTGGAAGGATGTTTGGCAAGAGGGCCAAGACCTCTACCGTGTTTTTTTTTTTTGGATACATAATATTTTCTTAGCGGTTGCCCTTTGGTTGAAATCCTTTGTTCAGGTAAACAGTCGAAACGGTCGTACCTTGAATTTGTTGGCAATGTAGATAGAGTTATTTCATTCTCGTTCAATTTATTTATAATCAAATAATAAGACAAAGAAATAAAACACTTTCATTCAAATCCTACGCTCATTTTCTTTCTTCGCAGAGTGGACAAATTGCGTTCAAGTTAAAAATATCAGACAATAAAGAATCGGGTTATCGTACATTTAGCCCGCCGACTACGGTGATGTAGAATAATTGGAACATCAGTTTAACTTGTCTGCTGCGTCTGCGCACCGAGTTACTGCAGTGTTGCCAGTCTGCCGATGCGCTGTATAGTAAAGACGGACGGACTGCTGTAGTTATAGAATAAAAAAAAGAAAAATATTGCAACAGTGAGTTACCGAATAATGATCATTTCGTCTGTGAGTTTATGGGCGGGTTTTGTTTGGTTTACCTTTGCGTGCTATCATTTCTATCGATACAGTACTTACCTACATGTCTTTGCCTCAGATTTCTCTATTTCAAGTGTGATCTATAAACATTCTATAAAAAAACTGTAACAAAACTATAAAACGATAATCAATTTTATCTACACACGTATCATAAACCCTCTATTCTGCGTCCAAAAACCGCACGTCACGATCAGCATAATGTTAAACTACTTTGTAAAAACTCATTCCTTATCTGAATATTGAACATTATGACCATTATGTGTAAATTTTCTACATATTATGACATTCAAATATGCGGTTCCTGAACACATCAAAGAGAGCTTATGACATGTGTGTAGATAAACTAGTGTATGTAACTGTACATAATTAGGCATTAAAATTCTCGAGTGATATTATTATGAAACTCGCCTCTCTCGAGTTTTAATGCCCTCCATAATGTATCAGTCACATAAACTACTTTAATGTAACGCGGGCGTACGCACTATACGAGTAATGGAGGTGTTCGGTTGTTCAGCCATGAGTGCAGGCTTGCCCTTAAATAAATGTTTATTTAGGTACACGCATTCCTTTAGGCAGCTACTGAATGGAACGCTTATGGGTTTCAATTTTTATGCAGCAGGGAACATGTAGGGAACGATACAGTGGTTGCAGCAGGGAACATGTAGGGAACGATACAGTGGTTGCAGCAGGGAACATGTAGGGAACGATACAGTGGTTTTGTGATATGTTATGCTTATGCATATCAAGTGTATTATGCGTCTCAGTTCCTGACCAAGTCCACGTATAATACAAACTCGGAGTCTTTTATATGTTAGCATTAAATAGAAGCAGACATGAAGAACTATGTTTTTTTGGGAAGAATCACAAACGATTTGATATCTATAAAAATATTTTGAGTACCTACATACCTAACTGTCCGATTTTGGGAAAATAATGTAGAAAGATCACTTGTTGTGTTTTTTAAAATTAACTTCAGATGAATGAAACTCTTTGCCTCCAACTACGCCGCGCCACAAAGCGGACCAAAAGTGGGCATAGGTACCATTGACCTTTCTGATATGACAGTCGTTTGAAATGACAGCTCCTGACACCAATAATCAATAATCGCGCTTTGTTAAATCAAACGTCAATTTGAAGTACGAAAACAATCTCAATTTCAAGCGGATTTACCGCCCGGTGGCTACGAGATTCATACTCTTTAGACCGCGCTCATTTAGTAATCGGGTTTTAGATTTTAGGGTTCTGTACCCAAAGGGTGCCAAACGGGACCCTGTACTAAGCCTCCGCTGTCCGTCTGTCTGTCCGTCCGTCCGTCCGTCCGTCCGTCACCGGGCTCTATCGGATCAACCGAAATAGGTAGAGAGCTGAAATTTTCATAGAATGTGCATTTCTGTTGCCGCAACAGCAACAAATAATGAAACATACCGATTTTTAAGAATTAAAAGAAGTACTCATAGAAGAAATTATTGGTATGGCCATTTTCTTAGCTATTTTGTTTTATTTGTTGATCGGTGAAAAATTGACTCTCCCGATCTTATCAGGAAAGATTTTTAATTGCAGATACATATTAAGTTTTGTGCTTAGTTATTTGTCGATTATATGATTAATAATTGCTCATTCGAATTATTATAAATAATATCAAGCTTTTGTCATTGTGCCGGTCGACTATGTTAGTCATATTTCCACGTAATGTTAAGATAAGTTGACGACCGTCACAGATAAGGTATATTTATATTCATCACGTAGTTTTGTAGTAAGTTGTTTATAAGCGTATAGTATTTCCTATAATAATTTAGTCTAGTATTTGCGCGCATCTCAAGCCTTTTACTTTACTCCCGAAGATGTCGCTATCCGTATAATTGGCTCTGGCAAAGTGGTGACCCGACTTCTGAACATCAGCAACCTTCGGTAATAGCAGCATGGACCCAGCCGAGAAGAAAACTCTGTGTGCTGCCACCTTAGAAGTGCAAGCAAGAAGCACTTCGTCCAAGATCGCCGAGCCCCGACTACCAAGACGACATCAAGCAAGCCATGACCGGACCAGATTGAAAACGGACCAGATGGCTTCTGGTCCGTTTTCAATCTGGTTTCAAGATAAATAATTTCAACTGAAGATTTCCCGCATCGAACTCAAGATACCGCAAGAACAATGAACCGATAGCCAGCTGACTGCTGATTTATCAAAATGGAGCTCGCACCAGCAGAAACGAACGCGTCGGCAAATTCATTCACAGCAAGCAGCTTTTCAAGTTCAAGACATAGGAAGCCGTTCCAGCCCCCAGAAGAGTATTGAAACATCAGCGATATACCTAATTCAACGAATATTGAAATCATCCAGGAAGAACATCGCACGAAGAATAATCAAATCACTGAAGAGAGATATATATAAACAATTGGTGTACAAGATGTGCCCTATGTTGCCAAATCCCAAGGTTATTAGGCACACAAATTTCATCTATCGACAACTTAATATTCACTCAAGAGTGAAGAGCACGCACGTACATATGACGTACGAGATTATTGACTGCCTACAGCCAAGGTTACAGATTTAATGCTGACGCTGATTCAGCACAATCATCCTTGTGTAGGTACGGTCGCAATTATAAACAAACAGTGATTACAACTTTAACGACGTGCGATGTAAATTGACTCATCGATTCCTGAAAAACATGGGCGGCTGCATCAGACGACTCTTCTGCGGATCTTTTCCAGGTTATAGGTTAGGTTAGTTTACTAACCGCGAAGCCCCATTTTCCTAGTGTTTTTCTGTTTTCCAGTTTTTAGTTTATTTTATGTAGTGTGCGGCCAGATACAAGACACGCCTGTAGGTAAATATTAAGTAGAATTCACATAACAGTAGTTCCTTTATTTTTCTAATTCGTGAAAGATTTACCTTTAGATTAAGTTGAAGTATGCACAATTACTATCTAATTTACGTTTATCAAAAATCCTACTAGTTATTATTGCAGTTGATATAAGTTTGTTATGGTATATTTTTTCCCTAAAGGGGGGAGTATCTGTGCCGGTCGACTATGTTAGTCATATTTCCACGTAATGTTAAGATAAGTTGACGACCGTCACAGATAAGGTATATTTATATTCATCACGTAGTTTTGTAGTAAGTTGTATATAAGCGTATAGTATTTCCTATAATAATTTAGTCTAGTATTTGCGCGCATCTCAAGCCTTTTACTTTACTCCCGAAGATGTCGGTCTCCTCCCGATGAATTCCCTCTGGCAAAATCATATTTGATTTTATTTCTGTAAAATAAGTTACTCAATTTCTCTCCACTTCCGGTTTCAATGAGCAAAGAGTTTCGTTAACCTGAGTACATAGTTTAATACTTACATACTACATACACAAAACTATTTTTCAATGTTTCGATGTACGGCCTTGAATGTAGTCCTAGCTAGTATTGAATATTTTATTATTAAAAATCAAATAGGTATATGTACTCGTGCAAAAGACTGTCGTTTTATGTTTTTCCGTGTACAATGGTATGGAACCCTTCATGTGCGGGTCCGATGTCCTACTAGCACTTGACCGGTTTTATTGAATATTGTCTTGTTTTAGTTTTATTTACGTCAACAGGTAGGTAATTAGTAAGTTTAAATAGGATAGTGTAGGATACGCCGAACGGCCATGTTGCCCACCCACGTCACGTTTGGGGCTTACACCTTTTCCCTCGAAGTAGATCTCACCTAAAAGTTAGAGAAAGCCTAACGAATTGAATTAGGAACACCTTGGACCTTCCGAACTCATTAAAATAAAAACCGGCCAAGTGCGTGTCGGGCCACGAGTAATGAAGGTTTGATATTTTCTTTATTTCTCTAAAGATTTATAAAAATCACTTAGCGAGAAACAAAGGTAGTTACTTAAATTTAAAACTATTGATGCGAGTATGCGAGCGTATACGAAATAAAAAGTTCTTATTCTGTTCAAGGGTACAAAAATTCGTAGTCTTATTAATAATTATTCTTTAAATAAACAAACGGTGTGAAGTTGGCAGCCAACAGTTAGCAGCCAATATAATGCGACCAAATTAAGCAGGTACTTTTTCATATTACACTAAGGGCATTTATGATAGGTTTAAGGCAATATAAATGGTGTCTAGTGCCTGTTGATAAAACCATGTACCTTAAAATGTCGACATTTTACTCACAATAGTTAGTTGGCTGTGGTACTTGTGGTTTTCTAGTCCGATATTGGTATTCAAATGTATTCTAGATTATGCGTTAAGACCTATATAATCTAGCTAGATAAGAATAGGCTGTGCCTATTTACTAGCCAAACCTCTTTCGTGGTCAAAAACACCCACAGTGGTTTTAAGCTGGAGTACACATATTCAAAGTTTAACTTTCAGTCAGCTGTGGTAGTGTCTTCTAGTTCGATATAGGCATGTAATAGTGTTCTTGATTATGCTGTAGGACCTACTTAAAATAGCTAGATACAGTTTATCTACTAGCCGTACCTCCTTCGTGGTCAAACACACCAGCAGCGGTTTCAAGGTGGAGAAAACAAATCCAAAGTTTATTTTTTCGGCTGTGGTAGTATCTTCTCGTCCGTTATTGAATTGTTTTGGAACTCAAGATTATGCTTTACGACGTACTTAATATACTAGATACAGGTTATTTACTAGCCGAACCTTCTTCGTGGTCAAAATTACCAGCAGCGGTTTCAAGGTGGAGAAAACAAATTCAAAGTTTCTTTTTCAGTCGGCTGTGGTAGTGTCTTCTCGTCCGATTTTAACCTTTTGTAGTATTTAAGATTATGCTTTACAACGTATTTAACAAAGTGAGATACAGTTTATTTACTAGCCGAACCTCCTTCGTGGTCAAAAACACCAGCAGCGGTTTCGAGGTGGAGAAAACTAATTCAAAGTTTCTTTTTCAGTCAGCTGTGGTAGTTTCTTCTCGTTCGAAATTGACCTGTTTTAGTATTCAAGATTATGCTTTACGATGTTTTTAACAAAGATAGATCCAGTTTATTTACTAGCCAAACCTCCTTCGTGGTCAAAAATACCATCAGCGGTTTCAAGATGAAGAAAACAAATTCAAAGTTTCTTTTTCAATTGGCTGTGATAGTGTCTTCTCGTTCGATATTGACCTGTTTTAGTATTCAAGATTATGCTTTACGATGTTCTTAACAAAGATAAATCCAGTTTATTTACTAGCCAAACCTCCTTCGTGGTCAAAAGCACCAGCAGCGGTTTCAAGGTGGAGAAAACAAATCCAAAGTTTTTTATTCAGTCGGCTGTGGCAGTGTCTTCTCGTCCGATATTGACCTGTTTTAGTATTTAAGATAATGCTTTACGACGTACTTAACATAGCTAGATACAGGTAATTTATTAGCCGAACCTCCTTCGTGGTCAAAACACCAGCAGCGGTTTCAAGGTGGAGAAAACAAATTCAAAGTTTCTTTTTCAGTCGGCTGCTGTGGTAGTTTCTTCTCGTTCGATATTGACCTGTTTAAGTATTCAAGATTTTGCTTTACGATGTTTTTTACAAAGATAGATCCAGTTTATTTACTAGCCAAACCTCCTTCGTGGTCAAAAACACCATCAGCGGTTTCAAGGTGAAGAAAATAAATTCAAAGTTTCTTTTTCAATTGGCTGTGATAGTGTCTTCTCGTTCGATATTGACCTGTTTTAGAATTCAAGATTATGCTTTACAATATTTTTAACAAAGCTAGATCCAGTTTATTTACTAGCCCAACCCACTTCGTGGTCAAAAACACCAGCAGCGTTTTCAAGGTTGAGAAAACAAATCCAAAGTTTCTTATTCAGTCGGCTGTGGTAGTGTCTTCTCGTCCGATATTGACCTGTTTTAGTATTTAAGATTATGCTTTACGACGCACTTAACATAGCTAGATCTAGCTTATTTACTAGCCGAACCTCCTTCGTGGTCAAAAACACCAGCAGCGGTTTCAAGGTGGAGTACACAAATTCAAAGTTTCACTTTCCGTCAGCTGTGGTTGTCTCTTCTCATCCGATATTGAGCTGTTTTAGTTTTCAAGATTATGGGTATTTACTAGCCGAACCTCCTTCTTGAACAAAAATACCAGTAGCTGTTTCAAGGCGGAGTACACAAATTCAAAGTTTCACTTTCTGTCGGCTGTTATAGTGTCCTTTCATTCGATATTGACCTTTTTTAGTATTCAACATTATGCTTTACGACGTACTTAACATAGCTAGATACAGGATATTTATTAGCCGAACCTCCTTCGTGGTCAAAAACACCAGCAGCGGTTTCAAGGTGGAGAAAACAAATTCAAAGTTTCTTTTTCAGTCGGCTGTGGTAGTTTCTTCTCGTGCGATATTGACCTGTTTTAGTATTCAAGATTATGCTTTACGATGTTTTTTACAAAGGTAGATCCAGTTTATTTACTGGCAAAACCTCCTTCGTGGTCAAAAACACCAGAAGCGGTTTCAAGGTGGTGAAAATAAATTCAAAGATTCACATCCAGTCGGCTCCGGTACCCTCTTCTCGTTCAATATTGACCTGTTTTAGTATTCAAGATTATGCTTTTCGACGTTGTTAACATAGCTAGATCTAGCTTATTTACTAGCCGGACCTCCTTCGTGGTCAAAAAAACCAGCAGCGGTTTCAAGGTGGAGTGGATCTAGCTACGTTAAGAACGTCGTATAGCATAATCTTGAATACTAAAACAGGTCAATATCAAACGAGAAGACACTAACACAGCCGACTGAAAGTGAAACTTTGGATTTGTTTTCTCCACCTTAAAACCGCTGCTGGTGTTTTTGACCACAAATCAAATCAAATCAAATCAAATCGACCACGAAGTAGGTTCAGCTAGTAAATAACATGTATCTAGCTATCTTAAATACGTCGTAAAGCATAATCTTGAATACTAAAACAGGTCAATATCGGACGAGAAGACAATACCACAGCCGACTGAAAAAGAAACTTTGAAATTGTTTTCTTCACCTTAAAACCGCTGCTGATGTTTTTGACCACGAAGGAGGTTCGGCTAGTGAATAAACTGGATCTAGCTAAGTCAACAACGTCATAAAGCATAATCTTGAATACTAAAACAGGTCGATATCGAACGAGAAGACACTACCAAAGCCGATATAAAGTGAAACTTTGAATTTGTGTACTCCACCTTGAAACCGCTGCTGGTATTTTTGACCACGAAGGAAGTACGGCTAGTAAATAACCTGTATCTAGCTATGTTAAATAGGTCTTACAGCATAATCCAAAATACTATTACATGCTAATATCGAACGAGAAGACAGTACCAGAGCTGACTGAATGTGAAACTTTGAATTTCTTTTCTCCACCTTGAAACCGCTGCTGGTCTTTATGACCACGAAGGAGGTTCGGCTTGTAAATAACCTGTATCTAGCTATGTTCAGTACCTCGTAGAGCATAATCTTGAATACTAAAACAGTTCAATAGCGAACGAGAAGATACTACCACAGCCGACAAAATGTGAAACTTTTTATTTATGTAATCCACCTTGAAACAGCTGCTGGTGTTTTTGACCACGAAGGAGGTTTGGCTAGTAAATAAACTGGATATAACTATATAAGAACGTCATAAAGCATTATTTGAATACTAAAACAGTTCAATATCGTACGAACAGACACTACCACAGCCGACGGAATGTGAAACTTTATTTTTTTTTCTTTAACTTGAAACCGCTTCTGGTGTTTTTGACCACGAAGAAGGTTTGGCTTTTAAATAACCTGTATATAGCTATATTAAATACGTCATAAAGCATAATCTTGAATACCATAAACAGGTCAATATCGGACGAAGACACTACCACAGCCGACTGAAAAAGAAACTTTGAATTTGTTTCCTTCACCTTGAAACCGCTGCTGGTGTTTTTGACCATGAAGCAGGTTTGGCTAGTTAATAAACTGGATCTACTACGTTAAGAACGTCGTGAAGCATAATCTTGAATACTAAAACAGGTCAATATCGGACGAGAAGACACTACCACAGCCGACAGAAAGTGAAACTTTGAATTTGTATACTTCACCTTGAAACCGCTGCTGGTGTTTTTGACCACGAAGTAGGTTTGGCTAGTAAATAACCTGTACCTAGCTATGTTAACTACGTTGCAAAACACAATCTTGAATACTAAAACAGATCAATATCGGACGAGAAGACACTACCACAGCCGACTGAAAAAGAAACTTTGAATTTGTTTTCTCCAACTTGAAACCGCTGCTGGTGATTTTGACCACGAAGGAGGTTTGATTAGTAAATAAACTGGATCTATCTTTGTTAAGAACATCTTAAAGCATAATCTTGAATACTAAAACAGGTCAATATCGTACGAAAAAACACTACCACAGCCGACTGAAAAAGAAACTTTGAATTTGTTTTCTCCACCTTGAAACCGCTGCTGGTGTTTTTGACCACGAAGGAGGTTTGGCTAGTAAATAAACTGGATTTAGCTATGTTAAAAACGTCGTAAAGCATAATCTTGAATATTAAAATAGCTCAATATCGAACGAGAAGACACTACCAAAGCCGACTGAAAGTGAAAGTATTAATTTGTTTTCTCCACCTTGAAACCGCTGCTGGTGTTTTTGACCACAAAAGAGGTTCGGCTAGTAAATAAATTGGACCTAGCTATATGTTAAGTAGGTCTTACAGCATAATCAAGAATACTATTACATGCTAATATCGAACGAGGAGACACTACCACAGACGACTGAATGTGAAACTTTGAATTTGTTTTCTCCACCTTGAAATCGCTGCTGATTTTTTTAGTAAAACTTTGAATATGTGTACCTACTTCAGCTTAAAACCGCTGTTGGTGTTTTTGACTACGAAAGAGGTTTGGCTAGTAAATAGGCTGTGTCTTGCTAGGTTTTAAAGGTCTTAACGCATAATCTAGAATACATTTGAATACCAATATCGGACTAGAAGACCACAATTACCACAGCCAACTAATTATATTGAATATTGTGAAAATTATGTCGACATTTTAGAGCACATGGTTCATTAAGAAAGTATTAGTTTTATCAACAGGCACTAGACACCATTTATATTGCCTAAAACCTATCATAAAGGCCCTTAGTGCAATATGAAAAAGTACCTCCTTAATTTGATCGGATTATATTGGCTGCTAACTCTTGGCTGCCAACTTCACACCGGTTGTTTATTTAAAGAATAATTATTAATAAGACTACGGACACTGACTAACAGACCATCAACACACTGAGTTAGAACTGGGCGTGACTATTTCACATTATAGCAAAAAGGTAAAAAAACTTTGTTATTTTTAAAATTTTACGCCTAGGTTGACTAACTTTAACAGCAAAAAACTGTGAAAACGATGACATTTCGTAGTACAATTTGTTATTAGTAATAGTACTATAAGTATACTACTACTTTAACTTTAACCAGACCTAGGCACCACAAGAAGGTAGTCAGTAAAGTATACAGCAATAAATAAAAGACAAACCCGTTAACCCGGCATTGCAGTAGGTACTTCGCACTGCCGCCGCCGCCGCCTTCGCCTTGTAATTGTAATTGAAAGCAATTACAAAAACAATTACATAATTGAAAAAATATTTTGTTTTTTACATGTATAAATCTATTTTAAAGTGTTTATAAGATTTTAGATTTTAAGAAGTTTATTTTAGTAATAATTTTATAGTAATTGATTCTCAATAGTTATTTACATATTTTATTTCCTAATTTGTATTATTTCATATTTTGAGTAACATGAAATAATATTTTGAGTAATATGAAATAATGATTGCATTGTGATGATGTTTTAATAGTTTTTTTAATTGTGGTCATATATTTAACGTTTTTAATATGTTTGGGTAAATTATTGATCATTTTTCCGTTTCCGTAATAGTGCGATTCTATGAACATAGTATTCAAATCTTAACTGATAAAAAATTCTGTTGATATATTAGTAGTTTATGTGACTGCTGCATAATGGAGGGCATTAAAACTCAAGAGTGGGTTCATGAAACGAGCCGAAGGCGAGTTTCATAATAATAGAGACGTTTTACCTGAAAATAAAACGTTTATTAAATACTTACCATATTCAGGGCCTAATTAAAAACATGAGAGAAGACATCCTTGATTTTCAGTGCTAAACTAGTGACGTATATCCGGTCCGTCCGTTCCCGCCCGGATGTTCGGTTAAGCCGCGTGGTACCTTGTTTGCGCGCGCGCCCCACCACACCACCGAGGCAGTTCGGATTGTTGAATTCGAATTTAGCTTCATTGGATCTCTCATGTCCACCAGGCAGATTTAAAAAATATTAGGCCCTGAATATGGTAAGTATTTAATAAACGTTTTATTTTCAGGTAAAACGTCTCTATTAAATATCTTGACCGATATTCAGGGCCTAATTAAAACATGAGAGACGTGTTTGATATCGCCTGGTGTTGGTGGACGCTAATGTGATTCGTAAACATACATATTTAAATAAAAGTAGGTATGTTTATGTTGTGACATACAGAAATTATGAATGATTCAGGTATTTTGATAAACAAGTAAGTATCTATCTATAATTTATTCGGACTGATCGATGATCCCTTAGGAAGAAACCTAAAGTTTACATGTACTGTATGTAGGTTAGGTACTATGACTTATGACATTATTGTATCTGTTCTGTATTGCTTTCTGTTAAGATGAGGTGATTAGTGTGGTTTAAAGAAATAAAATTAACTTGTAACTTATAAACAGGTATTATTATTCATCTTGATAGAACCTGCGTAGAAATGGTACCAAACCAGTAAATAAATTAGGTAGGTATTACTAAAATCAGCAAATATAAATCAAACTTTGGAATAAAGTATTGAACAATACATAATTGTCTTAATTACTCGACAGGGGAGAATAGGTTCGTAATCAATGACTCTCTTCTATCTCCAGATTTTACTTCTCTTTGATAAAAAATTTGGAAGGTCTTAGCAGACTTCCAGTTGCCTCGGGATAGTATGTCATCAATGGGAAAGTGTTCGATCCAGTTTTTGGATGCAACAGCTGATCTGAAACTGCCAGGCGTAGCATTGATGTTTGCATCTTGAAGTAGTTTCTTCAGCCAGCCCCCTATGGTACGTGTAGCAGCTTTGGGGTCGCCTGTAGTACTCACAAACAGATTATCGCACTTAGCAGCAATTCGCCTAGGTTTCCCCAACTCAATGAGGCGGCGTATCCAGTAGATAGGATCCAGTGACTTGTCCTTATTCTTATTTAGCTTCCATCCCGATTGTTGATGGGTAATGGAGTCAGTTTTGGAGCCAAAAGATGGCCATAAGATTATGCTGTCATCTGAAATAATACAGTGTTCCTGAGTAACGGTAAGTAAAGTTAAATCGTGTACACGTCTACCCGAGCATAGTAGGAGTAAAGCAGCCGCTCTTTGAGAGGTGGCAAATAAACTTGATGAATTGCAGGTTCTTTTAGAAAGATGGTTTACAAGGAAGTCTATATCCCAGATGGGGGCTTTGATAGGTTTAGGCTTAGCTAACCCAATGGACTTTAGGACTTGTTTTACAAGTGTATGTGAGCTTAGCTTATTACTTTCACTGGGATCACAAAGAGTAGACACTACAGATTTATGAACAAGGATAGTGCTGTATGAAAGGCCTTCCTTTTGATGTAGATTAGTGAGGAATCGGGCCAGGTCTGAGCCTGTAGGTTTATGTGTATGTACCTTGTGAGTTATGGTCCTGTTTCGCCAACGGGTCCAAGCTGGTTTATACGTTCTAAGAGTGGATTCACGCCAGCTCGAACGGAGCAGAGCTTTTTGTTCCTCGCTCCAGTCACTTAGGTGTTCTTGCCAACCCCACATCTCCATATCTCCAGCGTCATCTCCGATATGTTGGGGGGCGGACGTCCCGTCATTACATCGACTAGGACCTGCGACAGGTTCCTTATCGTGAATGGGGGTGACAATGTGCGGCTCTTCAGGTCTGGTCTCCAGTAAACTTTGTGCCATCTCGGGGCTACGATCAGGTACACACCCAGTGCATTGTTTAAGTGCGTCAATACTCTGGGAATGAGATAAGGCGGCGGGAACAGCCATGCCAACTTGAAATCCCACTTGCTGCCTAGAGCATCGTACATGCTCGCCTGGTTGTCGGTTCTGTCCAGTGTACAGTACGTTGGAACCACGTGAGCTCTCCTGGAAGCAAAAAGATCGATTACGGGGGTTCCCCACTTGGCAAACACGACATTTGTTATGTTTGACAGGAGATGCCATTCTGGTGGGTCTTTGAGACGTGATAAATGGTCTGCTTCGCAGTTGTAGTTCCCTGCTATGTGATAGATGGACATGTGAATGTTGTTTTGGTCCAGTACTTGTAACACTTTCATTGCCAGCTCCGTAAGGGCTATAGATTTCGCCCCTCCCTCTTTTCTTAGATAAGAGACGACAGTTTTGTTGTCGCACTGTATTAGCAGCGACTGTGAGCTCAGGAGCTGATAATGATGGTGTAAAACATTTAATATGGCCAACATCTCCTTGTAGTTGCAATGAAGGTTCTGCTGTGAGGGTAGCCATGAGCCTGTTATTGAGATTTCGTTTAATTTGGCCCCCCAGCCGATGTCGCTGGCATCTGTTGTTAGGTAATGAGACGATAGTGGGACATGAAGTAGAGTACTCTTCTGACAATTCAACTGCCACCATTCTAACTCGACTAGGGGTTTCGCAACTAGAGGAAAGGTTTTTGTCATCTTTAGTTTCAAGGCCTTGTTGGCCTGTAACTGTAAATACCGGTAATTTAGACGACCCCTCGGTACAGCAAAACTGTCAAAGTTCAGCAGGCTAATGAGACCTTGTAACTTTTTGACGGACGTTGTCCGTGTTGTCAAGATTTTGGATACCGTGCAATGTATTTTTGCTACTAACCTCTGAGGAATGTATTTCGCGTTCTGCCATCTGTTCCACACAATGCCCAGGTATTCCACTGCCTTCTGTGGGTTGCAAACAGATTTGTCTGTGTTCACTTGCCAGCCTAGGTGGGCGAGCGTGTTCAGTGTCAACGACACTTGATTTATGAGAGTGGCTTTGTTTTGATGAGCCAGCATAAAATCGTCGAGATACACGATTATCCGGATACCGTGATCGCGGAGGTATTGTGCTATCCAGTTGGTAATTGAGGCGAATATTCTCGGTGCTGAACAAAGGCCGAAGGGTAGGCACGTCATTTCCAGTATTTGTGGGTTTTTGTCGCCGTACAGAAGGCGGAGAAACCTTCTGTGGCCTTCGAATACAGGGACATGGAAGTATGCCTGATGAATGTCCACTTTGGCCAACCAATCCTTGGGTTGTAGAAAATCCGTTACCCGATGAACATTTATTAGTCGGAAAAGTCGAGTGTTGACGTATTTGTTCAGATTTTTTAAGTTGAATATGGGCCTCCATGTGCCGTCGCTCTCGGGGCGCAGGAATATCGGAGAAATAAAGCTGGGCGATGGGCGCACCTTTTCTAGCACACCCTGCGAGATCATGTTTTTCATTATTTTCGACATTTTTTCTGATTCTGGTGTTTTCACACTGCGACTGTTTGGAATGTGCAATGGTGGTTTCAACACAAATGGAATGCGGCATCCTTATATAATTTTTAGAATGTATGTGGGAGCTCCCAACTGTTTCCAACGATCGTAGTACATGCGGAGTTGTCCGGCGTGAAATTTTGCATGCTTGTGCATGGCATAGTCAATATTTTCGTTTATGGGTTTGGTGTCTCCTATCCCGGTGGGATGAGGGAGAACGTCTGGGTTGATAATCCCTTCCTGACCTGTCGGGGAGACCACGGCCGCGTGAACCCCGCGCGCCTCGCCCGCGAAACGAATTATTATTTATCCTGCCTCGGGCCGAAGTATGATACTTGCTTTGATTATGATATTGCGCGCGATTGTTATAAGTTGCGGCCTGTTTCTGCGTCTGACTGCGGGTAGAAGTTGAAGGCTCGTACTGTGGCGCAGTATTGTAGCGAGACATTCCTTCCACCCAAAACACATTTTTAACTCCACCCGCTTTTTCCAATAAAGCATTAAATTTGTCGGCTTCAAATAGATGAGAACCTGACGGCGCAATTTTGCGTAATGTATTTTTGTGGTACTGGTCTTTTACTGATGAGAGTATGCCTTCTCTGCGGTATTGAATAAGTTCAGCCCGGTGTCCACAGACGAGCTGGAGAGCGTCGTTTGAGATCTTGCTATACTCACCATTGGCCAACATTTCTTTGAGCTTTGTATGGATATCGTCGAATCGTAGGTTTTCGACCTGATGCGCCCAGGCTAGAAAGGCTTGTAATTCACTCAAAAGCTGTTTGAGCAATGCATAGGAAATGCCGGCAAAAGCCTTTTCCATGTTTAAGGTAGTTTTAGATGTATCGTACCTCTTTATCTCGTCATTAGCTTCAAGATTAGTGAAACCCGGCGCAAATAAATAGTGTTTTTGGACGTCGGCATATCGGACGTTAATCCAGTCCTGGCTATTGAATCGCTGCAAATCTTTTAATTGTTGTGTTAGTTCGGGAGACGCTTGCGGTACAGCGGGCTCCTCGGTTTTTGTACCAGTAAAAATGTTAAGATCGACCTCGAAAGCCGAGTCAATGTTGGCGGGCTCGGACTCCTCAACATGACCTTCGTAGAGGTCTCCACTAACATTAGGGTCAATCAAGTCATGCCGTGGTTCACAATCATATTCGTGAAATTCCTGTGTAGCAGCAAGTTGGCTTTTAAGATCTTTAATCTCGTTAAAAAGAAGATTGAACTTACGTTCCTTGATGCGTTTGCGCCGTCGGTACCGCTTCCTGCGATCGTCGCTTTCCGAGAAACTCGACGAGGACGAACTAGAATTATCGGAGTCCGAAGAGCTCACCGGTTTCCACCTTTTCTTGCCTTTATCCTTACGCGCCGCCACGTGCTCCACACTGGACGGAACCTCCGGGGTTTCTTGCTTCATTTTACACAAACGAACGGTCACACCGTTGGGAATCTTTTATTTGCGTCACGATGTATAGATTTTTGGCGGGCCGTACTCAGGAGCTGAGCAGCGACTGTGCCGTGCGAAAATCAAGACGCCAATGAAGCTAAATTCGAATTCAACAATCCGAACTGCCTCGGTGGTGTGGTGGGGCGCGCGCGCAAACAAGGTACCACGCGGCTTAACCGAACATCCGGGCGGGAACGGACGGACCGGATATACGTCACTAGTTTAGCACTGAAAATCAAGGATGTCTTCTCTCATGTTTTTAATTAGGCCCTGAATATCGGTCAAGATATTTAATATCACTCGAGAGTTATAATGCCTAATTATGTACACACTTAATTATGTATTTATTTATAAATTAATTATGTACCACATACACTAGTTTATCCACACACATATCATAAGCTCTCTTTGATGTGTTCAGGAACCGCATGTTTGACCGGCATTGTGGTTCTGCAATTGTTTAGCTTGTTCTTTAGTACCAACTTCACGCAGACGGGCGTCGGCGTTCGAAATTTGAATGTCAGTACCAACTTCACAGACAAACTAGGGACTGCACGCGGGTGGGCGTCGGCGTTCGAAATTTGAATGTCATTATATGTAGAAACTACACATAATGACCATTATGTGTAGTTTTCCAGATACGAAACGAGTTTTTACCAAGTAGTTTAACATAATGCTGATCGGTTCGTGCGGTTTTTGAACGCAGTAAAGAGGGTTTATGATACGTGTGTATATAAAATGTTTTTATGAAGGAGTTGTTTGTATATAATAGAAGAGGGATTTCCATATTGTTCGCTCCTCAAGTTTGGTTCTGAATGGAAATAAACTATTTTTTATATCAAAATAATTGGTCAAAGGCATGAATACAATCCTTTTTGATAGATTTAACCTTGATGGAGAGCACTCAAAATACAAAAAAAACTTTGAAAATGGCACCACGGTAAATGAAAGCAGAAATGAAAACGTTATTTGACGTTACAAAACGGTTTTACCGTTTAGTAACGGTTTAGTATACAATTTACTTTATGAGCCAATACGTGTAACAATATGTTAGAAAATAGTTTTGTAGTATCATAGTCAAACGAGGCGAATAAGTTGGGTATTTACTAGAAGCTCTGTGAGCTGTAGACCTCGCGAGTCTGTCGAAATTACCTTGTGATTTGATGTGACATAGGAAATTTGCATTAATTTCCACCTCGCGCCCACCCCTTGTAAAGTTTATCGGATGAAAAAGTTGTTCGGACACAAAAGTTGCGTGACAAAGGTAACAAAAAAGTCTTGTGACTTTTTTTTACACTTTTCGCTAGACATGCGCAGTTTACATATTTTCAAGAAACAGAGAGTTATACATAGTTTTGTTCAGAATTTAAATCACTCCTTTAAACCTGTAAATCCCAAATAATTCACCGATCGAAAATAAATAAACAAATAAATATACATCACTACATAAATACGTCACGTTCTACTGCCGAGTCCGATTCTTTCTTTGCTTTGTTTTTCAGCTAACACCATGCACCATGCACCGCTGAATTAAAAAAATACGTTAACAAAATCATTTTTTTTACTGCACTTTTTACTTTGTCTCAATGACAGAAGACATAGTTTCCTATGCGGGGTCTGACGAAAATTCAACCGGTCATTGCCGTACGCATGCAATACTTTGCACAAGAAATCAGCTGTTGCGTTGACGACGTCATATGACGTCATCTTGCAAAAAAGAATGCTTCTCGCTCGCTCGCGCCCCACTTCATGCTTCCATGATGCAATCAGTTATAGTGAACCGTAGGCTAAGGATTTAAAGATGTATTTGGAAAACGTATGATCTTCCAAATCTTTTTTATGGATCATTCCTGAGTACAAGTGGCTATTTTTCGCAATGGCTGAAATTTGTTTTTTTTATTTTTTATTTCAAATTTATATGTCTCCGCCATTTTAAAAAATGTCAAAAAACTGAATCAAACAGAAAAAATCCATATAATTTTCGAAGCAGCTCACAAAATTTCACGATAATCGGTTGAGAAATGCGACCTGTAGAGGGGAATAACTGGATAGAGGATGAACGAAAGCATTTTTGCCCAAGCTGCAGCGGGGAGTCGCAGCTCGACTTTGTATACTTTAAAAGAAAATATATTTTCTTTTAAAGTATACAAAGTCGAGCTTACCTCTAACAAGATATTTTTTCCAGCAAACCCAGAACGGAGAGGATAAAAAGAAACTACGGGCAGAACTATGTGCACAACGTCCCCGCTGCAGCTTGGGCAAAAATGCTTTCGTTCATCCTCTATCCAGTTATTATTTATTAATTGTTTTTGTATACAGTAAATTAAGAAGTTATTTTGAGACGCTTCGCTCGCTCAGTCAATAAGGTTACAGCTAAAACTTTTACGACTTTTTTGAACTTTTTCCAATATGCTTTTTATCTATTCATCCCCCGTATCTCCGCATTTTGAAACTGAATGGAAAAAAAAACATATTTAATGATCAGATATCCGGACAGACATACGACATCGTTTTTGCCCAAGCAGAAACGGAGACGTTTCGCCGCGCTTTGCGCTCGCTTGGTCCGTTAAAACTGCTTTGATAAAGGGCAGTGACAATGTTTACATTGTAAACGTTTCGTTATCAAATAACCTGCAGGGTAAATGATATAAAAAACTATTTCAGGGTCCTCATTTTACGCTCGAGTCATTTTCTTTACATTGAAGCTGTCAGGTCGCTTTGTTGTTGTTCCTGTTTCTATATGATTGCTAAGCTAAAAAGTTGAATATTTGCGCTATACGCATCGCAACGAGACCCTGAGTGTTCCTACTTTTTAATTTCTCTGTACTTACTAATCAGTCGGGCCTGCCCAATACATAGGATATAAAAAATCGTAGTTCGAATTACACAAAAATTTCTTCACAAGAGTCCAAAACATGCCCAAACCTAATTTACTTGGTGAATTGATGATTGATAGCTCTAGCTAGAGAGTCGGGCGTCGATTTACAAGTTTGGGGACCGCTGATGCATATTAAGCAGCGGCATACAAACTTCATACAGATCCCAAGTCTTGTCATGTAAGATAGTATGATTTTGAGGCTTAATCAAACTTTCCAAAAGTCAACTTTTACTGGTTTCACTCAATTCTATGCGATCGTATTTAGACGTGGCTGTGGTTGCGTGTGGGATCATTATGTGCTCCTGTAGCTCTCGCTGCCCCGGTTTGATAATACAGCCGTGAGAGTATGTATGTATTTACCTATGTTTTTATACCGATAGCCACAAGCCTAGTTCACCTGGCAGTTACATTACAACATGTAAGTATTATAGGTACTGTTCAGGTATAAGCTGCCTACTAAATCCTAGCAATAATAATAAGGTGTTCTTATTTGACTTGATGAAGACTAAACGTCAATTCCAATGACAGATTAATGGCAGTTTTGTATTCAAATTGGGATTCAAAACGTCAAATATTGTGACATTTGCGACAGATGGAACAATCCGATGTGTTCCATATTATTGCTAGGATTTATCAGCCAGCTTACCTGTACCTTACCTATGGGTACTACTAGTATTCTGTTCCAATGGTAGGATTTGCTACTACTTTATAGTAGGTACCTACTATAAAGTGGTAGCAATACGGTTTTGGGTAGTGCAAATCCTATGGTCGTACATGTAGAAACCTCTGATACAGGCTGTCATCACGTGCCCTACAGTAAAATTGCGGTGATGGTTACTTTAACCAAAATCTTAGGGGAATAAATTTAGATTTTGGTATGTCGTCTCTATTGAATTTGAACCCGTATGGTTATAGAACAATTTGTTGGTTTAAAATTGGTATGTAGAAGCGTCATTGGAGGGTATTCCAGTGACGAATCCAGAGGCACACACAACTAAATTAACTAATTAAAAACAAGTTTATAAATATAGTTTTTGGTAAACGTAATGTCTCCAAGATGAGTCATAAGATGGGAAGCTCGAACCCTCGGAGGAATTAGGGCCTAGAAGGGAAGGGTCCAATGTAGAGAAGTGGCAAAAAATGACGATTGCTAAGTATATGTAAATATCTACAGTAATAAAGACATTTGGAATTTGGAATTTGGTCAAGCAGATATTTAAATTAAATTATCGAAACACTTCAAAGACCTTTTTCATGAAACAGTTCCACATTATCGATTCACTAAATACTTCCTATAAGACAAGCACAATAAATAAAGATAGACTACATCCAAGGAGAGCTTACTCATCAACAGGCCGACAGACGACCCTGCCGCCTTAGTCAGCACATCTGTGACTCAAATTGACCGTTTAATAAATAGCTCAATTAATATACAAAAAATACCGACTGCGGTACTGTAAAAAGCACAAAACAAGCAGATAAGACTTAACGTAATTATTGAGATTCGATAAAATTAGTTTAGTACAGTGTTGCATTATAGTAGTTTATGTGACTGATACATTATGGAGGGCATTAAAACTCGGGAGGGGGTTTTTGATTTACATACACTAGCTGTTTATCTATACACATATCATAAGCTCTCTTTGATGTGTTCAGGAACCGCATGTTTAGCTTGTTCTGTAGTACCAACTTCACAGACAAACTAGGGGCGAGACGCAGGCGGGCGTCGTCGTTAGAAATTTGAATGTCATAATATATCGAAATATTGGTACATTATGACAATAATGTATCAATATTCAGATAAAAAATTAGTTTTTACCAAGTAATATATCATTATGCTGGTCGTAACGTGCGGTTTTTGGACGCAGTAAAGAGGGTTTATGATACGTGTGTAGATAAAATAAAATATGAAAGCGGAACCCTCTCTATTAAAATAATTGGTCCCGCCTGCATTTAAATATTATTTAATATAACACTGCACTATTTACATTTTATCAGATCTCAATAATTACTTTGCTTAGTCTTTGCTTCTTTTATGCTTTTTAGTGTACCGCAGTCGAGATTTTATGTTTTTTAATAACTTTATTTATTTCCTGGTCTTTAGGTGCTTAGTTTACAAAGAATGTGCATCATTCATAGCTTCTGTAGGATTTGTATATATATCTGTACCTACTCGATCTTTAAAGCCGTTTATTTTGATACCCCACTCGAGGATCTTGTAAAATATTTTGTCTACACATGTATCATAAACCCTCTTTACTGCGTACAAAAACCGCACGTTACGATCAGTATAATGTTAAACTACTTGGTAAAAACTCATTCCTTATATGAAAAATTACACATTATGACCATAATATGTAATTTTTCTACATATTATGACATTCAAATTTCGAACGCCGACGCCCGCCTGCGTGAAGTTGGTACTACAGAACAAGCTAAACAACTGCAGAGCCACAATGCCGGTCAAACATGCGGTCCTGAACACATCAAAGAGAGCTTATGATATGTGTGTAGATAAACTAGTGTATGTAACTGTACATAATTAGGCATTATGTAGCAGTCACATAAACTACTATTTTAGCCTGCACGTTATCCAGCATTATTCGAGGCTACAAGTCAAAAACAGCTGTGCTGTATTTTAACTAAATAATTTTGATTAATTCGTCTATTTGTGAATATAGTGTTAGTTTTTAGTGTTTGTTAAGTCAGTTAATAGTGTCCCAGTGATAAACGTGGTCAGAATTATAATTGTGATAAAATAATCGATCACGGGCCAACAGACCAAAGGACGATTCAAACTGTCTTGACACTGTGTTCAACTGACATTGTCTTGCCTTTCCCTTGCTACATAGCGAGTATTTTTTGTCTTTGTTTTCACATTACTAATCATAATGATGACTCGCAATGCTTTGTCTCGCCAAGCGGAGTCCAGGCTCCAACTGGTTTTGCAGGAATTAAAGCAAGCAAAGGGACAGGTGGAACAATTAGAAGCAGAAAGAGATGAAAATGAAAAAACAATCTTGGAAACCTTAGAAAACAATCAAAACTTAAAGAGGGAACTATCCGCGCTACATTCCATTTGTTGTAAAATGTTTTGTTTTAATGTTCTGTGCAATAAAGAATTGTAAATTGTAAAATTGTAATTCCATTAATATTTCTATTAGGAACGGGATAGGCTGCAACTAATAATAGATGGGTTTGATGAGCACTGTGGCACTGAGTTTGAGTCCGTCCTGCACAGAACTTCAATCCTGGAGGAGGAACTGTGTGATGCCCACCAACATATCACACAGCTGGAAGGCTATTAACTCTGCCACAGTGACCTTATTTGATGAATTAGAGCTTATTTGATGAATTGGTAGCAGTAAATACTTCCTTGGGCCATGTCTCTGTTGCGGGCTGTAGCTTGCCCACTATGACTATTGACCTCACTAAGGATGACTCAGTGTGTAATGTGGCAGCCAGCAGCAGGGACAGCACACACAAATTGAAACTAAGTAAAAATAAGTTAAGAAAATATGTCAAAATTAATAAGTTTATAAAAAAAAAAATGCTAAAAAAACAAAAAAAGGTTGTAACAAAGCTTCATAATAAAAGAAGGGTTTTAGATAAACTGGAGCTGTGTACTGCTCAGCTTAATTATAATCAGATTAGCTATGAGGACAACATGCATGAGCTAAGATGCAAACTTGACCAGGCAGAGCGCTCCCTGGGGCCCTACATTAGCCTCTATGACAAAACCAGAGCGGAAACCAGGGAACTGAATCTAGTTATGGATGCAGTTCTCAGTAGCCAGGTTAGCCTAGAAACTAAAATATTGGAGAGCTTCTGTTGTGTGCCGGACTGTGCTCCGTCAGCTACTTCCCTTCTGGATGTTAGCACTTCATATCCAGGTATAAAAACAATTATGTACAGTGATGAACTTGGAAAAAATATGGGCCAATTATTAAATATGTATATGGAGCATACGGTAATAAATAATTGTTTACCCAACTGTAATCTGCATGATATTATGCAAAAAGTAGATAATGCTACATATAGTGATGACTGTTATTTAATCATATGCCTCGGTAATAGGGTAATGTGAACAAGTCTGACTTAATTAAATATTTAGACAAAACTTCTTTCTTTAAAAGTAAAACAAATTGTTATGTTCACATTCCCTTACAGCGACAGCCTGCCACAATCAGAAAACAACCTTAGATATAACCTGAATATGACCTTGCATACTATATCATGCAATAATAATATACATGTAATGGATACTAACAATTTGTTAGTGGAAATAAATATTATTTGACTAAAGGTAAATATTACCTTCCTAGTTATTATAAAAGACAAGTAGCAAATTCGCTGTCCTATTATTTTAATATAACAGCCAAAAATTTGGCTACACATAATGCCTCTATTGAGCATTATACTGATGTTTCAAACAAAACCTTGTAAGCTTTTCCAAGTCATTTAAATTAGATACAACGACAATAGAGGAAGTCTCTAGCTCGTCAAATAATATTAATAAAGTACACAATAAAAACAGAAAAATTCAATATTGTAAAATAAATGAAAAGTTTACTAAACTGGTCCACCAAAATATTCAAGGTGAACTAATGAACTCTTTTAATATTGATATTTTATGTCTAACAGAACAATGGCTAAAAAGCCATGAGCTCATGTTCAATTTCAGTAACCACCAGGTTGGTAGTTCTTTTTGCAGATCACATGCTGTTCGTGGAGGCTCTCTAATATTTCTAAATAAACACATAAAGTTCAAAAATCGTAATGTCATAGTAAGTTTATCAGTTGAAAGCCACATTGAAGTAGCATGTGTTGAATTGGAGCGCATAATTGTAATAAGCGTTTACAGCCCACCATCAGGTTCATATGATGTTTTTGAAAAAGTCATGGATGACATAAACTCAAAACTCAAACTCAAAAGTACTTTATTACTGTAGATATTTACATATACTTAGCAAACGTCATTTTTTGCCTCTTCTCTACATTGGACCACTGTGGGAGAAGTAGGGCGTAGAAACTCCCACAGATTGATTTTTAGATCTCTTTTAAAAATAGGTTGTGCTTAACTAATACAATTATGATTTATTTTTATTTAATAAGCTGGAATAAATAATTACAAAATTATTAACAGCAAGGTCTGTGTTGAGCCAGATTAACCCCATACAGTCCTGTCATTTAAGTAATCTTGAACATTGTAATATCCCTTTTTCGACAAAGTCGCTTTAACATGCTTTTTAAATTGCTCAAATGTCAATTTCAAAATCTCCAGAGGTATCTTATTGTAGTAGAGAATGCACTGACCCTTGAAAGAATTGCTAACCTTCGCGAGTCTAAAACGGGGCGCACATAGTCTGTGATTATTTCTTAGGTAAACATTACAGCTATCGCTAAGTTTGGAAAATGTTGTAAGGTTCTTGCGTACATACATTATATTTTCGAAAATAAATTGACTAGCTACTATTAGTATGTCAATTTCTTTAAAAAGCTCTCTTAAGGAGTCTGTTCGTTTTAAATTATAAATTGCTCGAATAGCTCTTTTCTGTAAAATAAAAATAGTTTGAATATCCGCTGCTTTCCCCCACAACAAGATACCATAGGACATCACACTATGAAAGTAACTAAAATATACTAGCCTAGATGTAGCCACATCCGTGCTTTGTCTGATGTTCCTAACAGCGTAAGCCGCAGAACTTAACTTACCAGCCAATTTATCTTTGTGGGGTCCCCACTGCAATTTGCTATCAATGGTTATTCCAAGAAACTTTGTATCATTTACTAATTCTAACGTGCTGTTGTCTAACACTAAACTGGTCTCAACTTGCCTGTCATTTGGAAGAGAGAATCTGATACACTTGGTTTTACCAGCGTTTAACAATAAATTATTAACTGTGAACCAATTCAACGTTAAAGACAATACACCATTAACATCATCAAATTCTCCTTTTTGTCTTTCAATTTTGAAGACCAGTGAAGTATCATGCGTTCAATGCAGTATTTACTATCAGATCGATTGTGGTCTCAGACAAACTTAACTTTAGTAATTGTGGGCCACAGTAGGTATACTTAAAAGTAGACAAAATTTATATGAATTATATGGTGAAAAACAATGGAATCATAGTGAAGAGTTCATGAATAAAGTAAAAAAGTACTCAAAAATCTTTAAAAAAGTTTGTCAAATTGCAAAATCAAATTATATCAGATCTAAAATAAGAAAAAGTGATAAAAAAATTAAATCAACTTAGGATATAATTAAAAGTGAGACTGGAAAGGTCAGTATTAAAAACAATGAATATGAATTAAAAATTAATGATATTACTTTCAAAAATGATATTGATGTAGCTAAAGCGTTTGATTTTTTTTTACTGGCATCCCAATCTCTACTACAAAGTCTTTAGACTCTTCCAAAGTAGTCGTTGAATCTTTGCTAAAAGACTATGTACCTAGATGTGAAAATCAATTCTCGTTTAATTATGTAGATGCTAAAGATATTATTAAAGCCTTTAAAAATCAATAAATGTTAAGAAAACAGCAGACCTCTGGAATATTTCTATTCATGTTGTGAAGCCCCTAATAAATGTATTGCACTTGATTTAGCTATCATATTTAATGCATCTATTGATGCTGGCGTGTTTCCTGATTTAATGAAACTCAGTAAAATAGTACCTTTGTTTAAATCGGGTAGTACATCTGACCCTTCTAACTTCAGACCGATATCGGTATTGCCTAAATTTAGTAAAGTATTTGAAAAAGTAATTTTAAATCAACTTCTTACACATTTCAACACCAACAACATGCTCCACTGAAAACAATTTGGTTTTACATAAGGCAAATCAACTACTAATGCCGGTATTGAGTTAATATCACATATATATGATGCCTGGGAGGAGTCGCATGATGCTCTAGGAGTATTTTGCGATTTGTCTAAGGGGTTTGCGATTGCGTTGACCATGGGACATTGATCAGGAAATTACATCACTATGGAATTAGGGATAACTCTTTATATCTTCTCTCTTCTTATCTAAATAACAGGATACAGAGAGAATAATGGAAAAAAACGATCTCCAGGGTCTGTTGTTACTATGGGTGTACCGCAGGGTTCCATACTCGGGCCATTCCTGTTTTTGGTTTATATTAATGACCTGCCACATCTTGTCAGAGATAATCATGAGATTGTACTGTTTGCAGATGACACTTCACTTTTGTTTAAAATGAAACGACGCAGTTAGAACTTTGACGATGTGAATAATGCAATCTCAAAGGTAGTCAATTGGTTTAGTGCTAATAATCTTTTACTGAACAATAACAATACTAAATGTATTCGGTTTATACTCCCCAATGTTAAACAAGTCTCGGCTAATGTTAATGTTAAAGGTGAAAATTTAACCTTAGATAATAAGCTTCAGTGGGCCCACACATAGATAAGCTATCAAAAAAACTCAGTTCCGCAGTTTATGCAGTTAAAAAATCCGTCTTTTTACGGACGTGGAAACAGCTAGACTAGTTTACTTCAGCTACTTCCATAGCATTATGTCTTACGGCATACTGCTGTGGGGGAACGCTGCAGACATTATCATAATATTTGTGCTGCAAAAGAGGGCTGTTCGTGAAATCTACAATGTGGGTCCCAGAGAGTCACTGCGTTGTAAATTTAAGGAAATTAACATTATGACAGTGCCGTGTCAGTATATTTATGAAAACCTAATGTACGTCCACAAAAATATTGATAAATTTCCTAAGAATAGCGACAGGCACAATGTCAACACTAGAAATAGGAATAAACTAGCTATACCTACTACTAGGCTCCATAAGGTTAATGTATCTTTTAAAGGGCAATGTATTCGCTTTTACAACAAAATACCGACTGAGTTACAAGAATTGTCTGTAAATAAATTTAAAAATGTTGTTAAAAATCACTTATGTAAAAAAGGTTACTACAAAATATCAGATTATGTAGAAGACAAGAAAGCTTGGGAAGGTGTTTGCTCCAATTCTGTAAAAAATAACGTATAAAGCTGGAGGTTTCTAGTCGCCTCTTTGCCTCCAGCATCTAAAACATTGAGGTGACGGAATTCAAATTGAGTTCTATATTTCCCTGTACCTTATACATGTGTTAGTTTAAGATTTGATATTCTCCAAATGTTACCTATGTGTTTCTTATGGAAATAAACTCTTTTTGAATTTTGAATTTGAATTTTGAATTTCAAATTCAATGCACCCAGCGACACTCGCGCTATCAAGACGAATCTTTTTACATACCAATACCACTTATTAAAATCGTTCCGGCCGTTGAGTAGTTTCGAGGGAATCCAGGATCAGTCAAATACACGTCAAACCCATAACCTTATTTTTTTCGCTGCGCTGCGTCGGATAAAAAAAAATACAGTTGTGCCATACTCTAAGCGTGCATTCGAGTTAATGCATAAGGGGATACCCCTCCTGAGGCACCGAACGTGCGAGATAGAAACCAAATCAAAGTATCGTGCTAGGGTGGCGGTCGTTACAAGTAGGGGCACGTAAGTTGAACGCTGACCGTTATTGCGCAGAATTTAAAAAATAAGTGTCTCAGGGGGGCTAGAGGGACGAAGGGTGCGCGTACGTAGCGCGCGCCGATTGGCTCTCTAGTAGTACTCCGTCCCCCGCACTGATACGACGCTCCGCGCACTTCTGGCTTACAGTCGCGTTCTAAAGGCCCTGTCGAGACAGCTGCATTGTAATTGTAACACACGCTGATTTAATGGAAGGCGTGACACCATTATCTGATTCAGACTAAGGATGGGCAGCTTTGAAAAATGTGTATAAATGTTGTTATCTTGTTCAGAAAACTTGTGTTTTATATCTAAAATATAAATTGTCGAATTCGATTATAATAAAGGTTAATTTTTTCTACTCCCCATAAACTTAATCACTCTGTCACATGACATGATCAACTTTGAATGGAAGTAGTTTTTTTCATTTATTGATTTAAAAAAGGCTAATCTTGAAAAGTAAAACACCCGGTTACAAACTATGGAACACTCCGAACACAAAACTTAACTATTTATAAAGTAATAATTGTATTGCGCGCGCGACTGTACACATGCGCAGCTATCCCCTCTACATTTCGCTCAGCGTTCAACTTACGTGCCCCTACTTGTACCCAAGATTGAAGTAGCCACTATTTGTGGTGGGCTTCTGAGAATGAAGACTCGTGAAGTTACATTCTTCAGCTTCTTCGAGGATTGATCGGAGACTGGTCTATGAAGAAGGAGTTTCTTATATTGCTACTAGATCTATGGGTTTGAGAATGTACCCTACCTACTGTACGGATATTGTGTTTAGTATCTCAGAATGATTTAGTCATAATTTTAACGAATATATTGGAGTCATACTTTTCAAACGACGAATTGACGACCTCTGTGGCTCTGCGGTTGTGGCTCTGCCTACCATGCGAGAGGTCCCGGGTTCGATCCCCGGCTGGGGATAAAGAAAAAAAAAACCCAGGTTTGGATGTTTCTATTGTGTGTGAAGTCGGTATTTCTGGTTCCCCCGACATAGGGTATCCTAGTGTGGGGCCAGAAGCAATGTATGTGCCTGTATATAAAAGTTTGTTTTTAAAAAAACACCTATACATAGATCTGGTAACAATAAGCAGCCATTTGATCTTGAACTTACTATTGAATATTATTTCACTCCCAAAACACGAGAGTTGGTTCCGGTCGCCTGTCGTATACTGCCGTAAGTCGTATACCGTATACCGCCTCTCCCAACCCACTTATGCCAACCATCATCTGACCTTCTGGCTGGTGACCAATGTACCCGGTCGTAACGTTTTAAGTACATACCTACTTAAGTGGTGCCTTGTGAGCGATGACTTGGCACATTGTGAAGTGCACGCCCCATTACCACCAGCAACCAACGAAGGGGGGACAACGGCCTTCCACAATGTATTGTTCCATTCCACGTCCCTGTAAAGTAACATCAGTGAAAGCCATCCATCTCTTGCCTTTACCAAGAAATAGTGTCGAAAATGTATACAATGTTTCTGCGTAGTTCTGATCATACGGCCACTATTATCAACAAAACTTCTATCAGAATATTTTTTTAAGAATCAATGTTTCTTCCTAAAGTCTCAATATTAAGTACTCGTCAAAACAGATGGCTGTGTGTACAGGCTACTGTTTAAAGTGCTACTTCAAAACTCACACTGTCATTTTCCTAGCGAGATAAGGCGCCAGAATGACTTGAGTCCCATTCAAAATTTGAGATGTCATTTGTGCATCTGGGCTATATTATACAGTCCACCCTACTGTAATTGCGAACCAATGCTATGAAAGTTTTAATTACTAGATAGAGCGGTTGGGTCGCACCTAGCTTTATAGCCACATTAATGAGTGATGTTGTGTGTTTCTAATTACCTTTGGTAGGGATTGGATAGCTTTTGATTGCGTTTAACTAACCAGTTAGTTAGGAAGTGCATTGCTTCATATCATGATTCGGTTAATCCCACACACCATACATAGAAGTAGGCACCGCAACCACTCCAATATGTATGGATGATTTCATCAATTAAGAAACTCCATCGTAATTTTTGTCTCGTTCCAAATTTTAGGGTTCCGTACCCGAAGGGTGCCAAACGGGACCCTATTACTAAGCCTCCGCTGATAGTCTGCCGGTCCGTTTGCCAAGCGAAATAAAATAAGATTAGAAAGATAATGTTTATTTTAGTTTCTGTTATAAATACTACAGTCAAGGGGTCTCCTTTTAAGTATTAAATACCTTCGCCAGGAGACTCCAATTCTTCCACAGTGGCATAGTGTGAATTCAGAAACGAACTACATAACATAAACTTAGTGTACAAATTTTAAATAAAAAGTTGTCTAAGTAAGTATGGCTATGTTAACACAATACTTAAACAGTAGGCAACAAAGCATAACACAGTTTAGGTTTATCGGTTTGATGCATAAGGTAGTGCTGTCAGTAAGATAAGAAGCAACATGCAATATTAGATTTACATCCAATTTGTTAGTTAATAATATAATTCAGTAATAAAAATGACTAAGAAGTATACATTTATAAGCAACAAAGTTTCATTGTTCTCATAATCAAACGTCAAAAGCTATTCTACAAGTTTTTTCTTAACATCTATTAATTTGAAATGGTGTATATATAAAATTTTGTTAACACTGATGACAAGAATGTGCATTAAATTGCAGTTTAGCAAAAGATGATTTTAGAAGAGGTTTAGCAAGAGCAAAGCGTCGCCTTGTTACTGGTAAATTAGGGTTATATTATAAGTTAGACAGGAATGCATCTTAAGAACTACATTTAATATGTAGAGCTTTCTTATCGTTAACAAGTTAGATGAAGCATAAAGTTGGGTTGTTGGGTATCGTAAGGAAAAAAGTACATTACCTTTATTAGTGAGCGTTGTGCTCCCTCTACTTCGAGAAACCTTGTTGTGTTAAACATAAACACAAACATTTACATACAGGCACATACATTGCTTCTGGCCCCACTCTCGGATACCCTGTGTCGTGGGAACCAGAAAGAGCGACGTCACACACATATAAACATTCAAGAGCCGGGAGTTGTTTTTTCTATATCCCCAGCCGGGGAACGAACCCGAGACTTATCGCATTGTAGGCAGACCCACAACCACAGCGCCACAGAGGTAGAGAGCTGAATTTGTCACAGAGGGTGTATTTCTATTGCCGCTGTAACAATAACAACAAATTATAAAATATAGGGGGTTTTCAAGAATTAGAAGTAGTACCCATAAAAGAGATTATTTGTATGGCCATTTTCTTAGCCATTTTTTTTATTTGTTTATCGGTGGACTGAGACTCTCCCGATATTATCGGAAAAGATCTTAAATTGCGGGTATTGAGTTTTGTGCTTACTGATTTGTCATTATACGATTCATAATTGCTCATTCGAATTATCATATATAATATTAAGTTTTTTCTCATATTTGATTATTTTATATCTGTACATAATTTACTCAATTTCTATCCACTTCCGGTTTCAATGAGCAAAGAGTTTCGTTATCCTGAGTACTTAGATGCTACATACACAAAACTCTGTTTCAAAGTTTTGATGTACGGCCTTGAATGTAGTCACACCTAGTATTTAATATTTTATTATTAAGAATTAAAAAGGTATACTCGTACAAAATACTGTCGTTTTACGTTTTTCCGTGTAAAATGGTATGGAACCAATTTTAGTGACAGTCAACGATGTTTCAAGTATCTATGATTACTGTTTAAATAATATCGATAAACACAAATATAGAAGTGTAATTTTATGGTTAAATACTCAATAGCCAATTTCAAATACCTTGGTCATATAGTGACTGAGGACCTGAGGGATGATGAGGACCTGAGATATAGATGGGGAGTGCAGCGCTTTGGAAGTTCGGGCGAATATGTTGACTCCTAGGTTTGCACGTTGTTAAAATCTCATGCTTCAAGGCACACTGTCAATCATTCTACACGTGCAGCTATTTCCAAAAGACTCTCAACAACCTGCGTGTCCAGTACAACAATGCTTTTAGGATGTTGCTAGCTTTGTAGAGGCACGTACTATGGATTCCACGCCATCATACATAAGAGATCGGCCTCTGAAGAGTTCTGAGCGGAACGCGTGGTAGCACCAAGCAGCAGCATCCTAGAGTTCATTGCAGGGCGGCATTGAGACCCAATACTCAAACACTGGGTGAGTGTTGTGACCGGGGTCACTGACAGTGTGTGGAAAACTGAGCCGTGCCATAGACAGGCCTATTTATATGAAATAGATTGAATTGAGTATAATTTGAAAAAAATATATACAGATAATGAGTTTGTCTGTTTCTAACAAAAAGCGGTCAAGTGCGAGTCTAACTCGCGCACGAAGGGTTCCGTACCACCGTACAATTGTGTGCAGTGAATAGTTTGGAGTTTACATAGCCAAACGTTGTTTACAAAGTTATTGGTGCAGCTACTTTCAAACTCAATGCACGTTATGAATGCACCTGGATTCATAAGTTTGTATGTGGTATTGAAAGAATTGTTGTTTGGGAGCCCCCTGAAATATATGTTTTATTCTGTTTTTAGTATTTGTTGTTACACCGGCAACAAAAATACATCATTCTGTCTAACTATCACGGTTCATGAGATACAGCCTGGTGACAGAAAGACGGACGGACGGACTAACGGACAGCGGAGGCTTAGTAATAGGGTACCGTTTGGCACCATTCGGGTACGGAAAACTAAGAGTTAACACATCGTTAAATCGATAACTACACAGCAATAAACACATTTAGTTACAAATAAAACAATCAAATAATACACACCATTAATTGATAGAGATCGCTAATCACGATTCAATAAAACGACGTGCCGTGACGAAGTACTGCGACAAACTGCGTTCTTTTGAAAAATATCAGCAGCATCTGCGAGTATATAATGGGATATTTTGACGAATCCTGAATGTCGGATCCCATATGAATGAGCTCTTACTCTTTTTTCAGATGTGAACGGGAGATATAGTACTGGTAAGCAGTTTGAATTAGTTTGCGTTTTTTTTCTGGTAAAACATTCTGCAGTAAAATCTTCTAGAGCATTTGAGCATTTTCAGCCGGATCCGCGAGAAGCGGTCGCAATCCTCGCATTTAGCAATATTTTTCACGATGAAATCTAAAAAAAAAAGTGTAGTAATTAATCACAAATAAAATTTCACACATAAATATTACTTTGTGGAAAAGGTTAATAAATATCACTGCAATTGAGCATTATTATTCTTACTATACAATTTATCGATAAAAAATATTTAATTTCACTATCGATTTTTCTTGGACAAATTTGTAAAAGATAAACTGATAAATTATTGTTAATACTCTACTATAAAAGTATTTCTGATAATTCTGGGCCGAAGTAACTTGGGATATATGTTCCCCTATCCAAATGTATTCAATAAAATGTATAAAATACAAGAACATCTACGTTTAACATCAATTAATATTTACCTGTGGTAAGCTGATGATATTGTTTAAGTTTTTATGATTTCTCATATAATGATAACAAAGAGAACACAACTAGCTTGTACAGTTACCTACAGCTTGTTTTTTCCTGGTGGTTCCATTGGAACACAACTAGCTTGTACAGTTACCTACAGCTTGTTATTTCCTGGTGGTTCCATTGGAACACAACTAGCTTGTACAGTTACCTAAAGCTTGTTTTTTCCTGGTGGTTCCATTGGAACACAACTAGCTTGAACAGTTACCTACAGCTTGTTTTTTCCTGGTGGTTCCATTGGAACACAACTAGCTTGTACAGTTACCTACAACTTGTTTTTTCCTGGTGGTTCCATTGGTAATAGATCCATTAAGATTATTAATAAAGTTCTTGTTAAAACTGTCTTGTAATTTGTTTATTAAAATTATTTTATTCTGAAACAGAAATATGTGCCCACACTTCCAAATAGTGAAAAATAAAAATAAATAGCTTTAAAAAAAATTAACCATGACAGGTTTTTTAGTGAAAAAATTAATTAAAAGACCTGTCTTTTATTGCAACTTCACTTGTTTATGCGAGTTTCTGATTGGTATTCATTTTAAAAGTAGATTAAATTCCTTGATGTCAGAATTGCATTATAAGTTGTAAGAAATGTTGCCTTTTGAAAGAGGTGCACCCTATTATTTTTTTGGTTTTCTTGCCACACTATTCCTAGTATTAACTAAAATGTAGTTGAATGTGGATTAAAATAATAATATTCTAAATATGTATAAGTATAAATTGTTCAAAATAACAGGGTTAACCTATTTGAGGTCGCTGCCTCCCAATGTAGGAAAAACCTGTATCATGGGAGACAGTTACTTCCCAGTGGGTACATATTTTATTTTGTACAATACAAGGTAAGTACTTAACTATCTTTAGATTTATGCAGGTAATCTAAAGAGGTAAATCTACAGAAAAAAAATAACAATAATAATCCACAGTATAAAAACAAATTAGGGTACACAATTGGTGGGTATAATACTAACACTAATACTTAAGGGATTAAATAAGGCCAGAAATGCATCTTTAGCTTCAATTCTAGGCTAAACTAGACAACATAAAAATGTAGGAAAAATATATGTTATAAAAGGTCTATTAAAGATAAGAATGGACTTTTAAAATTACCGGATATCTGTTATATTTCATACTTAAAAATATTTTTCACAATGCATTATTATTCAACTAAATGAACAAGCGCTCGGAGACGAAATCAGTTTCCTATATAAAACTTACACGCAAAAATAGGTAAAAAAAGGGAATTTTTTTGGTTGTTTTATTTTATTTTTAATGTTATTATTACAGGAGTTTAGTAGTATTTTCTATAATTTTCTTGGTCTCGGAGCTCGGGCTGCGTGCATGCGTCAGTCTGCTTCGACGCGATGCGACGGGTATTTGTTTTCTTTGTCTAATTCTCAATGCCATTGGCCTATGTTCAGCCCTTAATGGAATTATTATAAAGAGAGTGTGTAGTGTGATGTGAATGTAGAATATAAATGTAGAGTGTAGTGTGTGTGTGTTTATTTTGTGTGGGTTGTGCATGTGGCGTTGGTGAAGGAAAGGAGGGGGATAATGAGTTGAAGTGTGGAATCCAGGTAATTTTTTACTTTGGTTTCCTAATTTGGAATATCAAGAAGCTTCTCCTCGCCTCATCAGCCATTGTTTTATTAATGGTTTGCAGACGGTTTTGGGTAGATGATAAAGCTCAACCTCCTTGCTAATTTTGTTGTAGAGACGAGGGCCGGTGATATATAGATGCCTTTGAGCGGTTTTACAGCTTTCTATCTCAATATATACACAGTAACGTAAGCTCCTAATTTTTTAATTTTGCGAATGCCAGTCCCAGTAAGTTTAAATTATCAAAAAAAATATTCATGTTTCATTAGACACAGTTAGAACATAAGAACGACTGAGCGGTGGTGCAGAAACCTCAGATGAACGAAACTCTTTGCTTACTTACTCTGTGTACAGAACAACAAAGTACACGCGAAGTAGGTGCATTTGCTGCGTCCACCTACATAGAGTTTTTTTTTAAATATATTTTGAATGGTTCAAATAATATTAATAATAATAATATTTAACCTACCAAATGGTTTGTGGATAACCCATATTTCTGTGAGTCGCCTGACAGTGTTATAAAGGCCATAGGCCCCGAAGACTCAGAGTCCTATGGCCTATTTTATTGTCATTTAAGTGATCATTTATCTTGGATCGAATATTACTATATTTCACACATAACTCACAAAGGTGAGAGAGAATGAACTATGATTGAGCCCAAGATAAATTATCTTGTAATTGTATATTTGGCGACCTCTGTGGAGAGGCGGTTGTGGCTCAGCCTACCATGCGAGAGGTCCCGGGTTCAATCTCCGGCTGGGGATGTTGAAAAAAAACCCCAGGTCTTGTATGTTTATATTATGTGAGGCCGCTGTTTCTGGTTCCCATGACACAGGGTATCTTAGTGTGGGGCCAGAAGCAATGTATGTGTCTGTATGTAAATGTCTGTATGTTTATGTATAATTTATATGATAATGTAATAGGTCTCTTATGGTAATTTTTGGAATATGTTCGTGAGCATGTATGTACGTACATACATCTGTGTAAGTAAGTACATTTACGACATTAGGAAATTACGTCTTTACGAAATTACGTTGGTATTGAATTGGCGATAAACCTGCCAGCTTTTTTTGATTCTAGTTGGTTTGAAAATTTGACTTTTACTTTTCAATGAGTTAGGTAACCACTTCTTAGTGAAAACTTTCACTTATTCACACAGAAATTCACATTCTTTTTTTTTAGAACAACGTCCTTCATCGCCTATTCCTCCGAAAGAAGGGTGAAATATGATGCTGTATTGTAACTTACCCTGAAAAAAACTCATCAGTTAGGGAGACCTGTTCAGGTCCACAGGCTGACACAAAGCTGCAGGCCACTTATTCATCATTCACAACTAACCACTCACATTACATTATATACTATTTATTTATACAAGTTATTTAATATACATCAATAAATTTACTTCACACGGACCACCTGGTGACATGCAAAATATTGACTCGAACTTTGTAAACCTGGGTTTAGGCAGAATACCGGCGTCACAGTGTTTCCTGTGACGCTGGCAGGACCTTTTTGCTGTCGCGGCCTGTGCACACGGCAACAACGCCGCAATTAATCTGATGCCCACTATGTTGCTATTACTACTATTTTTATTGGGCGAGTGTGTCAGCACACTAACTTGCTTTGAAAATCGATCAATGGGAAATGTTTCAAGGAATACCACTACTACTAAAAGTGCGGACTAAAATACCTAACATGAATCATGTCACGAATAGTCATGAACAAGAATGTTGTCGAAATAACAAACCACGGGCAATACTCTCACTAAAGCAAAGTGGTTTTATTATCTTCAAGTGAAGAAGTTCCCAAAACTGTGACCTGCCTACTCAAAATGTAAATTACTATTTGTTTAGTTAAATTGGACTGTAGCGCCACTACCTTGCGGCCACAGAATACATAATAGTACTACCTACCCTACGTAGTACCATTATGTATTCTATGCTTGCGGCTAGGATGCCGACGACAGGCTTATTCTCGTAAGGAAACAGGAGTTATTTTTACTTTCTTAACTTCACTCAAAGCTTCTTGATTTGATGCTTCTTTCGATTGCTCTGGACCGATCGTTAGGCGGGACCCTCTAATAGCACTAAAAAGGGTCTGGCTTTAGGTATTACTTGGTTTGGGCCATATTGTTAATCAATAAATGGATTTCAATTCAACATGAATTCCCCAATAGTTTTAGCGATTTCGTTAACCAAAATCTACTTAAGTTCTAATAAAATAATTGACGAACCCTGTGGCGCAGCGGTAGGCCCCGAAGACTCTTAGAGGCCTATGACCTGTTTCACTGTCATTTAAATGATCATTTATCTTAGATCCAATATCATTATCCTTCACACATAACTCACAGGTGAGAGAGAATGAACTATGATTGAGTACAAGATGACACAAGAGGTCCCTGGTTAGATCCGCGGCTGGGGGTAGTGAAAAAAAAAACACCAGGTTTTGGATGTTTATATATGTGTGACTTCGCTGTTTCTGGTTCCCACGACACAGGGTATCCTAGTGTGGCGCCAGAAGCAATGTATGTGGCTGTATGTAAATGTTTATCACTACTCACCGCGCATTTTCTATAACTATAAAAAGAAGTATCGCTGCCAAAAATAAGTAAGGTGGTAAAATATTTTGTGAGACCATTCACGAGATGAAACCAGATCGGCCCTTATTTTATGTTAGACTTTTCCCCTTTGATTATCCTTGGATTGGAATGTTGCTTGACGCTGTCTTATAGTTAAAGTCACCACCTTGGACTAGTGGCTCTGTGAGCTGTACACCTCGCCATTTTATCTTTGCATAGCTAAAAAATGTTAATGAATGTTCACCGCGCCAATCTAAATCCTTAAAACAAAAAGCTGAGAGATATTTGTTAATATGAGCGTTATCGCCGTAATCTCAAAAGTTTCTTCAATACATAATGTGTTTATTATGCGACGTCCGACTTAGATTAAATTGGATTATTTCTCACTGTTAAGTTACTAACGCTTTGGGTCTCTAAAATTTCTCGTTGGTAAGACCTATTTAGCATCATGGGTAACAAAAAAGTTTTGCGATTTTTATTTTTTTCGAAAAAGTTTATTTCGAAAAATCATGAGTATATATGCTCTAAAATTTCGTCTTTATGATTAAGGTAGGTCGCTTTTTATGCTCCAGTGCAAGGGTTCCGTACCATAAAAAGGGAAAACGGAACCATTATAGGAACACTCGTGTGTCTGTCGTAGGTGTGTAAAAGCAATATGAATCGACCGAATTATTAACCAATTAAGTTGAAATTTGGTACACTTATGTATTTCTGTGATCCAAATATGAACATGGTACGTAAGAATATATTTTGAATTTGGGAGGCTAATCAGAAAATTTAAATAATATATTTTTAAACTGTTTCATGTCAATAATTTAGGTCTTTACTTAAATATTACAGGAAAAATAATGAGAAATTTACGGATTAAATAGGGGGAGGGGGGCACAATAAGGAGGAAAATCAGAAAATTAAATAAACGTTTTTCAAATTGTATCGTGTGACATGTAAAATAAAAGGGCTCGTTGCGATTATTTCAAATGATTTTTCAGAAACCCCCCCCCCCAATCTTTGATTCATGTGACATGATGATGACATCATTCATTAGTGACCCAACAGTAGTAGGGAACCCTTCGTGCGCGAGGCCAACTTGCACTTGACCCGTTTTATACTGCATAAAGTTTTTTTTTCTAACACTAAGAAAATCGGGCACAACAAACACACGCACAATAAAACGTCGCTGAATTAAGTCAGTGCACAGTGAAAAGTGATAAAACTGAAACAATGGAATATTCAAGAGACGACGTTTCATTTTCTCGCAATAGAAGTGAAAAGCGCAATGTATAACTCGACACTTGTTGTATAATCTTCTTTTTTTACATTGATGGGGTTGACCCCATAACTCCGCCATTTTGAAATTTTTCCAACTACAGAACATGACAAGATTACACTTTATTTTTTTAAGAATGCGATTATGACATTTTCTTAATGCGTACATAATAAGCAATATTTTTCATTGCAGATGTCAAAAAATATAGGTTTTGAGCGGTCGGGATCGCATTCTTTCAGCGACCAGACTTACCTATAGGTATGTTTATATAAGCTAGTAAGTCTCTGGTTTCATATACGAGTATTGCCTATCTTACCTACCCTTTTGCCTACCTTTTTATCCATAATTAATTATCATATTCCGAGCGTTTCACGCAGGAAGTCGAGGTGATCCGGAAATCTCAGGGTACGTAGTACAATAAGTTAACGTAAAATTCGCATAAAATAAGTTTACATATTTCTCCAACACGGAATTCTCTAATTCGGAAAGTTCATGTTTTAATAATTAGCGGAGGAAGCTCCTCTGAATTAATTACCCGACTACCGGCGGAACCAAAAGGAGGGTCAGATTATGACCGGTATATACCTACGGGTATCACCAAAACATCTAAACAACTTATCAGAATTTGACATAGAATTATCTTTATCTACACACCTATCATAAACCCTCTTTACTGCATCCAAAAACCGCACGTTACGTTCAGCATAATGTTAAACTACTTTGTAAAAACTCATTTCTTATCTGAATATTGAACATTATGACCATAATGTGTAAATTTTCTACATATTATGACATTCAAATTTCGAACGCCGACGCCCGCCTGCGTGCCGCCCCTACTTTGTCTGTGAAGTTGGTACTACAGAACAAGCTAAACAACTCAATGCCACAATGCCAGTCAAACATGCGGTTCCTGAACACATCAAAGAGAGCTTATGATATGTGTGTAGATAAACTAGTGTATGTAACTGTACATAATTAGGCATTAAATCTCTCGAGTGATATTATTATGAAACTCGCCTTCGGCTCGTTTCATAAACCCACCCTCGAGTTTTAATGCCCTCCATTATGTATCAGTCACATAAACTACTATTAGAAGCGCCTTGATGGGCTATGTGACGTCACACTTAATTTAATATGGCGCCCTTTAGAGGTACTAAAGACGGACTAAATTCATGTTTTTTTAAAGTTTTTGAACAGGCCATGTTTAGTTTCAAATTAAATTGGAAAATTTCAAATAAATATATATTGCATAGCTCTTGCTATGCGCTTTGCTTGCACTTAGTCGAATAGTTAGAACTATATTTATTGACCGCCTGGTGATTATAGGTTTCATACTTTTTAGAGCGCGATGTTTTATAAACTTATAGAAACAGGGCTGGATATGTTGTGGTGGCCCCACGATTCGGTGCGTCGTCGGCCACTGGCCTCACCCTGAAGCCTAGGTGCTCTTCTCTCTGAAAACAATGCTACAGGCGAACATTTTTTCTGCTTTCCCTCTCTCGATCATCGGATGTTATGTTCATGCTTTTACTATGTTTAACATTATAGTTAGTTGAGTTGTGTTTTGGGAGACCTCTGTGGCGCAGCGGTTGTGGCTCTGTCAACCATGCGAGAGGTCCCGGGTTCGATCCCCGGCTGGGGGTAAAGATAAAGAAAAAACCCTAGTTCTTGTATTATTATATGTGTGTGACGTCGCTGTTTCTGGTTCCCACGACACAGGGTATCCAAGTGTGGGGCCGGAAGCAATGTATGTGCCTGTATGTAAATGTTTATGTTTATGTTTAACTGGTAAAGTGGCTAATCAGAAGAATCCTTACCTGACTAATATCTTATATGAATGTTGTTATTGAGGAATGGAGGGATTTTCACGTAGAAACTACGAGTCCAGTTAGACTTTAATTAACATGATTATCATAAAGATCATTATCTTCGTAAAAGATGATTATTATATTGTGTTTATATAGCCTACATAGAGGCCACCACTGTGTTGCCTACGGCGGTCATAATAAAGACTACTTATTTGCTTAGTTTCATTAGGAAAGGAAATAATAGAATAAGCTTTAGAACATTCATAGTCTTTTATTTAATAATTATAATAAAAATAACTACATCTCAATAGCTATGCCGTGCCTTACCAAAACAATATCGAACAGGTAGGTATTTTCTCATTTCTCTGTCTGTTAAACATCGAGTAATCATTCTAACTAAGATATAAGTATACCTCTCTCTCCTTCATTAGTTCAGTTATTTATTAATATAGATAATTTAATATTAATTTTATTCAATTATGTTATAATAATTATAATCTTAGAGATTTCTCAACTCCACTAGCTACATACAATACATAAATTCTGAGTATCTAATTAACACTTACAACGGGTTAGTCATTTATGAACCTTCATACATTCACAGCGAAATTTAAAGTAGTAAGGTTCCAAATTGAATACTTTTTGTTATATCTTAGGGCGGAACTTAATACCAATTTTGTGCATAACTTTCCTCAACAAACATATAACAACAACAAATAAGCTTTGGGCAGGTCGGTTTGTAGGAAACGTACGTACGTAGTTGACCTATCCATGATCTATGGATTCCAGTTCAAAACATCCACGTTTAACCTTCTTGCGGAAAGCCGCCTTAAAGTGAAAAATCTAGAAAGTCGCATAGACTAAAGTGCAGTTGTGACGATTGTTTCTTGAAGATGAACTAAGTGCTAAGAGCCGAAATATGGATAATGTGGTAGCACTAAATGTCGGGTTAACTTTGTCTTTTCATGCTTATTTTCTACGGAATGTCAATGTTAACTCAAGATTAGTACTAATCATAGTAGAACTATAGAGGTACAGCGGTCAGATCACGATTTAAATCCACTATACATCATCGAACCTGTGTTACCAGTAGTATCAGCAAAAATACCCTAATGGCCAACATTTACTGTGCCGTTTATTGGAAGATATCGCAAAAAATATTTACTCCAGGAAAATGGCTATTTTTGTGTAAAAGTATTTTTAACGAACGTACTCGTACATCAGAAAATATCCCAAAACTTACTCCATCGTTGTGTATGTGGCAACTGGCAACTTATAATATAAAATAATAAATTTATGTCTGTATTAATGTAATCATGTGAATGTTGTGATCGCATGTAATGTATGTACACATTAGAACCATATAGAAATTTAATTTGAATGTGTATTGTATATGCTGTTGGTGTTCCTTGTATACATAAATAAAAATAAAAAAACTGGATTATGACGTAGAGCGGATATGACAGGACTGGATAGCTAACTTGTATGGTTAAACTATGGTACCAACTAGCATTCAAAGTCAACAAAAAATCAATTCAAGGATCACTTTAAGATTCGAACCTAGTTCAGAGATTTATTGGTCAGAGAAGATTCTGGTATGGCTGAGTAGGCTGTGTACTTGGATCAGGCTATGCTGTGGTTGAAGGGCTGTTTGGATGGAAACCCGGAGAGGTCGACTTCGTCCATGGGGTAGTGTAGGCGGTTCCTCTTATGGTCGAAGCTGGAAGAAATAAACACCTATGAAACAATTCTTGAGTAGAGCTCTCAAAGTTATGTTGTTAACGTGTTTTGCTTGGGAAATGCCAGCCTGATTGTTTCAGCAAATCAGCAATCTGGAAGCTGCAGGATACTGGACACCCAGCACCTCGCCTAGCAGACGTTTGCCAACTCCTCGCCTAGCAGACGTTTGCCAACTCCTCGCCTAGCAGACGTTTGGGCTGATTGGAATAGTTTCATTTAATATTTTTGTACTTCTAGAATGTCTACGCATCTGTCCATGTATCTGGCATTCTAGATTCACCAGGGACTGATATTGGAGTAAATAATTCAAAGCATGTGCGCAGTCATTAGTACTTTTAAGGCCCACTACTTCGAACCCAAGTCAACACTATTCTCTGAATTACTTTAACAACCCCATACAAATTTATATGGAGTTCGCAGTAGTGGGCCTAGTATCATAAAATATTGTTTTTTAAATATTAGGGGCACGATGATATAAGTCATAGAAATAAATGTATAGGAAACATCCCATACTAAGAAACAAATATTCATGCTCAACACACAAATATTGCCCTTACCGGGATTGGAGCCTAGGACCGTCAGCTTCGTAGGCAGGGTCACTACCCGCTAGGCTAAACGGGTCGTCAAAATGAAGTCGATAATATGGAACGACTGTAACCTTACTCAGCCGTCCCGAGCAGCCGTGGCCCGTAGACATGCACATATCGCTTGGTGGCATACGGGAAGGGCATCGAGGTCTGGTCGATCTCGTCGAAGTTGCGTTTGCTGAACGGCATAGAGGTTTGGTCGATTTCGTCGAAGTTCCGCTTCCTCACGAAGTTGTCCAAAGCCGACCTGCGCGGTGAGCGTTTACGAACTTACTATATGGTTCAGGATTGCGCAAAGACTTTCAGAGTGGTTGTAGAGGCATCATTACTAATACCCGACAGATAGGGGTCAATACTATTATCTGAATTACTTTGACAAATCGACCTTAGCGGCTTACCGCTAATCTCGAGTGAATTGAATTGAATTGAATTGAATTGTTTATTAATAAACATAGTTTACACGTCACTAGAGTAATAATTACATTCGTCATTATCATTATATCATTACTATAGCTTGTCAAATTCGTACGTAGCACTCCCATGGTCTGCGGGCGACAAGGGACGAACGAAAAACGACGGGGGCGGGGGCGGGCTCGCAGCCCCCGCATCTTCCGTCCACCGTCAGGTCAAAAAGTCAGGTAAAAGCATGTCGAGCAAGCAAAAATTATATATGAAGTCTATTACTACACTTGAGTTCGCATAAGTACAATACATACAAATGCACAGACGCAATATATATCGAGACGCCCTGCTACATGCAGACTTGCTACGCGCTACGGGGCGCCTACGACACGTGCTCGTAGCATTGCCTGCTCCTGCTACGAACTGCCTGCTACGAAACTTTTAACAATTACATTGTTTGCTTTTTGCTCCAAGTTTGCAACTTATGACTAATGGTGTTTGTTATTCCATTTTTTGTATTTTTTATACTCTAGCAAGGTTTTGTAGTGCTTGCATTTATCATTACTAAGTACATCAAGTCAAGAAACTAAATGCAATGTTGTATCATTACTCTTTCGACGATAGCTCTGTTAGGTATATCCTGTTTATGTGAAATATTGATAGTGATGATTTGTCCAAATAATACATATTTTATTTGATGACTTTAGGTAGGCCAGCTGTCCCCGAACGGATTACAAAATAAACAAATGTATTTTGATAACACCTTTGGCGTGTGACTGGAATAACGTTGCTTGTGGCCTGACTATACTGGGATTTCATGATTTATTATGCTGGTGGTCTATTTGACATGATATACATGAAAATGAAAGCAAAAAATAAACCTATTCCACATCTATTCATATTTTTTATTGTTGATAAAAGTTGTTCCATAAAAATATAAATATTGACAGAAACTCCGTAGATCTTGTTTAGGACGTTGCATGAAGTAGCGAGGTCTGTCTGGCCAGCCCAATTCATCTCACTCAAGCACACACAAGTATCGCTTCCGAATGAAACACGAATGCTTGATCAGAAATCTTTAAAAAAAGTCGCCACTCACCTGTCAATCTCATCAAAATTTCGCTTCGGTAGTCCAACGGCGTAATATCCGCTGTACTGGGGCGGTACCATCGGCCACATTTCCCGCTTGGCGTTGAACGGGCTGGAGATATTAGCCATTTCAGGATAATCAGCATGAATCCCATGGATATGTGCAATTGGCGACACGACTAGTGGCGAGGGGACTCATTTTCGAGGGGTAAAGAAAAAAAACCCCGGTCTTGGACATTTATATGTGTGTGACGTCGCCGTTTCTGGTTCCCACGATACAGAGTATCCTAGTGTGAGGGCCAGATGCAATGTATGTGCCTGTATGTAAATGTTTAAGTTTATGTTTATATATGACTGTTTCTCTATCACTTACTTTGAGAAAATTTATTTGTAAAATATTAGTATTAAACAGAGATCCGATAAAATTATTGTACATCCCCACAAATGTCACGAATCGCGTCACTGCCTGCTCATATCTATGGAATTGGGATAATGCATACAATAATTCTATAATTACATCGTTTGCATGCAGACTCAAGCCATATAGGTATACAGCTAGCAGAAATGCATATTATCAAATCATCCTGTTTTACACCTTCTTCTATCTTCTCTGAGGGTATTTTATTTTACAGAATTATACATACAACGTATTACTAATCCCCACCCACATTGTTTCTCCCAGATTAATGAAACTAGAGGTTTAAGAACAAACCTCGAAAAGATTTTGTTCAAACCAGCTGAGCTATTGTAGCTCGTTAACAAAATGTGCGGTTCCACACATCATATTTCAATAGGAAACGTCAGAATAGAACATTAAAACAAAACAAAACGATGCAACGAGAATGCGTCCGAACATAGACGTAGCTCCAGATGAAAAATGGTTGATGACGTCGCTAGCATGGAACTTCGGCACTACGGGAGATCCGGGGTTCGATTCTGCTACCATACTCGTATCTAGCTGACACAGTCACATTCATTTCATGTGATTATCTTTTCAACTTGCTTCTAACTTCTGATTAAATAGAGATGCATCTTCATTACAAGTGTTCTTTATCTTCATTCTGTGACGTAAAATAAGTTTATTAGTATATAGTTTAATTTAAATACTTTTTTAGAAGTAATGAATGTGGTGGTCTCGGTTGGTGGCATTGACTTAGAAGAAATCGAGGAACCGGTGCCACCACGAGTGTGCATTGAACTGTGTGACATTCCAGCCAATTTACTTCTCAGTAGTTTTCGGCAAACACGAAACTAACTACAAGTTTCACCCACAGAGCAACTTCCAGTTCAGACCTTGTTATATCTAACCGGACTAATATAAGCGCAATGTGGTTGTTTCCCTTTAGTTTGGGTAGTATGGAAGCGAGTGCCAATCATATTCTGACATCAATATTAATCTGACATCAATGAATGATGTAACTTGCATACATATGCAAAGGTGTGGGATAAATGGAAGTGGAACTTTAGTTAAACAAATAAATCAATTTGGTTTTGGTAACTTGGGACGGTAAATTATGAATGGTGACATGGATCGTACTCTTATTAAGTACAGTTGTCGTACACACGATCATACATACAATAAACCAACGATGAACCGTGACATACACGAGTACATGTTTAGTATATTATTTCAGAGGAGAAGCGAGGAAAACCCATGGTATTTATCATAACAAGGCCCGGACGCTTTACAGCCAACTCAAGTTTCACGGACACTGATATAAACATAAGCACAAAAATTAACTTAAATTAGCTTGATAAGAACAACTGCTCAGCAGGCCGTGCAACTAAAAGCACGATGTTCACCTATTGTTACTTAACTTCGGCGAAAAAGGACAGCCTAGCTACAGTTATCATTTATTGCACTATTGATTCAGATAATTATCTCTCAAAAATTGGTCTGTTATCTATCACATTGTACCTATATTCACGTGTAATGTAATTGAGCAGATACTTTGCATACTTAGTTACTTGATTAATAAACTATTCATGTACTATTTGCCGTCTTATAAATAGGGAATAAGGATCCTTTCCCTTTGACCCTGAATAATTTGCCCCCCGTAGCGAGAAATCAAAACGAGAAAGCATTCTTGAGCAAACAGCAGGTCTTGATCTCTTCCAATAGGCACAAATGGAAAACACGTGGCTCATATTAATCTACCTAATGAAGAAATAACTGCTGTAATATTTTATAATGTTGATCAACAATTATCTTTAATTGCCATACAACGTCAGCGTTTTGTCGTTACATTTTTCAGGACTACCTGTTACTATTGGCTTGCCACCTCGGATATTATGATCACCTATGAACAGATTATTTAAAACCAGAGAACAAAACAATCCTAGATACGAAGATTCACTGGAACTACGTTAGCCCCACATTTACTATTTTCTACGCAACTAGCGCTAACGACTTGATAAAGGTAGCATCACACTGGCACCTGGCTATGGGTCTGAGTTAGCTCTTATATCGGGTCATTCCTTAGATGTTTTGTACTGAAATTTATCATTAACCCGTGATTAGTGCCTAAGAGTACTAAGGGGTTTTCAGGGGTCACAAGGGAAAGATTCTGTACCTGTAGTCTTGTTTCCTTGCAGCCACGTAGGTCAGCCACGCTGGAGGTCGCACCTCCCGCACTCCTCTCACCAGGTTTCCTCCCCCCAACGCGTCCAAGTTTCGGGTCTTGTGATCTAAAGCCGCGTCACAATATGCTCAAGTTAACTATACCTGTTAGGCATCCTTGTGGTCTATAGACCATATTTTATCGGCAAAATATTATCACTCACAAGAATACTCCAAGCACCATGAACTTACGTCAACCTCACATCTCATAAATAACCTCTAGTCAAAGGATATGGAAAATTGCTGATACTTTTTAGTTGACTGCATTGATTTTCAGTGCCTTTGATATGTATGAACGTTCCGGGAAAACGTAAGCCAAGGAGATATAGATGGGCGGCTTTATTCTTCTGATTAGTGAAACACGGAGATATGTAGGTGTACCCTTAAGTTAAATCAAATGTTGTTTGTTACAAAATGCAGGAAACAAAATATTGTTGTTTCGTTAGGAATAATAAACATACTATGTAATATGAAAAGAGTACAGTAATAGATACAGATTAGCAATTCGCGCTCCGTTCTAATTCATTTTGGAACAAGAAATAGGTATGCGTTGCTCTTATTATAAATATTCGATAATATTTTTCTAAACTAAGTATAAAATGTAATCACTAAGCTGATGATAGCTCAAATAAAGCGTACTCAGATCGAATTACTGAGATAAAATGCAGTCAACCTTCCTGAGAATTCCTGATTGAAGATATATGCAAATTTAATTCACTCTCTTTCTAACCTCGCTTCAACTGAGTATTATATGGAATTATAACAATCTAGCCTGTTGGCTCTGATGGAGAGACTCTCCATACGAGAAAATAAAATTTATAGTCACAACCCTCTGGCTCTGGCAGAGAGACTTTCTATACGAGCAGATACGCATTGTACCGCGCTGACTCTGATAGAGCGATTTTTGTATGGACACTAGCGCGCTTCCGGAAATATTGATCTTGTGCGAACCTTGGATATTTGTTGGATGTTGATAGTTCTGAAAGGAAATAGAAGATAAAAAGATCTTGTCTATGGGGACTCTTGATTGGTCGATAGACAAATTCCAAAAAAAAAAAAAAAACATTCGGTGCGATTTTGTTTTCGAACGCAAATTCGTGTTTTTAGGATTCCGTACCTTAAGGGTAAAACGGGACCCTAGTACTAAGACTCCGCTGTCCATCTGTATGTCTGTCTATCCGTCTGTCACCAGGCTGTATCTCATGAACCATGACAGTTGAAATTTTCAGATGATGTATTTCTGTTGCCATTACAACAACTAATACTAAAAACAGAATAAAATAAATATTCAACGGGGCTCCCATACATGATTTTTTGTCGTTTTTATAGATAATGGTACGGAGCCCTTCGTGCGCGAGTCCAACTCGCACTTGGCAGGTTTTTTGCTTTAACTTTCACTGCATTTTGGTAAGTAATATTTTAAGGGAGGCCTACGGATGCCATGGTGCTTACGTTGATGACGAATATATCTAGGGTAATATAGGCCACAATTTAGTTTTCTACTTATCCTTAGTATTAGGTAAAATAAATCAAATTTGTCGCGGTTAGTGTCTGTTTTCTGACGAACTGTACTTTGACGGCCGATAAATATGTAAGACCTACATAAATACATAAGGCAAAGGTTCTCAAAACGGAACGAAGGCATGAATAAAGAACAGATTTTACTTTAATTCACATTATAATTCTCATTAGTTTTGTAGTAATCTCTCATTTAGCAAACATCGTCGAATATTTTCGCTGGCCGCATGAAACTTCGATTTTTATCGCCATATCAAATAACATCTATCGAGCGAGCCAACGAGGGTTTCTGTTGGGCTCTGACACCCGAACCAACAGGCTAGATCAGTGTGATTGTATCGAATGATTAAAGGGTACACACCCTTTTAGTGTGGGCCTAAACTTGAGTATGGAGAACACCTTTTATCTGGATTACTGGATTAAATAGTAGTTTATGTGACTGATACGTAATGGAGGGCATAAAAACTCGAGAGTGAAAATGAGCCAAAGGCAAGTTTCATGATAATATCACTCGAGAGTTTTAATGCCTAATTTTTGCAGTTTACCTACACATTAGTATATCTACACTCTAGTTTATCTACACACATATCATAAGCTCTCTTTGATGTGTTCAGGAACCGCATGTTCGACCGGCATTGTGGCATTGATCATTGCTCTGCACTTGTTTAGCTTGTTCAGTAGTACCAACTTCACAGACAAATAACGGGCGACACGCAGGCGAGCGTCGGCGTTCGAAATTTGAATGTTATGATATGTCGAAATATTGATAGATTATGGTCATAATTTATCAATATTCAGATAAGAAATAAGTTTTTATCATATATCATTATGCTGTGCGATTTTTGGTCGCAGTAAAGAGGGTTTATGATACCTGTGTAGCTAAAATATTATAGGTTTAAATAATCATTGTAGCAAGTGGAGATTTTTAGTCTCTACCTACCGCTCTTCCGGAAAAAAGGCAAATATATACAAATAAATAATCATCTCCAATCTAGTCTGCAATCAAATTTATTTTGCTTCAAAAATAGTCATTAAACATGAACGAACGTATATAGAACGCAATAACTGAAACTTACAATTACTTACTATTTTATCAATTTGATCTGGAAATATTTATATAGCCAATAAATAACATTGTAGAATAATCGTTCAAACCAGGTTTCCGCCGCCTAGAGGGTCCAGTTGTCTCACGAAGTTGCCCCCGCCGAGAGAGTCCAATTGCCTCTTTACAAAGTTGCCCCCGCCCAAGGAGTCCAGTGTGCGTTTTACGAAGTTACCACCGCCTAGAGAATCTAGAGTGCGCTTCACAAGGTTAGGGCCGCCAAGCTGATCTAGATTCTTCTTAACGAGGTTTCCTCCTCCGAGCGAGTCAAGGTTGCGCACGAAGTTACCGCCTCCAAGAGAGTCCAGGTACCTCGCTTGCCTTCCCAACAGATTTCTGCCAACTAATGTGGTTCCACCGATCCCGTTGAGGTTTCTTCCCAGCAGGGTGGTTCCACCGATGCCGTTCACGTTCCTGCCGAGAAGGCTGGAACCTCCGAGGGTATCAAGGTTTCTGCCGAGAAGACTCGACCCTCCTAGGGTGTCAAGGTTTCTACCGAGAAGGCTCGACCCTCCGAGGGTATCCAGGTTCCTTCCTAGCAGGGAAGTCCCGCCCAAACCATCGACATTACGCTCTTGGGCTCTGCTTTCATACTCGATGAGGTATCGGATGAATTCCTCCAGTTCTTGTGCGCGTATGAGGTCTGCAACAACATCGATTGGAAGTTAGCTGTTTAATAAAAGCTTTGGATACAAACTGACCTCATTGTTACTCACCCTTGTGAAGTGCGACCACCACCGTGCATATGTGCGAGACTTTAACTGGTGCGGAGGAAAAACTCGGATTCGTGCTTAGGTCCAACGCCTGTTGGTATTATGTACAGGATTGGTGCAAAATCGATGGGAAATTCTTCATAGCAGGGTGAAGTGAGGTAAGTCGCGAATTTTGAGTGCGGGTGGTGGGGGTTGGTTCCTTCACATACACTAAAGTGAAGTTTGAGTTTGGAGTGAATCGGGTTACTTCCGTTTGATAAACGAAATTCAAAAGTTCTTAAAATTTTGGTGTAGTATTAAACTGTGCTTAAAATAAAATTAATGATACGTTGTCATAAATCAGTTGCAGAGCGCTATTAAACTACAGATCATATTTTTATATCGCTACCATAAATAGGAGCTTAATATAGATATACAATAGACACATTGCCAATGTATTGCACTTATAAATAATAAAATATAAATATGAAGTAGTGTAAATAGGGCTCTTGGTGACCAGAATGATCTTTTAATAAATGGTTCTCATAAAATAAGATTTGAAAAGGGGTATGATGGGGTAAAAGGTGTAATTAAATAGTGAAACCGGTGCATTTCCACCGTCATCGTGTTTAAGTGATAAAACGTGCTTAGAGGCTGAAATAAACTGGTATGAACACTTACCATTTGTGTCGAATCTTTCACCACTGTGCTCGGACTCCTGCTCCTGTTGAACAAATGTGTGAAGAATTGGATGATGTAATCTAATGAAAACAGAGGCCTTTTAAATTGTCCAGCAAGCCAGAGGTGTTCCGTGTTCGAATTTTACTATCTTTGTTTTAAGACTTTGCATCGACCTACCAAACACGCTGTATAACGTATGTATGTCACTTTTTTTGGTCTCCATGGCTCATTTGCCGAGAGATAGGAAACGTTTAAAGGCGTCAATAGAATACAATCAAGTCCCTATTTTACTACCCAATTTGGAGCTACTGTCTTTGCATAAAAATGATACAACCCCCCACAGTTCGCGTCGTAGACTTTCATTAGCATTTCTCTAGTAAAAACCATCTTCTCAGAACGAATCTCTGATTGGGGGCTTTACTAGTTATTATTTCGGGCAAGCTTTTGATCACTCGCTGGCCACGAATTTTAATTAATTCTATCTATTGACTTATGCGTTTAACATTGTAAATATTAGCTTGTTACTATCCTGGCCCGTTACACAAGGGGAACAACCTTTCTCTCACAAGTTGTATGCGTCATCAGAGGTATATTTAGGTCAGAGGTCAGTGGACTTTTTGTGGTCATTAACCGTATAAAACGCGGATTACTTAGATACGGATAGTTTAGAGTTCACCCTGGCAAAGACGTCAATGATAGTTTCGGATTTTTACATCTCTCTCGGCATATACTTTTATATATCTATCTCTTTTATCACCTTGTGGTTCTGGCTACCCTTTACAGGGAGTACATCGTGAGTTGTTACTTACCCTATGAGGGACAGCACTGCAGCAGACCAGTAATGTGGCCACAGCCACGGCTAGCGCGCCACCGGACCTCATCATTGCACCTGGATGAAGAGAATATTGTTAGTTAGAAATTGTGCAAGGTTTTACGGTTCCACGATTTAACAGGGACGCCAAATGAAGATGAGATATGGTGTAAGTTTTAAAGAACCGTCGGCGATATCTTAGGATATCTTTAGAAACGTAGTTCAGACTGGGTCAAAGAAATGTTTGGTAAAGACATTTGAGAAATCCCTAGATCTTGCTTCTGCGGCTAATTTTGTATTTACTGTATGACGGGACACACATTCCTTTTTTCAACTCCAGGGACAACAGTCAAAGACAGCAATCTAGACATTTTCGGCATGGAGGAATACAATCACTTTCATTTCTTTGATTTTTCGGTTGTGTTGTCGAGCCTGTGAAGCTCGTGACGATAATAATTTTGCCACAATAATACTGATTTGGCTCTATCCGAACGCCTATTGGAGATCCCAACCGGAAACTTGCTCGTCCGTTGCATTAGACGGCTCCTATGATACGTCTCCAGGTGGGTTACCACAACGTCTTATGCCGATTCAGATTAGGAACCTAATTTGATCCGCAAAATTACCGTGAACGTCTTAAAACAGGTCTTAGTATTAGGTTAACAAAGCTTATCATGGCGAATTGGAATGGAAATGGTGTGATGTTCTTGTTTTGAACCTAATTTGAATCGGAAAAAGATTGTGGTAGCCCTCCAGATGTCCAAACAGCCATCAGACAGCTCCTTCCCGCAAACGAGTATTGATTAGCTGGGCTTTTTTCTATTCCCATTGGTAACTGTGAGTCCAAAACAGTCCACCCTCCCACCGCGCACGGGAAAGTATTAAAACAAGAACTAGATCAATAAATAAGTGAGTAGGAGCTTTTATTGCTTAGTAGTAAAAATATAAACGCGTTGAGGAGTTACGTCGCTCATTTCAATGCGTTTGAAATGGCAATGTTCAACGTTGAAAGATGTTTAATACAGCCACATTCGCATGCACTGGACGGTCCCCAGTAGGGTGCCATGTATTACGAGAACCAGAAGAAACAATGACATCATAACCAGTGAACGGGACAGGTGGAATTGATGTACCTAAACTGTCCGCTGTATAGACAGCTGTCAGAGATTTGTAAGTTAAGTTAAGACTGAAATTGGTAACAACCTGAAAAGTTGTCAAGTTTGTTAATGACGTATGAATAATGACTATTCCTTTGTATAATTAACCAGCCAGTCCTATCTCTTTGATCCGCGCAGCATGAATTACATAAATCACGATGATAAAAACCCGGCCAAGTGCGAGTCGGACTCGCGCTGCGATGGGTTCCGTACCACCGCACAATAACTGATTAGCCCTTAATTGTGCCCCTAAGTGCCCCCTTAATCTATAAGTAAAGCAGGTTAAGAGATATGCGGAGGAATGTTCTTGTTTTGTATTTTTCTTAAATTACTTTTTATGTACCTAAGTAAGTATTTAAAAATTATAAAAAAATATATTGCAACAAGCACTTTCATTTTACTCACACGATACAGTTTTATTTCTCTGATTACTCCCCCAAAAGTGCCCCCCAAATTCTAAATTAATTTGTTTACGTAACACGTTCCTGTTTGGGTCACATAAATACAAGTGTACCGAAAGACATCATTCTTAAATTTTTGGGTCAAGTCTGAAATTGTCGGCCAAACAAAAGTAAAGGACCAAAGCTCGGGGTCGAAGGGGTCGCATTGTTTGCGTTTAGCCGGCACTTTCAGATTTAGCTTAGTATAAAATATCGATTTTTAGAACTCATTTAATAAATCAGAGATTTTGGTCTCACAGTAACTGTTATAGTAAGTATTCTTACTAAATATAAAATAGCTTTTGTTTGGCCAGCATTTTGAGATTTAGCACAAAATTAATGATGTCCATTTGTACTTAATCGGTCCCGAAATAAGTCGATTAATATTCGAATAGTTTTACAAGGACGTACGGAAACGCGAGTGGTGCTATAACAGTTCCGTTTTTTTCTTTTTAAGGTACGGAACCCTAAACACATGAAAGAGGAATTCGGTTTTCAAACAACATCGAGAATTAGATGTTTTTAACTTTCATTAGTATATCGAAATAAATACCTTATTCTAAAACTTTTTATTGTCAACTAAAGTGGTGATGCACTATCGCTACTAATCGCTAATAAATATAATAATAATAATAAATAACTGGGTGCATCCCCAGCTTATACTAAATAATAATAATAATACCTTGGACACCATTTACACACATTAATCTAGCCCCAAACTAGGATTCCCTGTATCTTGGTTACTAACTTAGTTACTTTAATCGTTTAAAATATTACAATAATAAGTGCCAACTCAAAGATTTTACTCGCAACGTCATATTGTCTTGCCGGGTTGCAATTTAAACTTGAGCAGCACTTTGTGCATTGCTAATGAACAGTTTAATATAACAAAAAGCCATAAAAAGGAATGGACTGACAAACATTTATTCATACGTTCTTTACATAACTTTATATCCTAAATGTTGATAGCATCCTCACAATACAATGTTACCGCCTTGAATATAAAGTATTATTTTCCATATTTTCATTTCTCTTATTTCATGTTAACATTGACTTTCGCCTTTGTAAAAAAGTGCGTTACATGTTTGGGACCTTTAATTGTACTGTGAGCAAGAATTGTGATCTCTATTTGAATCGCAGAAATATCTAACGAAGTTGTGATTGTGCGCTTGGAAAGAGCGTACAAGACGATTGGAAGGTGGTACTTTTAGTACTTTTATTATATTTGAAATAATTTAAATTAAGATAACAAAAATATCTATGGAAAATTAAATAAAATATCAGCAGAGCAGATAAGTGGATATTTAGCTTTTTTTTTGTTGAGTTTTATAACTATTTTTGAGGCGATAACACCTTATAAATCGATGGACGCCGGCTGCACGCACGAAAAAGCATGACTCATTGTCACGTTCCGCCTGAGCCAAGCGTGCAAGCAAGAGCGCGGAACAAGCGATAGAGAGGCACGATCGGCCTAAGAGTTTCTTATGACGTTATCACATAAAAATATCGTCCGTAAACCGACTTTACAGGCAGCCATTTTTTTTCAAAAGTTTCATATGACTTTTATCGATATCATGACTTTTGCTAATATACTGAAAGTTGAGATATAACTATAAGTACCACACTAGTTACAAAATCCACTCAAAATAACGAATAAGTAAGTGCTTTATTCAGATTTAATATTTCCGCTTTATTCCTTAACATAATATTAATGGAAACATAAGAACCCGAGGCGTTTTTATTTTGCTATTGTATATCTCACACACGGGAACAACAAGCTACCTCACCTATTTCACGCGTCGGTGGTAACTAGTTTGCCGAAAGTTTACCGTAAAACGTGGGATACTAATCAATCTACAAAGATAGAGTTTCATATGGGAAGCTCTACAAAATGAACGAGCAGCTTTTTCATTACCTGAAACTCCGTTTAATTTATATGTTACCGTTTTGTATTTCGCTTTTAGAGGCTATTTAGATTATTTAGATGTGATGCACCATTGAAGTCTTTTAAATCACTATTTAGCTATTAGCGCCGTTACTCGTAGTACATGTTCATGAATAAGGTTTAATAATTTTCACTTTTCCATAGAAATAGGGCGTCCTGCGCCCCAAAACGATGGAAGAAAATCACACAAGTTTTTATTTGATTGGGTGTTTAGGCAGCTTACTGATTTTTTTATTACGAAACTATTTAGAACATTTTAGTTCACAACTCTTGTGTTTTTCCCTTCTTCGTATTCTTCCAATCGGTTGGCAACTAAGCTAAAAACGTAGGAAAGAAGTTAAAAAAATATGTTGCTCTAGTCTAAACATAGTAATTTTGGTTACTGCTGAGTAGGATAGGAAGCACTACCATTCGCCAGGTTTAAAATCTAGTATAAGATTTTTGTAAAACCATTTGTTTTCCGAGAGAATATTTTACGATTAAGTCAATGCAAAACATAAAGGGCAATTTAATTCCATTTGTCTTTTATTATACAAAACTCTAGTTAACTAAACTCCATCATTAAAAAAAATATATTGTAATATGTATTGCACTATTAACTTTGGTTTCGATTTTTTCCGCCGTGGGAAATCAGACGATTCGGTAAAAATATACTTTAAAAAAAAAACACAGCATATTAATGACCAACCTGTTACGTGTGTAGTTGCGTTCACTTCCGCAGTTGGGCGGATGAGCTTGCTCCAACGGCTGGGTTGAGTCTTGTGACTGAGCGCTGGCCGCCCGCCCTTATATGCGGCGTGGGGCGGGCGCCTGGGCGGGCGGGCCTAGCCACGCACGCCACTCCGCATGTGCGGGTTGAACTGATAACCAATCTTATCTATGCACTTTTGAATTTAGTTACTTTGTTGGGTAGGTGTAATATTTGTTATACGAATTTATTCACTTACTTTCGCAAAACGCACGTACATACATACACGAAAGGATTGTTTAACTCGAGACCTAAAAAAAAATATTTCGCAAAATGTAAAATATTCGTATTCGAAATCCAAAAAATTTATGAAGTATATGATCACTGTAGGGCTTATATAATAATATGTCTGTACATATATGTATTATCTAAATTCAACTTATATACATAAATTTATCTCATCATATAACATTTGTTTTAGTTAAACACAACCTATTTCAAAAGAGATCTAAAATTAAATCGATGGTCCAATGTAGAGAATATATACAGTAATAAATACATTTTGACTTTGACTTCGACTTTGACATCATTCTGTCTATATTATTTTCTCAAACCAAAGCATAGTTTGCTAGCCATGGTCCAAATAAGAAGACGCCTCTCGATCTCCCGGATGGCTTGTTACTCGATGCAAAATCAAATTAACGAATCAACAGCCGAACTGAAGCAAATCCCTCAACAGTTGTTGCTGCCATATTGACAAATAAAATAAAATAAATATGAATAGAGCTCCGTGGTCTATCGGGTTTCACGCTTGCTTCTCACACGGGAGATGAGGAATCTTGACCATGTACCAATGAAATAATTAATTTATCTTAAGTACATTATCGGACGTTCAGTGTTTCGGATGTAGTAGTAGTCGTAAAATTCCTCCATCAACCCGCACTGGGCCAGCGCGACGGAGTATAGATTAATCATACTCGTATCCGGTTAACGGCTTGTGTCCCTCGGTGAGGACATTAATGGGCTTCATTTATTCATTTATCTACACACGTATCATAAACCCTCTTTACTGCGTTCAAAAACCGCACGTTACGACCAGCATTATGTTAAACTACTTGGTAAAAACTCGTTTCGTATCTGGAAAACTACACATTATGGTCATTATGTGTAGTTTTTCAAATTTCACATTCAAATTTCGAACGCCGACGCCCACCCGCGTGCCGTCCCTAGTTTGTCTGTGAAGTTGGTACTGACATTCAAATTTCGAACGCCGACGCCCGCCTGCGTGAAGTTGGTACTACAGAACAAGCTAAACAATTGCAGAGCCACAATGCCGGTCAAACATGCGGTTCCTGAACACATCAAAGAGAGCTTATGATATATGTGTAGATAAACTAGTGTATGTAACTGTACATAATTAGGCATTAAAACTCTCGAGTGATATTATTATGAAACTCGCCTCAAGTTTTAATGCCCTCCATTATGCAGCAGTCACATAAACTACTATTAGATGGTTAAGCAAATACATTGTGGACGCTTATGCGGTGAAGAAAACTCTATTTAAGAAATAAACCTGATAGCTAATGGGCTCACAATTCCTATGGTAAGAATGATCTTCAACAAGTTGCAAGTAATCGCCTGACGGGCCCACCACTCCACTTGCACGTGTTGACTTATAGTACACGATGACATGCACGGAAATAAATAGGGCTGATGATTCTTTGATGACATACATCAATAAAAGTGGAAAATATTGAGCCATTTAAAGTAAATTAAACTGTATGGTATAATTAATTGGGAATATCCTTTTTATAAATTGGGTATTGTACATTATAAAACGGTATCTGGTTATTTCGGTAACAACATGGAGAACTAAAAGGGAATTTAAAGGCGATCAGCTACCTACAGGTTGGTAATTTAATGTAGAAAATAATAATAATGGCGACTTGAGTGACATACGAATACTAGCGGAACACTGCATATTTTATTAGACTAGCAGAAAGCGCAGCTTTGTGAGGGCGCGCACAAGGTTGAGAACCTTAGTGGAATCGGTGTTTTTGCCTGAAGAAGTTTCGTAGGCAGAGGTAGTACAAGAATAGTCCATAAAAAATTTTGTTGTCCTAATTTTTTTGAGTTTATCAAGAAAATGAGATTTCAATATTATCCGTGGAAACTAAACATGATCATAACCTCTTGAATACCACCGGCGCCACTTTTCCGTTATAGTTTTTAATTTTATTACCATGGCATAAGGTTCAAAATCGCGACCCGTCCCAACTACCCTCGGGTTTTGAGAGGTTAAATCACTATTTCAAAGCTCAAACCTATAAGCAAATGTGCCGGATTGTGGCCTAGTAGTAGGCTCGCTTCGCTCGTCTAATCGGTCAAAAACACGCAGTGGTCTGTTTTTCTATATTAAATTGCCAAACTGTGCCTCTCACTAATAATTTTTCCTTTTCATACTTGTCTTTGCAAATGATGTTTTCCATTGTCCATGTTTTCAGAGCGTCCGTATAATAATCATAAACATTTACATACAGGCACATACATTGCTTCTGGCCCCACACCGTGTCATGGGAACTAGAAACAGCAACGTCACATCCAAAAACTGGGGTTTTTTTCTCTTTATCATAAGCTGGGGATCGAACCCGGGACCTCTCACATGGTAGGCAGAGCCACTACCGCAGCGCCATAGAGGTCATCAAATCCACCTGCGTGATGGTGGACAATCGTATATTCTAGTAACAGAATTCCAAAATCCAAATGTCTTTATTACTGAAGATATTTACATATACTTAGCAATTGTCATTTTTTGCCACTTCTCTACATTGGACCACTGTGGGAGAAGATGGGCGTAGAAACGCCCACAGATTGATTTTTAGATCCCTTTTAAAAATTGCTTGTGCTTAACTAATGCAAATATTAGCAGAATACACTATAAGCAGAAATAAATACTTACAAAATTATTAACAGCAAGGTCTGTGTCAACACAGATGGCTCAAGCCAGATTAACCACATACAGTCCAGTCATGTAAGTAATCTTGAACATCCCTTTTTCGACAAAGTTGCTTTTAACATGGTTTTTAAATTGCTCAAATGACAATTGCAAAACCATGTTAAAGCAGAATATCTTAGAAATCTCTAGAAAGTACGGCCCGATTGAGCGACGCGAATGCGATTTCACGCATGCATTATCTGAGATGAGTCGTACTGTCGCAAGCAATCGCTGCATCTCCTTGCTTCTTTTTTATTTGCTTCGATGCACAGAGCTTAAAGGAAACCGTTGCAATAAAAAATGGACGCTTTTGTTTTGAATGATACTTGCAGGATATTGGGAGCGATGCCGGAGGCGACACCACTAAACTAATAAAAAAAGTGTTTTTGAAAATGGAATCCATTCTAGTGCCTTAGTTAGTTGCTGTTGACACCTAAAGGATCGCACTGAATAAATAGCTATAGTCTTGTGGTTGCCCCCTCCTTATTGGATAATCGTAAGCACAAATCTGTAATTTTTACTGCCAGTATTGGGAAAGGCGTAACGCTATAAAACTTTGGGTATTCGATTTGGCAAAAAAAAAGTGATCTGGAATAGAGATGTAAGGCCGGTATTTAACCGTGCATGTAAATGCAGCATGTGCAGCATGCATGCACATGTGCAGGTAAACCCGTTTTGGTCGGGGGTTTGGGTTAAATGCATCTTTTATCGTAACTACTTGAGTTTAATTTATATTTGCATTGTTAGTTCCTCGAGGATTGTTAGAGTTTTATAGTAGGTATATCTGCTGAGAGTTACTACGGGAATTGGAAAACCATCGATTTAAATTATTATAAGGGTACTGAAACCTATATTGTTTCCCGTTTTGGAAATAATTTCTAAGCACCGTGTAAAATGTATGAAAATATATATATATATATATATATATATATATATATGTATATACAGTGGTGGTCATATAATTAAGAACGATTTGTAGTACCAGATATTTTTTTTCAAAACTATGCTATGTGTACTTTTAAGTTCCTTCTTAAAAGTAATTAGTTGTGTTATGAAATAGCTACATCGATAAAGTAAACGGGATTAGGAGTAAATATTTAAAACATTTACTATTTTTTTTACAAATTTAATTGATTATCGATAATTACAAATTCAAGTAGTAAAAATGCTGGACAAATAATTAAGAACGATTCTTAAGCTGCTCGAGAGTTGTTTCCGTAGATACTTAGATTTTACAAATCACATTAAATAAGACAGTGACAATGTTAAAAATTATAATTTAATACATTTTATTCTAAGTTAATAGTTTGTAGCGTGACCATGGCTTTTAATAACTGCCTTACACCGACGAGGCATTGATTCTATCAATTTTTGACATTTTTCAAGAGAAATAGAGCGCCATTCTTCTAAAAAAACGTTATATAACTCAGTTACGTTACCACATCGTCGATTTGAAACCTTTTTCTTGACTTCGCACCAAAGATGCTCTATGGGATTTAAATCTGGGCTGTTCGGTGGCCATTCTAAGACAGAAACTGATTGAGATGTGAGGAATTCTTTAACGGTGCGTGCAGTGTGCTTCGGATCGTTGTCGTGTTGGAATGTCCAAATAATCGGAAGTACGTCTTCAGCATATGGTAACATAGTTTCTTCGAGTATATTTTTATACTGGAATTGATCCATGTTTCCTTCTATCAGTCTAACAGGTCCAACACCATGACCAGAAGCATCCCCAAATTTTCACATTTCCACCACCATGCTTTAATGTCATTTTTGTGTACTTGGGGTCGAATGCTGTATTCGGAGGGCGTCGAACATATCGTTTCCCATCAGAACATACTCTGTTAATTTTTGTTTCGTCAGAGAAAAGAACATTTTTCCACTGTCTTGCTGTCCAGCTTTCATACCTCCTAGCAAATGCAAGCCGGGCTTGCCTATGACACTGTTTCAACATGGGCACCTTTCTTGCTATCCTTCCGTTCAACTTCGCTTCTACCAATCGCCTTCGGATAGTGCGCGCTGAGATCGCTGAAGGGTTATTTTCACCAAAGTATTCTTTTTTTAACTCATTAGACCCCTTAAAAGGGTATTGTTTTGCCAAACGCACGATATTTCGATCGTCTCGCTGAGATGACTTTCTCTGTTTAGGTACACGAGGAATATTTAAAGTTGTTTGATGTGTGTTAAAATGCTTCACAGCGTGGAATATCATCGTTTTTGAGCACTGCAAATGATTGGCAATCTTTTTATATGACCAATTCATATCGCGAAGTTTTATTATTACTTCCCTTGTAGATGCATCACAACTTTTATTTTTTCCCATTTTTTTATTATGAAACGATCAACTTTTTGACTTTTACAGAACTAAATGGCGCCAAAATTACTCGAATAGTGGCCTAGTTACAGAGTGTTCTCTATTTAAATTTGAATAAAAAAATAAACTATCCAGCGTTCTTAATTATGTGGCCAGCCAGTAAGTTTGCAATAACATGTTAAGATATATTATATACAAAAAGTTTACTTATATAATAATATTGTTGAATTTATCATATTATAACTGTATGCTACGATTGTGTAAAACTGTTACGATACCGAGAGAGATACAAAACGATATGCAATAAGTGTTATTCTCGTAAGTTTGAAAAAAGCTTGTTTTCAAATAGTCGTTCTTAATTATATGACCACCACTGTATATTTTCATATATGGTAAAACTATCAATTATTTTAAATGGAAATTTTAGAGCAAAATAACTTTTATTTGTTTTGAAAAACTACCTACCTAATTGAAATGCGGAGGCGCAAGCAAGATAGTGCAAAGCGTGTAAAGCCAGAACAGGTTTTGTGTTTTTCCTCCCGCGCCTCCTTCCCTTCTCCGTCACCCCTGCAGGCTTAAACAAGTCAAGTCACACAATTGCATATTGTGGAGCCATAGAAATACAGTTAAGAATGGTCAATTAGTTGGTCATGTCACTTGAAACTTTCTTTGAAGGAAATGGAGGAAAGCTAAAGATAAACTTAATTATAATATTTTATTAAAATATTTACAATTATGTGTGCATTCTAAATAATATACAAAACCTTTGCTTACATGCTCCATTAGTTTTGAACGTGATGTCAGGTATTTTTATATCTGCAGTTGTGTCGGCTTGTTATAAATATTAACCGTAAATCGGTTAATATTTATAACAACTGCACAATAGGCACATTATATAGGCAATAGCGAGCGTTTAACCGTGCACTTTTGGGTTTAACGGTTAATTTACAACTCTAATCTGAAGCAGAATTGTGTGCTACGAAAATAAGACTATCGTAGTCACGTGGCTGCTACAAACAGTGCTACTTGAAATGCTACGTATTTTCCTTCCAAGTATTATTTTATTTGATGGTCTACTTTGCCTTTGGCCCAGATGCACAGCCGACAACTTGTTGTCACTGTCTCTAGCTCGGGAAATAACACCGTCACTATGATATTATAAGCAGCACTTTATGTAAGCTGCAGCTGAGTATTCGGCCGTCAGTGTTTCATATAGATGTGGTAGGCGCCAACAACGATGATACGCCTTAAAATTGTAAATAACCTCCACAAAAGTAGAAGAAAAGTTTAATCTCTGATCTGACCTTGTTTTTAATCTGCCACGTACAAGATTAAGCATATCGTCAACCGTCTCTCGAGGGGTCATTCGACGAATATTCGAATGTTTCTCATGCTAAGCACGCAGTTGACATCTTCACGATGATGACTCGAATTATTTTTCTTTATTAAGCATCTTGGGCCGGGAGCTAACAGCGTTAAATACAAAGTTGCAAAATAAATATAAAGTAAATGTCTATTTTCAGCAATTAGTGTTATCAGTATGTATTGTTTCTAGTATGTATCACTCCTAGTACTTATAGAGTTTTATGTAGGCGCAGGTCTTCCCCCGCTTAACCAGTACCTTTCCTACCCATCATGGTTTGCTGGAATAAATCTCTTGTTAAAGATAAGCCCGCCTTTAGACAAGTTTTTTCTATTATAATTTAGCTGTATGTCTGTTTTGTGTTGTACAACAAAGAAATTACGAAGTTGCTAATGAATCGTTGATCAAACATCTAACATTTTGAAACTTGTAAATAACATTTGTAAAGGCAACATACATGGCGTCACGCCATTTCCCATACGGGGTGGCATAGGCTCAACTGTGTCCACGCTAATCCAGTCAATTCTCCATTTTGCGTGACAGGGGCATAGCCCATCGCCGCAGCTATGGAGATCCTTCACCTCCAGATGTTTCCATCACCGTAAGAGCTTCCGTACATGTTACTTAAGAAAAATGACTTATTTCATTAGTACATGGTCAGCACCGGCTTCCAACCCGCATCTCCGGCGTGAGAAGCGAGCGTGAGACCACTTGACCACGGAGCTACGTGCTACATTTGTAAGTTTATAAACAGTGTAATTTCACGCGTCTATTATCCCTACAAATGTGGTTTACTTTGAATGCGTACAATTTGTTCTCAATTCAGCAAGTTGTACTCGTAATGATACATATATGTTGTATCGTTTTCAGTACCCTGATGCCATACCCCTAAGCCTTCATTCCTTCAAACGCACCAGGGGCCACTTTGTTGCCAAACATTGATATAGGTTATATAAATTTTACAAATTCTCATTTAATCTAATTTAATCATTGATTCATTTATCTATACACGTATCATAAACCCTCTTTACTGCGTCCAAAAACCGCACGTTACGACCAGCATAATGATAAACTTCTTGGTAAAAACTCATTTCTTATCTAAATATATATATAATATTATGACCATAGTGTACCAAAATTTGTCATATTATGACATTCAAATTTAGAACGCCGACGCCCGCCCGCGTGCCGCCCCTAGTTTGTCTGTGAAGTTGGTACTACTGAACAAGCTAAACAACTGCAGTGCAATGATCAATGCCACAATGCCGGTCGAACATGGTTCCTGAACTCATCAAAGAGAGCTTATGATATGTGTGTAGATAAACTAGTCTATGTAACAGTACATAATTAGGCATTAAAACTCTCGAATGATATTATTATGAAACTCGCCTTCGGCTCGTTTCATAAACCCGCTCTCGAGTTTTAATGCCATTCATTATGTAGCAGTCACATAAACTACTATTAAATTTTCATTATACCTACATTAATTTTATTTTAATTGATATTTTATATTATAGTTACTTAAATTCAAATCTTACCGATGACATAATTTAGAATTCTACCTTAATACTTGCATTTGCTATGGTACGAGTATCAACGATTTGGGGATGCCTAATTTGGTTTAAAAGTTGACATTTATTTTGAATTTTTACATTATTTTATCTTTGACATTTTATTTTTATTTTACTTGTAATTTGTAATCATGTGTTTATATTGGACTGTACGTCTGGAAATAAATGATTATTATTATTATTATTGCTACCGTGTCCAAGTTCAAATAAGCAAGGCAATAGGGCATGACTTTTTTGAAATTTCAAACTAACTATATATATCTATCTAAGTATAATATGTATCTATATAAGTACGTGTATCGTTGTCTAGTACCCAAGATACAGGGAATCCTAGTTTGGGGCTTGATCAATGTGTGTAAATAGTGTCCAAGGTATTATTATTATTATTATATATATATATGTAGGTTAGCTTTAGTTATAAATCACGCTTTACCTCATACATTATCCCGGTCTATGTAAATCTGGAACCCAATTCCGATAGACAATGACCGCTCATTGACAATGAACCGACGGCGGTCAACTTTATTTACTTTTAATCCGACGTTTCTGTAATACCTTCCTCTTTGGTTTATAACTAATTTATGTGATTAGTAATAACTTCAATTTCTACCATATGTTACCTGAAAAAAGATTATCCGAATGCCAAATAATGGATACCCAAAGTTGACCGTCGCCGGTCATTGTGCTAGCAGAATTAGGCCTCTCGTCGGTAGTACGACCACTGTCTCAATTATCTTGTCTTGATGAACCACCCTTAATAACTTAAGACCCGATGCCGTGGTCTAATGTGTTATCTCATATCCTTGCCTCAGGATTGCCTCTTGTAATGCTCACCCATAACTTCATGTGATGATACAGCTTTGTTATGCTTTGTGTTGTGGCGGACGTGTCTAGGTGATGAAATTGTTTGTTAATCAAAGTAGGTGCTATAAGGATAATTGTTTCAGAACATACTCATCGACCGAGCGTGCGAAGCGTCTACGTTTCAGGATTGGGCAAACATATGTCCGGATGTGTTTCCGGCCTCTACAGGCCGCATTTCTCAACTGATTCTCGTGAAATTTTGTGAGTAGGTTCGATAATTGAATAGTTTGTTTGTCGATTCAGTTTTTGGAAATTCGTCAAAATAGCGGATATGTAGGGGTTTTACCATTTCAAAAAATCGCTACATCCAAACAGCTTTAGAAATTAGATGTCATTGGATTCGTAGAGACCGCGAGAGTCGCAGACTATATAATTTTAGTGAAAAGTCAATAGGTTGGGTTTAAGACTTCAAATTGAAGTTTACAAAGTTATTGGTGCGGCTACTTTCATACTCCACGTACGTAACTAAGTGCAATCATAAGTTTGTATGTGTTATTAAAAGAAAGTATTTCTCGCGAGGTCTACAGATTACAGAGCCACTGGTAAATATGTATCTCCACTTCCAGTTAGGGAACTCGCAGATAAGGATAACTGGTTCTTCTAAACATGTCCAAAAGCTATGGATATTGTGTTTATAATTGTACGAGTATTGATCATGATGCTGGGTATGCCTTCCATTATTGTGTTAGTTCTACTGTATTCACTGGCCAATGGATAATTACATGGTATTTGTGTCACGTAGAATGATTCATTTGTTTCCTTTTTTTAATAACCGTATCGCATCGCCAGTGTTTTTTTCCCGATTTATCGACGACAATATTGTTAATTATGAAAGTCAAAATTTATCGTTTTGCTTTCGTTAATTGAACCGCTATGGTATGGACTCGTAACATAATATTATGATTAGAACACAATATCATGCTGTGTTAAAATACGACTAAGCACACGAAAGAAAACGAAAGGGCGTCTATCAGTCGCGATATAATCGCACTATTGCCGCGCGTATCAAGCGCGCTAGGCAATAGCGTGATTTTTAACCGCCGTGTGCAAGCGATCTTAGTGTTTAAACACACTATGCCGAAGATACGCGGCCGTAGTTCGGCATGGTTACGCCTGCAATGCTTTTTGAATTACTGACGACACATAATGCCGAAATTAAGTTGCGTTATAGCGCACAGCAAACTTCGGTCGGGCGTTAGTTCAGCGGCAACGTATTCTGTATTGCACACATTAAACGCGACCGAAGTTCGCTTCGATTGCCGAGACCTCTACTGAAGTTGCGCAACTGAATTTCTGCCGCGTAAGTTCGGAACTTATGGTATCATATCAGCCGAATACGTCGGAACGTAAAATCAGCCGTGAAATCATGCCGAACTTCGGTCGCGTATCTTCGGCATAGTGTGTTTAGACACCTACGGCCTTATTAATAAAAGAAGTTGCAGAAAAGAAGATGCACGGTTTAACTTACCACAGTGTTTTGTCTTGCTTTGACATTTGACATTTACTCGACGTATGAAAAGGACAAAACACTGAATAAGTTAAACCGTGAATAACTTTTTTATTAGTAAGGCCGTAAGAGTTCGTCCTGATTTGCGATCCGCGGATGATATTTTGACAATGCATGGCCACTCTTCAGTAGTAGGCACTAACTACTAGCTAGCTATCTATGTACCCAGTTTAGTTCTAAACAAACAACTGTAAATTATCTTTGCAAAACTTCACACTTTAGTGGTGCTCGGATGAGGCTGCAAGACTCGCTTGCTGGCTAAACGTTACTTAGCTGACTTATCTTCTTAATGGCGACTAGAGCAGGTGGGTGCGTGGCGTATGAGCTTCTAGGAAAGCTGTATTTCGATTAAATGCAGTCCATTAATGTCCCTAATCCTTGTGCAAACGTTACTTGGAATCTAGAAAATAAATTCGTACAATTTAAAACACTTCAAAAGGGAACAAATACGCACCCACGTGGATACGCATTGAATAAGCAATAAATGTTATAATTAAACATGATGATTTTTCAGTGCGTCTTCGAAGTAGGAAGTATTAAATTGCGACTCCTGTCACAATTAGGCTTTAATTACGGGTCTTGTCACAGATAATAACTACTTCTTCTTTTATTTATTTACAATAAGTACACAAAACAGAATACAGCCATTTGAGACAATAATACATCATTACAGTTCTTTGTGATGGACTGTAGCCTAAACTATGTGTACATAGTAAAACTTAATTTAGTGTGTTTATCATTCCATTACATGCTTTATTGATCAAACATATAAAAAAAAGAATAGAAATCTAATTCTAATTGTTTGAAGATGGCTGGGACAGAGCAGAGTTAATTAATTTAATAAATTCATAAGGTCTAGGTTCATAAATATCAAGATCAGGTTATTCGCTGGAGCGTTCGTTGTACAAACGGCACATTCTTGAGATGGGGTTATAGTAACAAATATTGTTCCGGTAAATGTGAAGGTGAAACGGTCTGTAATAACGAGTACGGGTAAAGCAGTTGAGATTAAGTTTGTTAAGCAATAAAGTGGAATCGATTTTAGAGTGTAAGATTTTGTGAAGAATCTTAAGATCAAGTATCTTTCTTCGGCTTTCGAGGGAGGTGAGTTTAAAATAGTTCAACCTTTGTTCATAATTTAGAAGAGAATTGCTCTTATTAAAGCGGTATGACAAAATCTTAAGCATTTTGTTTTGCACACTGTCAATATTATTCATATGGACTTCGTAGAAGGGAGACCAAACTTGGCAGCCGTATTCCAAAATACTTCTCACAAGAGCCTGAAATAGATAAATATTACTACCGGGTTTTTTGAAGTCCTTCGTGTTTGTTATTATGAAACTAAGAAGTTGACGGGACCTTTTGTTTACGTGTTCATAACCACTCTAACTTCCGCGTCGAAAAACACGCCAAGGTCTCTAGCGACAGTCTTGCGGTCTAAGGCTATGTCATCTAATGTGTATGTGTAAATAATCTTGTGATGTTTTTAGTGAAAGAGATGATAAAGCACTTGCTCACATTGAGACACATTTTATTGACAGAACATCATTCGCTTAGGCATTGCAGGTCATTTTGTAATGTAATAACAGTCATTAACATTATTAATTTTAGAAAACACCTTAAGATCATCGGCATATAAAAGACCGTGGCTTGACATTTTATTGATTAGATCATTTATAAATATAATAAATAATAACGGACCCAAACGGGAGCCTTGTAGTACTCCTGATGTGACTAACGTAGGTGATGATATAAACCCTTTTATGGCAACAAGTTGACTTCTGTTTTGACTTTAGCACTGGGACAATGTGAGCTGTTTTCCAGACGGTCGGGAATATTCCCGTTTGGAGAGATCTATTGTATAATATGACAAGAGGGATACTGAGTTCCTCTCCACACATTTTTATAAACGATGTTGGAATACCATCCGGCCATGCCCCTTTATTCGAGTCAAGTTGTTTAATTTTAAGTAGGACCAACGTCTTCTCTCTCAATCTCTATGTTTGCCAAGCAACTGCCCAGATCATACGATGGACCTCTGAAGTCTCTAGTATACTCTATTTCTATACTTATGACAATGAATCGCTGTGCGTTAGTCCCACTAAAACTTTAAAATGGCCTGACCGTTTGTAGAATTCATGTGCAGCGGGTTTGATCGCGCACGCGGCACCTATGGGGGGGACTGACCCCGAATGCGTGCCGTCAGTATCGCGCCCGCGTACCGCATGACAAATACCCACGACACTGAAAGCGCACTTATTCTCCCCAGTTCAAAAAAGAAAATAAAGAAGAAGGCCAAAACAATAAAAAAATAATGCTTTTGTTTGGGAAGTTCACCTTCCTATCAAGAAATAGCATTGGTTTAGTTGCCATGAATCACTCAAACGCCTTCGTCTCCCTATTTTTTTAAATTTAGCGTGCTAACCTCTTTTCTGGTTAAATTTGCCAGTATCAAGTGTATTTGAAAGATCACAATTTGGTCAGGTTGTCTATAGAGAACCCGGAAATTAAAATCTTGTGAATATTTTTTTTGTTGCTCCTTAGCACTACCCGGACGGGCGGGAGGACGTGAAGGGCTGTAAGAACCAAGTATTTCCTTCGTACGTGAGCATCTGCCTCCCTAACGCCTTCTTCGTTAATTAATTATCTATAACATTCAACCTCTTTGTTGTGCGCGACCTAAGTGGCTGTGCGATCCATAAAGTAAAGAGTTAATCTGTGGCGCGATGCATACTACGTTACTGCGAGCTAAGTGGGCACCTGGCTCGGTACTCGCTATACCTCCCGTTTACCCGCGCGTGGCCCCGCAGTCGCCCGGCTAGACCAGTAGCGATAGCATCATAGTTACCTTTGCCATCAACTGTCTTTGCGCTTTAGAGTTTTCGAGTTATTATTCTGCTGTTATCGTTGTATTTTTGTTAATGTTTTGATATAATTGTTAAATTTTGACGTTTTTCGATGACGAAAATTAAGGAAATCGAATTTCTCAGTTTATTCAACGTATGATACCAAAATATGAACTTGAGTAGGTACCTAATCTGACCTAATCCCTAAATATCTAAAAATAATGACATCTCAGAATCTTAATACATTTAGCATTTAGCTGTGGATTTTCATGATCAATAAATGTAATTATGTACATAATAAAAAAAAATGTAAATGGAAACCATTTTTTTTTTGTTCACTGTACTTTGCACAATCGTCATTCAACGTAGCTCGTAGCAACGTAAACTTTTGAGCGCTTAGGTGAGCGCCTCCTGCACGGTGTCGCAAATCATGGATGAAGATTGTGATGTTTTCACTTATGGGATATGGATGGGAAACACTGCCGTCTCGTTAAACCCATTAAAGCCGACCGTCATTCGATTATTTTTATGGATTTCACACCGAGTTAGTTAAATTAGTTAGAATAGATAGGATAGGCAAAATGTATGAAACCTGTTACCATTTTGGAGATATTGTGTAGTAGGTAAAGATATTACTCGGAGTGGACAGAATAAGATGATTTATTTACAGAAAATATGCCTACTTATATACAGAAAGAGGTACTGATCGGGGAGTCCGCGGGGCGCGCGGGGAACGACATCACGCGATCCGCGGGGGGGGCCCGCCCCCCGCGCCGCTGACGCGCGGTCGCAAGTTAAATACTCGTGGCGCGGGGCCTCGTTCCTTTTCTCACACACTCGTCGTTCGCCGCTTGACCGATACGCCCGCGTGTATCGGCCTCCGCTTCGAATCTCGCATCCCTCTCGCGCGCACGCGCGCTTCTCTCACGCGCTCACGTGCACCCCGCCTGTGCTCGTTCATGGCAAAAGGAACATTCCGCCATATAGTGTCTGTGTCAGTGCCCGATTACAGGAGTGTGTGTACCGCTGGTGGTTTGGATTTGGCCTGAGGTGGGTTTAGTGTTTTACACAATAGGTACACAGACACACTTAGGTACACACGCCTCCCTGCTCAGGCAGGGAGGGTCGTTATCCACTCCTGTGGCGACAGACTTTATTGCTCCCCCCCCCCTGCTGTAAGCCTTTTTTTAAGATGGAACAGGAGCTGCACGAGCTCCGGCTCGAAAATCTTGCACTTTCCCAAGAGCTCAGCCAACTTCGCGCTGAGAGAGGGTCCTGGGCTGACTCACAAGTCTTGTTCTCGCAACAAGACTCGATTGAGCAGTCGCCGTCCTCTCCGCCTGAGAGCGGGCTGGCTCTCAATAGTAATCACGTACCCACTGTGATTCCCCTGGAACAGACAAGACAGACTTGCGCCTCGGTAAATAACTCCCCCGATTCAAATGAAGTCGTGATGGATCAGGACAATTCCTATTCCGACCCAAGGAACTCGTTCCACGGGCTTGCGGAGGAAGGAGAAGCTTCCGTCTCGGAAGAAGACTCCACCTCCAGTCCCCCGAGGCAACGTAGGAAACGGGCCCTGAAGCGGCCCCCCACTCCAGATCCTGTCAATTCTGTCGCCAAGGTCGGTCGCCCGTCCGAGGCCGTCCCAACCCCGTCTGCCGCAGCCAAAACTGTGCCGTCGCAGCAGTCAACAGTCGGAGCAAGTGCCCAAGGCACGCGCAAAGTACTTCCGCCCAAGATCTGCATTAAAAATAAAGAGATGTGGACGAAGATTGATGGAGCGCTCAAAGAGCGTAAAATCAACTTCATCCGGGCAACCAACACCGCACAGGGGATTTTAGTCCAATTACAGACCTCCGATGACCACCGGGCTCTAACTAAGTTCCTAACCGCAACTGAAATAGAGTACCATCATTGGACTCTACCGGAGGATAGAAGACTCCGTGTGGTTATTAGGGGTCTTCCCAAGGAAATTGGAAGCGAGCAGGTCATGGAAGACTTGAAGGCGAAAAACATTCCTGTGCACGAAGTGCACAGGATGTACAATGGTCGCTCCAAGTTACCGTACGACCTGGTACTGGTTGTGGTCGATCTATCACCACAGGGTAAACAGATCTTCCAAGTTATGGAGATCTGTCACATCTCAGGGTTGAAAATTGAGAACCCACATAGGAAAAACAAGCCGCTCCAGTGCTTTAACTGTCAGCTGTTTGGCCACTCGGCCAAGAACTGCCACAGGAAAGGCCGTTGTGTCAAGTGCCTGGAGGATCATGCTCCGGGGGCTTGCACACGTCCATCCAACCCCAAGGAGTCAGACGGCCCACCAGGGTGCATCAATTGTGGCGTGCTCGGTCACACCGCAGCCTACGGAGGCTGTCCGGCCCGACCTAAGCCGCGCCAAGCTGTACGGGCGAAAGCCCAAGCCCCGGCCCCAACTAACATAGGCCAGGCTCATGCTCGCCCGAGCCAGAATGCCTGGGCTAAGCCACTTAGTTGGGTACAGGGATCATCGGGGCAGCACACCAGCTTCCCCCCTCTTCCCCCTTCTCGGCAGTATCACCCTACTCCCACTACTTCCGCTGTGGCTAACATGCCAAGCAATACTCAAACAGCCCCAGCTGATTTATCAACTAGAGCCACCCCCCCTAGGTCATTAAGACCACCTCCACCAACAGAAAATAGGGACTATCTGACAGACCTACTGACCATCTTGGACAGAATAGACCCAGACGAAATTGATGAGTTTTTACTCAAAATTGACACTGCAGCACTAAAGCAGGACCCTGCTGCTGCCTTGCGAGCCTGTCAAGCTCACAGGTCACTGATTTCGGCGGTCAAAGGCGTTCTCAGGAACCGTAATGTATATTCTCCGTAATGGATACCACACCCGGTAGGATTAAACCTAGTGCATTGAGATTGGCATTTTTTAACGCTGATGGTTTGAAGAGACAAAGGGACTTAGTATCCGCCTTCCTATCAGACCACCAAATTGACATTCTTCTTGTACAGGAAACTTTCCTCAAACCCCAGCACAGAAACCCCAACATTTCTAATTACAAATTGATTAGAAATGATCGCACTAATGAAAGACTTGGGGGCACGGCAATCTATTATCGGAGAAGCCTGCACATCTCTCCGTGTGACTGTCCACCACTTCAAAACATGGAAGCCTCAGTTTGCCGAATAGCAATGAGGGGTCATCAAACTATTACTATCGCCTCATGCTACCAGAGACAGGGCTCAAATGACAGTCGTAGGCGTCTCGAGGAGTCTGACATCTCGTCCCTGCTTAGTTTAGGCGATTCTGTCATCATTGCGGGTGACCTCAATAGCAAACATGTCGATTGGAATTGTAGAGTGACGAACTCCAACGGTCCTCTCTTAAAGAAAGCAACCGAGAAACTTGCTATTGAACTAATAGCCCCAATGACTCCTACTCACTTCCCTAAGAGTAACCCGGACTCTGAAGGAGACATCCTCGATATCATGCTTCTTAAAAACATTCTTCTCCCAATAAGAGGGATTAAAGTATACCATGAATTGCTATCCGACCATCGCCCCGTGATATCTATACTTGGTAATATTGAACCCCTCCCGCCTGCCATAAAATCAACTATAGACTGGACTTTGCTCCACAACACCTTTAAAGCAAACTCTCCCTCCGTTGAATTAGAAAAAATCCCACAAGTTATCGACTCTCAATCTGATGTTAACTTAGCTATAAAATCATTGACTTCGCACATCCAAAAGTCAATCCAAGCCTGTTCAAAGCCAGCCAACCCATCTGGTGATAGTAGGTGGAGTCTTCCTGAGGATATACGCGACCTCATCCGTGAGATGCGCGCTGCCACCAGAGCCTATGATAACTTCCCGAGCTCTGACAACAAAATTGCAATACGTAGTTCCCAACAACTTGTTAAAACTGCCATTAAAGACCATAGATCCCAGAGATGGGAACAACTTCTGGTAGAGCTCACCCCAGATCATCAGGCTTACTGGAGATTAGCGCGCACTCTCAAATCGGACGCGGTTGTGGATATCCCAGCACTCTCCAGACCTGACCAATCACAGGCTTTCGAGGATGCTGACAAGGCTGAGTGTCTGGCTGACAGTCTAGAGAGCCAATGTTCATTGTCAAATGAACCCTTTGACCAGTCTCACGTAGACCTGGTGGACTCTGAAGTCGCCAGACGCTCCTCACTTCCTCCCCAGGATACTGTAGAGCTAGTTGGCATCAATGAGGTCAATCTTATTATCAAGGAGCTTCACTCCAAAAAAGCCCCAGGCTCTGACGGAATTGCTAATCGGGTTCTAAAGAATCTCTCCTACCCCCTTCTAGTCCTACTAGTGACCATTCTTAATTCCGCCATTGCCACTTGTATGTTCCCGGATGCATGGAAGGAAGCTGATGTGATTGGGATACATAAACCGGGTAAAGATAGATCGAAACCAACCAGTTACCGCCCTATCAGCCTCCTTAAATCTTTTGGTAAGATTTATGAGAGGGTGATAAACAATCGATTGAAGGCGATAGCCTTCGGCCGAGGGCTCGTCCCGGACGAGCAGTTCGGCTTTAGAAACGGACATTCCTGTGTCCACCAGGTACACAGGATAACTGAATTTATCTTGGACGGATTCAATCGGCGAAAGCCGACAGGCACAGGCGCTTTATTCTTCGACGTGGCTAAAGCGTTTGACAAGGTTTGGCACAACGGCCTCATATACAAGCTGTACAACATGGATTTCCCTGACAGATTAATTCTTATTGTGAGAGACTTTCTCTCCAATAGGAGTTTTAGGTACAGAGTGGAAGGCACTCACTCTAGACCTCATCCAATCAAGGCGGGAGTACCACAAGGCTCTGTGCTCTCGCCTCTCTTATTCTCACTCTTCACTAGTGATATCCCCAAACATCACAATGTACAGCTTGCCCTCTTCGCCGACGACACTGCTCTCTATTACTCTGGTAGGAATAGAGAAATAGTCGTCAAAAGGCTCCAAACTGCCGCCACTCTCTTGGGCGACTGGTTCAAGAAGTGGCGGATCGAACTCAACCCAGAAAAAAGCCAGGCTATATTCTTCTCTCGCTTCACAACACTCAGTGAGTGGTCTCGTTTACCACAAATCTCCCTGTTTGGACGCGCTATTCCATGGACTCGCCAAGTGAAATACCTTGGAGTGACTTTGGATAGCCGTCTCACCTTCGGACCGCACATTAAAATTGTGAGGAATAGAGCCAAATTCATCCTAAGTCGGCTTAACGCGCTGATTCAATCTAAGAGCAAACTCTCTTTACGTAATAAGCTAAGATTGTACTTAGCTTGCGTCCGTCCCATTTTCACATATGCTAGTGTGGTGTTTGCGCATGTAGCCAAAATCCACATAGACAGTCTTCAAATCCTCCAAAATAAATTTCTACGCCGAGCCACGGGTGCCCCATGGTTCGTGCGGAATTTTGATCTCCACAAAGACCTGAAAGTGCCTACCATCCGCGAATTCATGAAAAAAGCTTCTACTCGATACTTCGACAGAGCTCAACATCACTCCAACCCCCTTATTCGTTTCGCGGCTGACTACGCTGCAAACCCCGAGGCAACCCAACCGAGAAGACGCCCCCGTAACATCCTTTTAGACCCGGAAGACGCCATTACGGCGCAATTAAATTTACTGTTACCCCCGGACACAGACAACCCCGACCCGACTCTTCCCACCCGCCCCTTATACATCCACCGCCCGCGCACGCGCAGGCGGAGGCGGCTAACAAGAACACCCGCACCAGACACTGCACAAGCCGAAAGCACCCCACATGACGCCGTACACTCTACGCCGGCACAAGTCACACTTAGACGCAGCGACACACCTTAGTTGTGCCCGGCTACGTTAAATCACACCACTCACCACAACCCTCCCAGGTTGGGCCTCTCCCCCGGTAGGGCACGCACTCACGTGAAACGGAACAATTGTGGCGGGGACTATCTGTTCCGCCCCCCAAGGCAAAGTTTTTAAAGACTAAAGTCTAAAACATAAAAATCAATTCCAAAAAAAAAAAAAAAACGTTCCTTTTCTGCGCCCGGACGTCGAGCGAGCTGCATCTCCGCTATCGCCGTGCCGCGTGGTCGTCGCTGCCGCCGCTTGCTTCAGCTCGCTGTTCAGCTGTTCTTTTCAGAACTCCATTCCTTGTTTCTATAACTTGCAACCGATGTGTTTCTTATAACAAGCCTGCCAAGAACGTACAACACACACTTTGCAGATCTGGACATCTTCCACCTGTCACGCGGCCAGTTCAGGGGGCACTTAATGCTCCAGCTGAAAGACAGCAAACATCAAATCTGCTGAGGTTTTCTCTCTCATTATACAGTTGCGACTATATGTATATATCTGTATCTATCACTCACACATTGACTTAACTCATACATACAAACACACTCCTAAACACATTCCCTTCCCATTCCTATTGGACTGTACCCGGTACTTCTAAATTGTTTTATAAATTGTTTAAGTTTACTGCCATTTTATGTTCGGCCTAAAAAATGAAAGCCTTTAATTGGCCTATGACTAGTTTAAGTTCTTTGTTTATATTATTTTTGAATTTGTGCTGTAGGCTTAGTTAAATAAATAAATAAATAAATAAATAAATAAATAAACATTGCGAACAGTTCTTTTCAGAACTCCATCTTTGTTTCTTGCAACCGATGTGTTCAATAAAACATTGCGAAATACTTGCTGTTGTTTACTGATGTTATTGGTAATGGTAAGGTGTTGCTTGCTGGTGTTGCTTGCTGGTACGGTAAGGTTCTGTAAGGTTGTTGTGGTAAGCAGAATGTGTGTAAGTAGCCACAGTATTCCCCCCTCAAGTGAAGCGTACAGGAGGCTTGATTATTCTGCCCGTGCGTGTTTGTTTGATTGCGGGCGGTGCCGATGTCGCGGCGCTTGGAGATTGCTGACTCGTAGGTATTTGCTGGACTGGCATTGTAGTTGCGGCTTCATTTTCGCTGCTAATTACGTATGCGGGCTTCAGTCGGTCGATTGAGACATTTGCTTGACGGCCAGGTAATTGTATCTTGAATATCTTGTGGTTTCGTTCGACGACACGATAGGGTCCTGTGTAAGGTGGCTGTAGAGGCTTGCGTACCGCGTCGACTCGTAGAAATACGTGACTGCATGTGTGAAGATCTTGATGAATGAAGATGTGTGGCTTGGCGTGGTGAGGTTTCGTGACAGGTCGACAACGCTCGATCGCGTCGTAGTTCATCGCCGTTTGCCTCGGTGCAGAAGTGAAGAATTGTCCCGGCAGGCGGAGTGCGCGACCGTAGGTTAGTTCGGCCGGGCTAGTGTAGGTATCAGCGCGCGTCGCGGCTCGGAGTCCTAGTAGCACGGTCGGTAGGTCTTCCATCCACTTGTTGGTGTTCTCCAGTCTTGCCATTAGCGCTGCTTTTAGTGAGCGATGCCAGCGCTCGACCATGCCATTGCTCTGCGGGTGGTAGGCGGTGGTCCGTATTCTCTCTATCCCAAGTAGTTTGGTGAGTGCGGAGAATAGGTAGCTCTCGAACTGCCGGCCTTGGTCCGTGGTCAGGGTAGCAGGACAGCCATGACGAGAGAACCAGCCTTCGTACAGGGTCTTCGCAACGATTTCTGCAGTGATGTCTTGTATCGGGAATGCTTCCGGCCAACGGGTACATCTGTCGATTGCAGTGAGTAGGTATTTATGTCCGCTCGATGAAGTAGGTAGCGGTCCGACGATGTCAACGTGAATGTGTTCGAAGCGCTCGCTCGTAGGTAGTGTAGCGATGCCACTTGAAGTGTGTCGTTGAACCTTCGCCCTTTGACACGACTCGCATGCCTTTGCCCAATTTCCGACATCCTTATTCATGGACGGCCAGAAATATCGCTGCTGCATTAGCCTGCGCGTCGTTCGTATCCCTGGATGGCTAACATTGTGCACGGTGTTGAAGGCGGTGCGTCGGTAGTCTTCAGGTAGGTATGGGCGGGCGTTTTCAGTAGACACTTCGCAGTATAGGCTGTGTGTTGAGAGCGGAATCACTACTTTCTTGATTTTTAAGCTAGGTTGTTGAAGCAGTTTAGGTATGTAGCTATCTCGCTCTTGCGCGCAGGAAAGTTCTTGATAATCGATCGGTGATGGGCAGGATACAGCTTCGATTCTTGAGAGCGTGTCTGCGACGATGTTCTCTTTTCCACTGATGTGTTGTAGATTTGTAGTGAATTCGCTGATGAATAGCAGTTGTCGCACTCGTCGCGGCGTATCGTTGTCGGACGGCGGTTTGTTGATTGCGAATGTGAGAGGCTTGTGATCTGTGTAGATTGTTAGCTCGTTGCCCTCGAACATTTTTCTGAAGTGTTTTACTGCCATGTAGATCGATAATAGTTCACGGTCGAAGGTGCTGTAACGCTGCTGAGTCTCACTGAATTTCTTCGAGAAGTAGCCGAGAGGTTGCCAGACTCCTCGTACTCTTTGTTGAAGGACAGCGCCGGCACTCTTGTCAGATGCGTCGCACATGAGAGCGAGGGGAGCGGAGGGGATGGGGTGAGCAAGCAAAGCGGCGTTTTGTATGCTAACTTTGCATGCTTCGAATGCGGCCGTAGCTTCGTCGTTCCATTGAATTTTCGACTTGTCTTTCTTCTTTGAGTTATGTAGGTATGCGTTCAATGGAGCTTGTAGTGTTGCGGCGTGAGGAATGCTTTCACGGTAAAAGTTGATCATACCGAGAAAACGCCTGAGCTCTTCGATGGTCTCAGGCTTGGGGAAGTTATTGATTGCGGCGATCTTATCTTCAGGCGGTTTAATACCGTGCTTCGATACAGTGTAGCCGAGAAATTTGACTTCTTCTTTGCCGAGGACGCACTTTGAGGGGTTAAGTGTTATTCCGTATTCGTCGAGTCTTTGTAAAACAGTTCGCAGGTCTTGAACGTGCTGATCTTCGCTTGCAGACGCTAGGATCACATCGTCGATGAATGGAAATACGTAGTCTAGTCCTTGTAGTACTTGATGTATGAATCGCTGGAACGTTTGACCGGCGTTCTTGAGACCCGGGCACATTCGCGGGAATTCGAACAAGCCGTACGGTGTAGTGATGGCGGTCTTGTCGATATCGGCATCATATAAAGGTAGTTGTGCATATGCCCGGTTCAAATCGATGACGGAGAAGATATTTTTCCCGCTCAGCTGGTAGGTGAAGTCTCGGAGTCGCGGTATTGGGTATCGGTCGGGCTTCGTAACTGCGTTCAGTCGTCTGTAGTCGCCGCACACTACTCGAAGGTCACCGTTCTTTTTAGGTACGACGTGTAGGGGACTTGACCATGGACTTTTGCTGGGGCGGCACAGGCCTTGCGCCATCATGTCTTCAAATTCTTTTTTCACAGCTGCGTATCGATGCGGAGGGATGGGCCGCGCCTTGGAGTGTATGGGCGGGCCAGTGGTTTCGATGTAATGCTCCACGTTGTGCTTGGGACATTCCTTCATTGATGAGAGTCGAGTGACGTTCGGGAATTCGGCCAAGATGTCGTGATATTTCTGTTCGACGTCGATAGTGCGAATGGTGGGTTCAGTAGAGTTGCAGATCGGAACTTTGACGGATAAGTTCGTTTTCTGGTCGATGATGCTTCTTCCTGCTATGTCGATGATGAGTTGATGATGTTCGAGTAAGTCGGCGCCTATGATTGGCTTACCGACTGCCGCGATGATGAATTTCCACATGAATGGTCTTCTCAGCCCGAAGTCTAGTTCCAAGGTTTTTTCCCCGTAGGTAGGTATCAGCGTGTTGTTGGCGGCGTAGAGCGAGAACTTCGTAGGCGAGCATTTTGCGTTTTTTGGTTTAGGTATAACAGAGATGTTGGCGCCTGTGTCGATGAGGAATGTTAATTTGGACTTCTTGTCTTGAATGAACAGGCGGTGGGACTTCATAGCGTTGCTTGCCGCCTCACACAACGCTGGCTCTAGTTTTCCGGCTTCTCCTCGAAATTGCAGGGGCGCGTGCATTTAATTGCTTTGCTCCCGAAGCGACGGTGGTAGTAACATATTCCGCTGTTTAAACTTCCGGTTACGGGCGCGCGTGAGTCGTCGGAGGCGGCGGCGGCGGGTTGCGGGCGGGGTATGCGGGGGCGGGAACGCGAGCGCTGTCGTGTGTATTGCGGCTCGCGATCACGTGACCAGTTGTTGTAGTGTTGTTGCGAGTTCTGCCATTTTTGAGTCTTCAGTTCGGCGATTTCGCGCATTAGAAATTCAAGTTTCTCGTTGATGTCTTGGTTTGAACTTGCTGGTGCTGATTTGTGTGCGTCGACGGCAGCGATTGACGTCCCGACGGCGGCGGAGTTGTGCGACATTTGTGTGCTCTCCATAATCTTGTCGGCCATTTTAGCGAGCTCGTCGATGTCCGCCGTTGTAGCGATTGTAGAGGTGACGGCGAGGACTGCTCGAACGGACGGTGGCAGGTGTCGCATCCACAGGTTGCGCACGGTGTGGTCGGTCATCCCGTCGCCGGCGAGGTGCTGCATTCGGCGAAGGAGCTGTGACGGCTTCAAGTCGCCGAGTTCAGTTTCTGCGAGCAGGCGGTCGAGGCGGCGTTCGTCTGAGTCTTCATAGAATGCTAGGAGTTTCGTCTTGAGCGCTTCGTACTTGTTGGTTTCCGGTGGCTTGAGGATGAGGTGGTCCACGATGTCCAGGTCTTGTTTTTCGAGTTGCCGGATGACGATGTCGAACATTGCTTGGTCGCCTTGTCTGAGCGGCTTCATGATGGCTTCAAACTGAGCGAACCAGAGGCGAAGTCGTTGATGCCAGACGGGTGGAATCCGCATGCTGAGGGATATTGCAGAGACGTCTTCATGATTTCCGAGGCGAGATGGAGCTGGGGCATCTTGCTGAGTTGCAGGTGCAGGGGCAGATTTTTCGTCGGCGCTTGACATCTTGAGGCTTGAAGTGTTTCAGAAGCTGCTTACTTCCTCGGGTCACCACTTTGGAGATATTGTGTAGTAGGTAAAGATATTACTCGGAGTGGACAGAATAAGATGATTTATTTACAGAAAATATGCCTACTTATCTATATACAGAAAGAGGTACTGATCGGGGAGTCCGCGGGGCGCGCGGGGAACGACATCACGCGATCCGCGGGGGGGGGCCCGCCCCCCGCGCCGCTGACGCGCGGTCGCAAGTTAAATACTCGTGGCGCGGGGCCTCGTTCCTTTTCTGCGCCCGGACGTCGAGCGAGCTGCATCTCCGCTATCGCCGTGCCGCGTGGTCGTCGCTGCTGCCGCTTGCTTCAGCTCGCTGTTCAGCTGTTCTTTTCAGAACTCCATTCCTTGTTTCTATAACTTGCAACCGATGTGTTTCTTATAACATTGCGAACAGTTCTTTTCAGAACTCCATCTTTGTTTCTTGCAACCGATGTGTTCAATAAAACATTGCGAAATACTTGCTGTTGTTTACTGATGTTATTGGTAATGGTAAGGTGTTGCTTGCTGGTGTTGCTTGCTGGTATGGTAAGGTTCTGTAAGGTTGTTGTGGTAAGCAGAATGTGTGTAAGTAGCCACACCATCTCTAATAAAAATGAAACATTTTTGTTCGAAGGACTCATTTCATGGGAACAGTATTTCATATGACATCAATTCAAAACGATCGGAGATATTCTATGTTGAAATGTTAAAATCTTACCTACAAAATCTCTCTTCTGACAATCAATATCACGTACGTAAAAAATTCGAAACTAATATAATTATTATCATATTATTATTTTAAAAAATTAAATAAATATAAGTATACCTAACCTACATTAATTATTAAAATGAATAATATCATTACTCTAATCGTCCAACGATATTGCATGAATCGTCACTATTTGACGACCTCTGTGGAGTTGCGGTCTAAGCTCTGATTACCAAACGAGAGGTCCCGGGTTCGAAACCCGGGGAGAAAGAAAAACACCCCAGGTCTTGGATATTTACATGTTTGTATGTTACACGACACATGGCATTCCAGTGTGGAGCCAGAGGCAATGTAAATATGAACCTAAAATTACAGTACATGTTATGTTATGTTATTGACCGAGCGAGCGAAGGGCTCCATTTCGACAAGATAGGAGTCCGATTTTGCGTTCGTCTGTCTCTGTATCTGTCAGTTCCGGTCTAGGGGCCACAGTTTTCAAGCGATCCCCACAAAACTTGGCACACGTGTTCTTTGAATCAAAAGATTTTTTTGTCGAAAGCTTTCCTCGATTTTCCCCTTGGGGGGGAGTTATGACGTCATTAATTTTTTGTATAGGATGATTTTTTCTTTCTGAAACCTATCGTGTGGGGTATCAAATTAAAGGGCTTCATGAGCCAGTCCTAAAAATATACTACAGCATTATACCTTTCGGCCGCCTGTTTTCTAAAAATCCAAGAAATCTTTCAAAACATACCAAGTTTGGACTCCTCGAAGTAGGAGACGGACTAGTAAAGAGGATCTATACAGACCGTGAGAGTGAGTGAAATAGACTATAACTATTTTCGTGAAAAGTTAAAAGGTTGTATTTTAAATCGCAAAATGTATTTAACAAAGTTATTCATGCGGGTACTTTACTACTTGATTTTGATTGAATCTAAAATAATTACCAAAAAAATGGGTTCACAGTCCCCCCTGTTAGCGAGGTCTACTGTCCACAGGGCTACTAGTTTAGATACATCGACAGTAAATGAGAAAATCGCATGCAATGTAGCGGTCAGTGTGGACGCGGCCTCACAAGACCTCATTGTTGTCGATACGTAAAAACCAATTAATACCATTGAACTTTCTGGAAATAATTGTGTGTGCCACATTGGTATTTTTCAAAATTATATTTGACCGAGCGAGCGAAGGCCTCTATTTTGACAAGATAGGGTGCCGATTTTGCTTTCGTCTGTCTCTATGTCTCTGTGTCTGTCACTTCCGGTCTAGGAGCCACAGTTTTCAAGCGATCCTCACAACACTTGGCACACGTGTTCCTTGAATAACATTTTTTTTTGTCGAGAGTTTTTCTCGATTTTCCCCCTTTGGGGAGTTATGACGTCATTAATTTTTTGTATATTTTTTTTTCTGAAACCTATTGTGTGGGGTATCAAATTAACGGTCTTCATGAGCCGGTTCTAAAAATATACCACGCCATTAACTTTCGGCCGCCTGTTTTCTAAAAATCCAAGAAATATTTTCAAAACGTACCAAGTTTGGACTCCTCGAAGTAGGAGACGAATAGTAAAGATGATCTATACAGACCATGAGAGTGAGTGAAATAGACTATAACTGTTTTCTTGAAAAGTCAATTGTATTGTCGATTGTATTTTAAATCGCAAAATGTAGTTTACAAAGTAATTGGTGCGGCTACTTTACTACTTGATTTTGATTGAATCTAAAATACTTACCTATAAATTGGTTCACAGTCCCCCCTGTTAGTGAGGTCTTCTGTCCACAGGGCCACAAGTATTATATATGTTAATTATAAAACATCATTATCTATGGAATAAATATGGTTTCGGACTATATCTAAATTCATTCACATATTACATCCTAACTAGGAAGTATCTCACATCGAAACCAATACGAATACAGCATTTGGCTTCCCAAACGTGTTTATCAAAACATACATATATTAGTGCATATATAAATATATAATAGGCCCCGACTGTAAACTCCACATTTTATTAAAAAATACAGACTCTCCACGGTACATTTGTACAAAACATTGAAACAATTCCTTACTCTGTCTACAATTTTAGTACATATTTACAGCCTTATCAGTATTTACACTCATTATTGTCTTTCATCTTGATGAGAGTAATTAATTTCAAACGACTAGTTACAAATCCCATTTTTAGGGTACCGTAGCCGAAGGGTCCAAACGGAGCAATATTATTGTCACTCACGTGTCCGTCTTATAGCCAAACGGTTAAAGCTAGTCTTCAAATGTTTACAGTTCAAATATCTTGTTGACCCAAAGCCATACAAATTGTCAAAAATATTTCGAAGGTAGGATCCCATACAGCTAAATGGGGGCACGAACAAAAACATTACCTACCCCAACGAGTGGGATATCATTGTTGTATCTGTCACCGTAAGATTGTCAAAACCGTTAGTTGGTCAACTATCGACAGATCGTAAACTGTAACGTACTGCCTACTATATGATGCGTTAGTTGACAAAGTAACGGTTAAAACCGTTAAATAGTAAACTGGTTTAAACTTGAATTGCAAACAAAATACCTGGGCAAACACTGCGATAGCTTAGGTGAAGACTAGAGCGCGACTAGGGCGAGCGCAGCGAAGCCCCCGAATAGTCTTCGTGTTAGGTTGACATGTAAGCACAAAATAAACGTAAATTCTAAACCCTGTCGGTCTGGTTTACTATCTGTCGATGGTTAATCGTGCTTTGGTTTATCAACTACAGGAGTGTAATGAAATGCATGTTTGTCATTTTGCCGAAGAGCCTTCCACACCTTCCAGATTGAAATGTCCAGCAATAGAGCAACATTCCTAACGCTCCTGGTCGGTTGATCCGCAAAACAGCGCCAAAATCTGTTCGACGTTATGTCAAATCACTATCCCGATAGGTTCAATACATCTTAGATTGCCAGTTTCGCGTAAGCGTCGGTATGTGTTTTGAAATGTGTGGCGGGAATCTGTTAGGAAATCTTTCTTGATGAATTCTTCGCGCTTCTCGTGCAACACCGTTAGCGCTTCCATATGCCATTAAGATGTCCGCGTATTCTTCGTTAGATAATGTAGACATTATTTAATCATCAAAAAGCATTAAAAGGTTCGCGGCGCTAACCAACACGAAAAGCACAAAGAATGGTAACACAAACACGAAAAAAACAAATGTTTGAAAAACGCGCCAATTACAGTTTTTTTTTCTGGGTAGTCTCCCACTGCTGGGCAAAGGCTTACTTTAACAGCCCAATCCACCAAAAATTTCTCGAAATCAGCGATACGAGTATCGCCCTCCCGCCCGATACACTAAGTTGGCAATTTAATAAACGTATTAATGGTTTTTATGGCATTATTGTACATTAATTTACTCAACCTGATGCCAATACTTCTGCAGACTACTCGTATCTACAATATCTAACAGAACTAAGGCTTATACACAGATAGATAAAATCCGCCGAAAGAAAATCACTATCAAACCCTGGATCAGTGGTGGGCTACTTAGATCTATACCTAATCGTGATAAACTTCATTAACAGACAAAAAAAGTCAAGCCTCATAACCCTGTACTAAAAGTTACATACTCGCGTTATCTAAATTTTTGTAGCAACTTATAAAAAAGATAAAAATTATATATGAAAAATCTGAGTTCAATAAAATCGTAACGTCAACTCTCCGACAGAATTATTAAGTAAAAGTAGCCCGCTTGCCCCAGTTAACAAAGTGAACAATTTCTTTGCAAATGTCGGAATGAATTTGGCAGAAAAAATCTTGCCTCCCATGACTCTACTCAGAAACCAGATCTATGTCCAAACATTCGAGATTCCATGGCCTCATGGCCATGGAATCATCGCCATCGATCATTCGAGGTAGACGAACATGAAATAGAGAATATTATCCTAGGCCTGAGAAACAATTGCGCTTATGGGTGGGATGGCATTCCAACTTCTCTTTTGAAACTCTTCAAGAGACTCCTTATGTCCCCAATGAAGCATGTCTGTTACCGTCCATCTCCATTCCATAACCATCTTTCTCGACCTCTCAAAGGCATTGTCTCTGTTCCCATACTCCTGCGCAAAATGGATTCTGTGGGTATTAGGGACATGAGTCTAAATATCTTCCGTGATTACCTTACAAATCGTAGCCAGAGTGTCATCATAGAAGACTTCATCAGTGAGGATCAAACCCTATGATTTGGTGTGCCGCAGGGCAGTCTTTTGGGGCTCACACTTTTCCTCATACACATTAACAATTTGTGTCAGCTCTTCCTCCCCAGTTGCAAAATAGTTACCTAAGCAGACGATACTGCCCTTATCATCGATGGAAACAACTGGAAGGCAACCAAAAGTTACACAGAAAGTGCCCTAAGTATTTTTATGGACTGGCTTGCCTCCAACGTCCTCACACTTAACGTGAACAAATCCCAATTTATCATATTCAGTCCTAAAACAAACTCACAACGTCACATTTCATCATTCCACATTACATGCCATTCATGTGGCAATTTGGATACCACTGCTTGCTCCTGTGTGGCTCACACTAGAACTTCTAGTATTAAATATCGAAGAGTAACAATTGACAGTACAATGAGCTGGAAATCTCATCTCAACTAACTAGTAGCTCGTAAACGGAAATTGCCGTTTGTTTTTAAAAAGCTTAGGCTTTCAGCTACTATGGATACTCTAAGCAAGCACAGTCTAGTCCGCGCTTGCCCAATCGCTCATCACCTACTGTATCACGATATGGGGAGGCGCATGCAGTACCTCCCTATTACGTGTAGAACGCGCACAACGTGCTGTCCTCAAATTTATGACCCGCAAACCACACCGCTATCCTACCACTCAACTTTACAAGGACAACAATGTTCTAATCGTGCGACAACATTACATAATGCAGGTTACTCTGCGTCAGCACTTGAGGATGCCTTACGAAAAGATCTTACCTCCACGATAAGTCGTTTTGATCGGGTATGCTTAACTACCCGATACAGGACAGTACTAACGGCAAGGTCTTGTTGCCAGCGGACATTGTTGCCAGCCCCCGAGTTCATAATATGGTCAATCAATGGAACAATATTTATCCTCTGAACCAGTTCCAATCGAAACTAGCGATTAATAAGTGGCTAATGTATTCTCAGTACTAACCTCCCCTGTCCTATACTCCATCCCACATGGTACTTCTAATATCAACTAGTGTGAAAATTACCTAATTACATTTAATTTTATAAGTTTCGTTTCTGCTCTTAGTACAAACTCACAAAACAAATTGTAAATCAAATACCTGCTCCTCAAACGTAGCCTTTGGTGGTCGGAAGACGCTGGAGTCTGAGATACAGTAGTAACACAAGTTCAGACTTCATCATGTCAACTTCTACTTAAAAGTCAACTTCGCAACTTGTCGTTAATTATAAGAACATCTATCCTAGTAGTAGTAGTAGCTTGGAGCAAGTATTGTAGTAGTAAGTTATTTAAGTCGAACCCTGAAAATATTTATTAAGAGATAAATATACTAGAAATGAAACATTTAGGCTTATTTCTACATACCAAATTAAATATGGTAACTTTGCCGGTTTTTTATGGTCAGTACAAATGTTACTTATAGTTCTCCTGTCCAGCCTTGGTTTGCTGGAAGAATCTCATGTTATCACTTTTATCTTAAAAGTATTCTGAATAATAATAATTGAATATTGCTCAGCAAAATAATCCAAGTCCATAAAAAGCCCCAATAGCTACGTTCGCGGTATAGATCTCTGGTGAACTAATATCTAGTATTCTCTGATTATGTGAAGGCCTGAAGTAGCAGGATATACGCTTAGATTATTCTATACTCGATTTCAGCTATTCCCCATAACACTCTGCGTACGCCAAGATATTTGTAGGTACATTTTATTATTGTGTTTTTTTTATGCGAAAGGTAAAGTAAAGTAGTCATACTCTACAGGTGATCAATCTAAATGGGTCAGTACGGAGAAGTCCGAAACTATAAGAGATAGCTGTATGGGATCTGTTCTTAGGAACCATGGCGGATTTTAGATTTAATAATATTGACATTCATTCAAAAAATTTTTTTAACTCTCTTACATAACCGGGAATCGAACCTGGTCAATATTCTTAATGTGATTGCGTGTAGTATTTGTTTGTTTTATTGATCATGAAAGTATAAGGACCAAATTTTGCTATGAAAGCTTGTATTAGACTGAAATGCCCACAGTTGAAATAATTTGCAAAATATCGTCATTAATATGAACCGGTCATCATTAGAATCACATCAATCAATCACGTTTACTGAAATAAAATATTTATCTTATTGTTTTGTTTTTCTTTCAATTACTTAAACAATATCAAAAATGTGTTCCTTGTTACTTATGATTCGCACTATCAACAATAACAATGAAAAAACTTTCAGAATTTATACCTAACTTTGTTTACAGAGACTTCGACCAGGTTCGATTCCCGGTTATGCATGAAAGATTAAAAAAAAATAATGAAATAATTATTAAATCTAAAATCGAAGCCATGGTTCTTAAGAACAGATGTCGCTATCTCTTTTAGTTTCTTACTACCCTGTATAGGTAGTTAAAGGCGTGTCTAGAGCCAAAGAAACGTTGTTCAATTGAATAAGGACGTGATCTGACTTTTATTTCGTATATTATCTTGAAAGAATGTTCTATTTAGAGACTTCAAAGGTCATTGTTTGATGTTTGACTAAAAACAAAATAAAATACAATACATTTAGCAAAGGGTTACTTAAGGTTACTTGAGCTACCGTAGGTAAAAGAGAAATTTTAGGGTATGCTAATCTACTATAATAAGCTAAGAGCGATAAATTCCCTATTGTACTATGTCCCATATTTCCCTACGAAATGGGAATCAAACACTACCCTGAAACCGAACTAAACTCAAACTCCAATTCAAAGCTTTATTTGTTAAACATAGTTACAGTAAATATTTAAAGAGTATAGTAGGATTTCTATGTTTGGCGCAATGGTATACAAATATTATATCGTTCATGCAACATAATTATTATATAAGTATTCTATAAAAATATCAGTCATGTTATACTATTACAAAATATACATGGATTAATGCAAACGGTCGGGAAACGTACCAACCAAACATACAATGTTTTGTCGTTTGAATATTCTGTTATTGAGTAGTATGTCTTATTAAATAGTAGTTTCCTCATTTCTTTCTTAAATTGTAGACGATTGTCCATGCGAAGTATATTTTCAGGCTAATGGTTAAAAATGGTAACTAAGCTATGGTTGTTATCATCCCGAGACATTGGATATCATTCATATCAATTGTACTCGAACATTGTAATCTTATCAGTAGTTTATCGGTAAAGTATGCACTCCGCAGTTAATATAGCCACTTGGCTTCGAGTGCGTTTGAGAACTATACTTCACTACAGTGACATAAACATTTTGCTACCGTGCGTGATGTAAGCTTTTACGTCATACTCTCAGAGGATGTAAGCTTCAATAGCAGGCTTAGCAGCTAATAGCCGAAAGCATGGGCCGCTGTTCAAATTAAGTACCTCTTAAATGTCATTTCCCGAGCGTGAGCCAGCAAGCATTAGAGTGTCCATCAAGCATTGAGTTGTGGGCTGTGCATCCGGTTCTAAATGATCCTTACTTTATCATGGTAGAATATGGTTCAAAATGGTGGACTGCCCTATAAATCAATATCTTTCTGCACTTCTTCCTTCGAGTCGCTTGACCAAAACTTAAATTATGGAGCGAAACAAATATTATTTCAGACCTCCTTAGCATACATAGGTCACACTAAAAGTTTCCGGAACTGGCCACTTACATACACAATATTTAAGAAGTAACCACAACATTTGAAAAATGGAACTCTTTGGCTGTAGAAATCAGTTTGTTTCACCTTTCTGTCAATTGTATTTACATTGTGGTACCATTTTAAAAAGTGCGTGTATATGGATAACATGGATTTAACTCGGGAAAATATTTATATATAGTATGATTTTATAAGATTTAAAGAGTAATTTGACAGCTCAGTGGAGCCTCGCTCGGCTTCAATCTACTTTTGGCGATGAAACACCATGCAAGACGACTTTTTATAGGTGGTTTGCAGTATTCAAGTGCGGTCATGTCAATCTCAGTGACGAATCTCGCGATGGTTGCCCTTCCACCGCTGTGAACAGCTAAAACATCGATGCTGTGCGCAGTATGATCGCAACAGACGGGCATGTGACCTACCATGAGATTCGGGCATCCTTACACATAGGCATGAGTCAAATACAATCAATCCTACACAAAAATTTGGGTGTAAGAAAGCTGTGGTCGCAATGGATCGCATTAAACATTATTGTGGATTGCATTTTAAAGCGGCGCGCATTAAACTTGCATGTAAGCGGAAGATTGCTTCTTTTTAAATAAAACTGGACAGGTGCTGTTGCTTTAGAGAATCGTCGTACCTTGAATAGTGACTGGTACACGACCATTTGTGTGTAACCAAACGCCGTATGATCTTGTACCACGACAATGCTATATAGTTCCCACACGCCCAGACAGACAAACGAATTTTTGAAGGTGAAAAATGTAGAACTTATGAGCCATCCTTCATTCAGTCGCGAACTGGCACCTTGCGACTTTTTTCTGTTCCCAAGTAAATTAAGACCAATTACGCGGTCAACTATTTTCATCACCAGAAGAGGCTGTCGAAGAGTTTGAAAAACACGTTTATGAGTTCACCATGGAGGAGTGGCACAAATGTTTTCAAAATTTGTTTAATTGTATTAAAAAGTGCATTTACGCAAAGGGTTCTCCCTTTTGAAGAATATTTTTAGAATTAATAAGTACATTTTTAACCTTAAATATTATCTTTTTCTTATTCATTCCGAAAACTTTTATTGCGCCCCACGTACCCTATCCCTGTAACATACGAAGTGTAATACTTTATACGACTCCAATTGACTAAGAGAACTTCAATATATAAAGGACTCATCAGGAATCAAATCTAATAGGTCATTTTGAACAGTAATGAGGTTCCTTTCATAAGGCAGATAAAATCTTTTAATTTAGAAAACCTATTAGCTGAGCACACTTCCCTGATATGAACTTTGATCCCTCGAGATCAGAACCTGCAAGTGTATGTTTAGAACGCGCCCTCATCAAACTTATAAAACTCGAACCAATGGTGAATAGACGGAAGATACAAATATCAGGAGAAATAGAAGCCTTCCACTGAAATTATTAACGGTTGCTATCTTTTGGGAGGACGGCCATGAGATAGAATATCAACACTCGAATTTACTTAGCATACGCATAAATTGTACTTAACATACAGATAGCACATGTTTACGTATTACTTATAATACTATCACTTATAACTTATAAATCTGCACCTAAGTAGCAATGGTTGATTGACCTAATCAAATACCCAAATTGTATTTTTAGGCACTTCACAAACAAAACATAGCGTCAATACGCCTTTTGTTTTGACTTATTTCCTAAGACAATTTGACACATTTTCCGCGCAATAAAAACCCTGGTTTGCTTATGTACCTACATTGTTTGAGGCGGTTATTTTCCCTAATGCATAAATGAGGAAGCGCTTTATATTTTGAATCAAAAGCTTTTTCATCCTGATATCATTCGTCACGGATTTCTTTAACATTTATTGACAAAACCTCAAGGGGTGCAATTTTACTCATTTCACGGTGGTGTTTCTGCGAGTTTGTATCCATCACACTCGGATCCTTGTCCTACCTGCTTGAGAAAATAAATAAATGTATTTTTCCCCGTAAAAAATGTAAATATGCTGTTTGTTTTGTATTTGTGCGGAACCAAGTCTTAAGAAAACTTTAGACCTACGTAAACATTATTATGTTTTTATCTTGCGTTCGCTGTTTACTAAAAATGAAATCTGCGTGAGCGTTCCGTGTTGTACCAAGCCTATGATTTTGTTAAATGAGCTGCTATGAAATTGGACTTTAAAGCAGAGATCGTATTTTTATCGTATCGTACCTTCGTAACTTATTAGTGTAATTCTATTCGTCTCCTGAAGAAACTTTCAGAATTCGTTATGTAGCTTGTTTAAACTTCTTACGCAAATAAAAAGCCTCGTCTATTGCTCAAAGATAGGTAAACCTTTCATCTACATTACTGTACCTACATATGTGCCTAAATGTATATACTCCTGCTTACAATACTGCATGTAGGAGGTGCTCTCACGATTATACGTTTTAGGGTAAGTCTACGGATTATATGACCACCTGTCATCTGCCATACAACGTATTTGGAAATGTATGACTCCAACTGTCATTATGGTAACTGTGGCCCCGTGGGCAGAAGACCTCGCTAACAGGGGGAACTGTGAAAAAATGTATAGGTAAGTATTTTAGGTTCAATCAAAATCAAGTAGTGGTAGTAGTAGTAGACAAAAAAAACTTTTAATTCAAGGAATACGTGTGCCAGGTTTTGTGAGGATCGCCTGAAAACTGTGGCCCCTAGACCGGAACTGACAGACACGTATAGAGACAGACGAAAGCAAAATCGGCCTCCTATCTTGTCGAAATGTAGCCCTTCGGTCGTTTCGCTCGCTCGGTCAACTAACAACTACATTACTCGTGGCATCACCAGACATATTGACATAGGACTCCGCATCTCCTCCATAGTGACAGAACGAACCCATAAGGCACAAGGCATATAGCACAACATTGCTTGAATTTGCGAGTGAACGTCTTTATTTTATACTTGGTTCGTAGTAATTACTACGTATCTATTCATCTAAATATATACCTACTTGTATGTAAGGTGTAATTGGACAAGATAAGTGACTTGTATTTGGTAGTGTTGTGATAAGGGCCCCGAAAACTTTTTTCGGTTTCACTCACTAAAACTCGAATAACTGAGCGCTTCGATCCGCTGAAAATTGGAAAAGTTGATTAATGGTTCTCCTTTATAGCTGTCAGAACATCTCTGGAGTAAGTGCGGTATGGTGAGGGAGAGGGACGTCTCTGCGTTGGGTATTTTCGTTCATGTTGGTTCGAATGCTTGATTAGGGGTGAACTCGTTTTGAAGAAGTTGTGACTACCAACTATCCTGAATCCTGAATAATGGAACGTCATTAAACTACATCTATGACCATTATGTAGAAAAGAATTGTCGTTTCAATCCATCATCGCTACAGCAAATTGCTGGTAAAACACACGTAAGAACCGTCGCTGTGAAGTCTACTAATAACTACAAAAAACCGCAATAAAATCCGTCTACCCGTTTGACCGATGTTAATTGATAAGCTTTCAAACTACTGAACCGATTTTAATAAAACATATCAAGAAACCGGCCAAGTGTGAGCCGGACTCGCGCACGAAGGGTTCCGTACCACCGTACAATGGTAGGGATGGTGTGGAGTGAATAGTTTGGATTTTACATAGCAAAATATAATAAAGACATTTGGAATTTGGGAATTTGGAATGTTGTTTACAACTTCCCCACTCCATGTACGTAGCCAGGTGCATTCATAAGTTTGTATGTGGTATTGAAATAATTTTTGTATGGGAGCACCCTTAAATATTTATTTAATTCTGTTTTTTAGTGTTTGCTGTTATAGCGGCAACAGAAATACATCATCTGGGAAAATTTCAACTGTCTAACAATCACGGTTCATGAGATACAGCCTGGTGACAGTCGGACAGACAGACAGACGGACAGCGGAGTCTTAGTAAAAGGGTCCCGTTTTTACCGTTTGGGTACAGAACCCTAAAAATCATATCAGGGAAGTCCTACCATGTACCTACCATGGTTTGACCGCTAGGGTGCCACAGACAGACATACAGACAGACATACTGATACACCGATAGACCCTTCAAACTTATAACACCCCCCTTTTGGTCGTCGGGTGTTATAAAATACGATGGGTTGGGCCCTTGTTGGGCCAGAAGACCCAAATAATAGAATGCTACTTTAACTATCAATAGTCAATAGTCAATAGTCAAAGTACTTTATTACTGTAGATATTTACATATACTTAGCAAACGTCATTTTTTTTGCCTCTTCTCTACATTGGACCACTGTGGGAGAAGAAGGGCGTAGAAACTCCCACAGATTGATTTTTAGATCTCTTTTAAAAATAGGTTGTGCTTAACTAGTACAAATATGAAAAATTTAATTGTTATGATTAATAAGCAGGAATAAATAATTACAAAATTATTAACAGCAAGGTCTGTGTTGAGCCTGATTAACCCCATACAGACCCATCATTTAAGTAATCTTGAATATTGTAATATCCCTTTTTCGACAAAGTCGCTTTATCATGCTTTTTAAATTGCTCAAATGGCAATTTCAAAATCTCCAGAGGTATCTTATTGTAGTAGAGAATGCACTGACCCTTGAAAGAATTGCTAACCTTCGCGAGTCTTAAACGGGGCGCACATAGTCTGTGATTATTTCTTAGGTTAACATTACAGCTATCGCTAAGTTTGGAAAATGTTGAAAGGTTCTTGCGTACATACATTATATTTTCGAAAATAAATTGACTAGCTACTGTTAGTATGTCAATTTCTTTAAAATGCTCTCTTAAGGAGTCTGTTCGTTTTAAATTATAAATTGCTCGAATAGCTCTTTTCTGTAAAATAAAAATTTTGAATATCCGCTGCTTTCCCCCACAACAAGATACCATAGGACATCACACTATGAAAGTAACTAAAATATACTAGCCTAGATGTAGCCACATCCGTGCTTTGTCTGATGTTCCTAACAGCGTAAGCCGCAGAACTTAATTTACCAGCCAATTTATCTATGTGGGGTCCCCACTGCAATTTGCTATCAATGGTTATTCCAAGAAACTTCGTATCATTTACTAATTCTAACGTGCTGTTGTCTAACACTAAACTGGTCTCAACTTGCCTGACATTTGGAAGTGAGAATTTGATACACTTGGTTTTACCAGCGTTTAACAATAAATTATTAACTGTGAACCAATTCAAGGTAAAAGACAATACACCATTAACATCATCAAATTCTCTTTTTTGTCTTTCAATTTTGAAGACCATTGAAGTATCATCAGCAAACAACACTATGTCAGTTAATTTCTGCACCATGAAAGGCAGATCATTAATATATACCAGGAATAAGAAAGGGCCTAATATGGAACCTTGTGGAACGCCAATTTTAACACCCAATCCATCCGATTTTACGCCGTTAACTTCTGCCTTTTGAATTCTATTGCTTAGGTATGATCTTAGTAGATCCAACGCTTTATTTCTAACTCCGTAATGATTTAATTTAATTAATAGCGTATTATGATCAATACAATCAAACGCCTTCGACAGGTCGCAAAAAACTCCGATAGCATCCTGTGCGGCCTCCCATGCAGAATAAATATGAGATATAAGGGTAATATCTGCATCCGTAGTCGATTTACCCCTAGTGAAACCATATTCATCATGCTTGATAAAGGACCTATGATAATGGTATTGTAATAATACAACATAATATCAATAATAGCAGCACGTTTTATAATTCTAATTCGATTTCCCGAAACTTCAATTTATACACTCTATTGATTAAGTCTAGGGTACATTTTGTGGTTTTGATTAACCCTTAATATAATTGTTTACTGGGTTTCCCGCTTGCTTCTCTTGCGTTCAGTGTTTCGAATGGCATGTTAAGCTGTAGGTCCCGGGTACTATCGATATGTGGTAGTGGTCGTAAAGCCCCTCCACCAATCCGCACTGAGTCAGCGTGGTGGAGTATGGCTTAGTCTTACCCGTATCCGGGTAAAGGCCTGTGCCCCTCGGTGGGGACATTAATGGGCTACATTTATTTATTTATATTTATTACTGATTTTATACATATGTTTATGATATTTTTTGAGTAAGGCTTGAACTTTCCTTCCACGTCCATTTCATACAGTCCTTCTAAGGTTCCTTGGGTAGAGAGATCTTGAATTGCAGCAGCACAATCAAGTAAATAGCTATCATATTGATCGCCTGAAAGAAAAAACAGTCCAATATATAACTTAATACTGCACTTTAGAGGATAGATAAATAAGGGAAAATTATGATAAATGAAGTTCAAGTAAGGTTACAAGTCGGCGCTTGCGATTGTAACCTCTATGGGGTAAGAAATATATGAATGGCAGAAAATGTGTAACTAGAAAAAAAACGCTACTGTACTGTAGGCAATGAAATTGAAGTCCTTACGAAATAGATCTGAACATTTCGTACGTTGGTTAGACAGTAGAGCCCTAGTAAATAATGAATTTCATGTTATTCCTCTTATTATGTTGTTTAGAAAAAAAAAGCCTTTCGATCTGCATCGTAAAACGGTAAGATTCCCGGTATCTATTCCAAAACGATTGATAACAGTTCAAATGATTTCCAAAAAAAAAAAAAGTCTTCTTGAAGCAAAATTTACAGATATTGAAGGTACATTCCTCTACGTGGCATAACCGCGAGCCTCTATTAAGTGAGTACGTTACGGTAAAGCCAAAGTTATCTAGAGTACCTTACCGATGTTAGAAGTTCCCGGTTGACGTCAGCATATCCTTTCAGACTAACCACAGCTGGGTTCATCTCGATTGCCTGAATAAAATGATCGATCTGGAAACAGAATTAGTTTATACTGTATTCAAATATCAAACTGTATATTCAAATATCGTGTTAAAATAATGTTTATTTTGAAACAAAACAAAGGTAATTGAAATTAAACAAATGCAAATATGTGCAGCTGCAGACGTCATCAGAACAACTGGCTCTGGCTATAAATGCTACGATGACGCTACGGTGCTACGATGACGCTACGGTGCTACGATGTCCCTACAGTACTACGGCGTAGCGATATATGGTCAAAACATGCGCTCGTGGACGATAAAATTACTATAGGATAGTGCCATTACTGTGCATCATAGTATATATATGTATATATTAGTAGTTTATGTAAGTGCTACATAATGCCTAGTTATGTACAGTTACATACACTAGTTTATGTACAATCGAACCAACTGAATCATGACCCATTTGCCTGATAATTCGTTTGAAACTTTCAAACTTTTAAGATCTATCGTAATGTCAGTGTCTAATCAAATGATAACAAGTTCGTTACCAAGGAAATAAACCTTCAAGCGAATTTCGACCTACTTGCATTTAAGGGGTTTAGCAAAATAAGCTTATGGTGGGTCATGATTCAGATGGTTCGATAGTACACACATATCATAAGCTCTCTTTGATGTGTTCAGGAACCGTATGTTTGACCGGCATTGTGGCTCTGCAGTTGTTTAGCTTGTTCTGTAGTACCAACTTCACGCAGACGGGCGTCGGCGTTCGAAATTTGAATGTCAGTACCAACTTCACAGACAAACTAGGGACGGCAAGCAGGCGGGCGTCGGCGTTCGAAATTTGAATGTCATAATATGTAGAAAAACCGGTCAAGTGCGAGTCTAAATCGCGCAGAAGGGTTCCGTACCACCGTTCAATGGAAGCGATGGTCTGGAGTGAATAGTTTGGATTTTACACAGCAAAATATTGTTTACAAAGTTATTGGTGCGGTTACTTTCACACTCCATGTACGTAACCAGGTGCATCCATAAGTTTGTATGTGGTATTGCTGTATGGGAGCCCCCTTAAATATTTATTTTATCCTGTTTTTTAGTATTTGTTGTTATAGCGGCAACAGAAATCCATAATCTGTGAAAATTTCAACTCTCTAGCTAGCTAGGTTCTTGAGATACAGCCTGGTGACAGACGGACGGACGGACGGAAGGACGGACAGCGAAGTCTTAGTAATAGGGTCCCGTTTGGAACCCTTCGGGTACGGAACCCTAAAAATCACACATTATGGTCATAATGTGTAATTTTTCAGATAAGAAATGAGTTTTTACCAAGTAGTTTAACATAATGCTGATCGTAACGTGCGGTTTTTGTACGCAGTAAAGAGGGTTTATGATACAGGTGTAGATAAATATACATATATCCCTACCTACGAAGCCAAGGGTACCGGGTTCGAGTCCCGGTGGGAGCAAATATTTGTTTGACGAGAACGGATGTTTGTACCCTAGTCATGGTTGTTTATCTATCTAAGTATAATATTTATCTATATAAGTATGTGTATCGTTGTCTAGTACCCAAGATACAGGGAATCTTAGTTTGGGGCTAGGTCCAATGTGTGTAAATAGTGTCCAAGGTATTATTATTATTATCATTATTATATACGTATAACGTTGACGATTTTCCAGCTGTTTGCAGATCTTCAGAATAAATATTGTACAAGGCAAGATGCTATCGTATCAGTCAGCTATTTACGAAATATTGTGCACTTCAATATTTCCTATATTTTTAATACACAAGTAATGCCTTACATATTAGTAAGGCATTACTTGTGCTATATTAGATATGATTACTCACCTCCTTTTGAGTCGGTCTGTCCACGGAAAGGACGTTTATCGACAACAGAGTGTCCTGTACTCCCGCAGCAACCTGTAAACGAAATAAAACAACCGTAGCGTCACCCCTTTTCCCATACGGTGGTGCAGAGACAAAATTGTGCCCACGTTTGGCCAGTTATCCGATTTTCCATTTTGCGTGATTGGGCGTAAGCCCACCGCTGCAGCTATGAATATAATGGTTTTTGTCAACCAAAAACCACATTTAAAATGGCCTTTAAACTCCATAACGGAAGAAAACTAAAGTTTAGGTTATAAAAAATTATCTAAACTTTCCGCGGGTATAAGTTTATCATAAACTCATGTGTTTTTTTTTCAGAAACAAATAACATAATCTGGAAGATAAACAGTTAGACAATAGAGTTCTATACTAAGTAATTCAAAAAAAACTCAAAAAACTCAAAACGTTTATTCTGTAAATAGGCCACAAGGGCACTTTCACATGTCATTTCATTTCATTTTTTACAGAACATTTGGTATTATTATTTGTATCATATTATCAGAAAAAAAGTACTTAATTATTGTTTCTGAGAGATGTAAAAAGTCTCAAATGTCATAATAAAATAATTAAAATATAAATAACAGAGATGTATAGTCTCTTTAGTGAATAACACAATGATGATAGGAGATGTAAATGGTCCCCACAGTCAAGAGTTGTATAATTAAATTAATCTTTGGAGGTGTAAAAGGCCTCCAAGTGTCCAGTAAAAGAAACTCTGGCAGTGAGGATGCTCACAATTAATTAGAACAATTCAGTCCCAAGCATTTTTATCGTCTATGTACTCTTTAATACTGTAGTAAGCTTTAGAAATAAGCCTTTGCTTGATGTATTCTTGAACTTATTAATTGATAGATCTGTCGAAGTGCTTGGGAGTTTATTGTAAAATCTTACACAATTACCCTTGAACGAGTTTTTTATTTTATGGAGCCGAGTAGTGGGCACTGTAAGTTTCTCCTTGTTTCTAGTATTAAAGTTATGTATATCACAGTTTCTTCGAAAGTTAACAATGTTCTTATGGACATACATAATATTCTCGTAAATATATTGACTATGGACTGTCAATATATTTACTTCTTTAAACTTATTTCTAAGAGAATCTCTATTATTCATTTTATAAATCGCACGAACAGCCCGCTTCTGCAGCACAAAAATAGTATTTATGTCAGCAGCACTGCCCCAGAGCAGAATACCGTAGGACATAATACTATGAAAATAACTAAAATAAACTAATCTGGCTGTTTTTAAATCTGTCAAGTGACGGATTTTCCTGCATGCAAAAGCTGCAGAGCTCAGTCTGTTCGATAGCTTATCAATATGTGGACCCCATTGGAGTTTGGAATCCAACGTTATACCTAGAAACACTGTGCTGGTTACCAATTCCAATTCCTCATTTTTAATTGTTATACATGTCTGATTATTTTTAACGTTAGTAGTAAGAAACTTAACACATTTAGTCTTTTTCTCATTTAATAGCAAATTATTAACATTAAACCAATTTACCACTCTTGATATGGTATTGTTCACGTGATCATCATTAGCGTGTTGGTTTCGCTTTGTTTTAAAAATAAGTGAGGTGTCATCAGCAAACAGTACCATATCATGACAGTCCCTTCCTAGATAGGGTAAGTCGTTTATATAGATGAGGAATAGGAAGGGTCCCAATATTGAGCCCTGTGGCACGCCCAAAGAAACCAATGATCCTGGTGATCGTTCTCCGTTTACGTCTACCCTTTGTATTCTTCCGTTCAAATAAGATTTTAACAAATTCAATGACGTGTCTCTAACTCCATAATGATGTAATTTCCTGATCAATGTTTCATGACAAACGCAATCAAAAGCCTTAGATAAGTCACAAAAAATGCCTAGGGCATCTTGTGACTCTTCCCAGGCATCAAAAATACTTTCAATGAACTGAATTCCGGCATCTGTTGTTGAACGACCGCGAGTGAATCCAAACTGTTTGTTATGCATTAGCTTATTTGATTCAAAATGATGTAATAGCTGTGATAAAATTAATTTCTCAAAAATTTTACTAAAAGTTGGTAGTATTGATATAGGTCTGAAATTGGTGGGGTCTTGAGTACTACCTGCTTTGAAGAGGGGAATTATCTTACTTTGTTTCATTAAATCAGGAAATTCACCGCAGTCTATACAATTGTTGAAAATGACCGCTAGGTCAGGTGCAATTAATTCGATCAGGGATTTAACGACGTGAACAGAGAGTCCCCAAAGATCATTCGTTTTCTTAACATTTATCAATTTAAATGCCTTTACGACATCTGAACTTGTGACTTGCTTAAAATTAAAGTATGAAGCACACTCTGAGACATTATCTTTTAATATTGCAACAGCAGACAAAGGTGACGAATTTAAATACTTAGTCGTGGTAATTCTAATCTATCCCGTAATCCAAGGTTTACTGGAAGAAATCTCTTAGTAACCTGCCGGTAACCTAAAAGTGAACATTTGCTTTTCATATGATTTGAACTCTAATACCAAGGCATAAGGTTCAAAATCGCGATGCGTACAAAAAAGTGTTGAATTAAGCTTGCATTTGTATTTTTATTAGTATTTGTATTCTTCTTTATTACTTCATTTCAGGGGACTAGCCTATCGGCGTAGATATTGTGATATGAATGTCAGTTACTATGTACCTTCAATATTCACTTTTGAAGCAGTCAGTAACTAGCTTCAAAGTAGACTTGTGCAGCAGTCCGTAACTACCGTCCAAGTAGACTTGTGCAGCAGTCCGTAACTACCATCAAAGTAGACTTGTGCAGCTGTCCGTAACTGCCGTCAAAGTAGACTTGTGAAGCAGTCCGTAACTACCGTCAATGTAGACTTGTGCAGCAGTCCGTAACTACCGTCAAAGTAGACTTGTGAAGCAGTCCATAAATACCGTCAAATTAGACTTGTGCAGCAGTCCGTAACTACCGTCAAAGTAGACTTGTGAAGCAGTCCGTAACTACCATCAAAGTAGACTTGTGCCGCTGTCCGTAACTACCGTCAAAGTAGACTTGTGCAGCAGTCCGTAACTACCATAAAAGTAGACTTGTGTGAGCACTCAGTGACTACCTTAAAAGTAGACTTGTGCAGCAGTCCGTAACTACCATAAAAGTAGACTTGTGTAGCAGTCCGTAACTACCGTCAAAGTAGACTTGTACAGCAGTCCGTAACTACCGTCAAAGTAGACTTGTACAGCAGTCCGTCACTATCGTCAAGTAGACTTGTACAGCAGTCCGTAACTACCGTCAAAGTAGACTTGCGCAGCAGTTTGTGACTACCGTCAAAGTAGACTTGTGCAGCAGTCCATAACTACCGTCAAAGTAGACTTGTACAGCAGTCCGTAACTACCGTCAAAGTAGACTTGTACAGCAGTCCGTAACTACCGTCAAAGTAGACTTGTACAGCAGTCCGTAACTACCGTCAAAGTAGACTTGTACAGCTGTCCGTAACTACCGTCAAAGTAGACTTGCGCAGCAGTTCGTGACTACCGTCAAAGTAGACTTGTGCAGCAGTTCGTGACTACCTTCAAAGTAGACTTGCGCAGCAGTTCGTGACTACCGTCAAAGTAGACTTGTGCAGCAGTCCGTTACTATCGTCAAAGTAGACTTGTGCGAGCAGTCAGTGACAACCTTCAAAGTAGACTTCTGCAGCAGTCAGTGATACCGTCAAAGTAGACTTGTGGAGCAGTCCGTGACTACCGTTAAAGTAGACTTGTGCAGCAGTCCGTTAGTCAGTCAGTGACAACCTTCAAAGTAAGCTTCTGCGAGAAGTCAGTAACTACTTTCAAAGTATCTTTTGCGAGAATTCAGTTACTACCTTCAAAGTAGACTTGTGCGAGCAGTCAGCGAAGATGAAGAGCAGTGTAGAGCAGTAGGCGGCGTCGACGAAAAGACCAACCTCCTTGAAGCTGAACCCGAAGCCGTGGTCCACGATCTCGGAAAGGGCGCCGTACACCGCGATTATGAGGTTGGCGAACCTAAAAGATAAGTATCACTATAAATACGCGTTAAACTTTTATCACGTAGAGGTATATTCTCACCATATTTTTTACTTAGTTGCTTGGTAAGTACAAACCAACGAAAACGTTAGGAATTAGTGACTCATATGCCACTGCAATGCTTTTGCATCTAGGATTATAATTTCAGAGGTGAACATTAATAAAACCGGCCAAGTGCGAGTGGGACTCGCGCACGAAGGGTTCCGTGCCACCGTTCAATGGAAGCGATGGTGTGGAGTGAATAGTTTGGATTTTACACAGCAAAATATTGTTTACAAAGTTATTGGTGCGGTTACTTTCACACTCCATGTACGTAACCAGGTGCATCCATAAGTTTGTATGTGGTATTGAAAGAATTGTCGTATGGGAGCCCCCTTAAATATTTCTTTTATCCTGTTTTTTAGTATTTGTTGTTATAGCGGCAACAGAAATACATAATCTGTGAAAATTTCAACTCTCTAGCTAGCTAGGTTCTTGAGATACAGCCTGGTGACAGACGGACGGACGGACGGACGGATGGACAGCGAAGTCTTAGTAATAGGGTCCCGTTTGGAACCCTTCGGGTACGGAACCCTAACAATAAATACGGAATAATCATAAATTATACGGACGCAAAAATGGTCAAGGAAGGCAAATCTGTGCGCCTCTTCAATATAATAATAATAGGTATTTATCATATGGCGGTTTCTAGTTTCGGGGATAATTGATGTTTGGTGAAGACACGCGAAAATGTGATATATATTTTTTACTTATCCTGTGACTTAAATGTTACTTTTATTTTGTCACATTGTAGTCATAATAATACACTATTTAATGTTACGTTTTGATATTTAAAGTTATATTTATGAACAGTTCATTTTTTTATATTCGTCAAAACTTTCAAAATGATTTATTTCCGTATCTACACAACTTAGGAGACTGGTATTTTGTGATATCGACAATGATAAGTTTATCAGTCACAAATTATTGGGGCATGCATAACTCCATACTGAACACAAGAAATCTTTACCCGTGATTGAACATTTAACTTGTAATTGAACATTTATATTATTTTTATTATTTTATTTATATTATTTTATTTTTATTTCCGATCATTTCTTGTTGTTGCATTTTGCCACTGGTGCATAATTATGCTTGAGCTCTTTCTGCGTATTTACTTTTACTCAGATTATAAGTTTAGTTTTATGTTTCTAGTTTTAGGAAATGGTGTGAGCTGAAAACCAGCGTTACGTGCAGCTCACTGCTACACGTAACACATGCTGAGCTCAAACCATTTTGGCATCTAAAAACCTCAACCCCGAACTGTACTATGGTTTCTTTTTCTTTCTGTATATCCTTGTGTTTATTTGTCAAATAAATATATTTCTATTTCTATTTCTATCTATTTCATTTAACTTGTACAAAGTCAAGTTTGACTTGACTTTGCTACCTAAAGTTACCTAAGTGTATATTAGCTGCATGCACTCTTTTCTGTAATATAATATCCCAGCTACTGCACAGGTATATCTTTAAAAAATATCGAAAAAGCTAGAAGACAATTCGACATATTCGAACCTTTTTTTTGGGTAAATCTTAAATATTTCCCAATACGTAAGTAAGAATTACATCATTATTAATAAAATCTATATCAGCTCCTGTTTTAATGACGTGATGTCGATTCATTTTATAAAAATATTTCACTTATTAGTGCAAAATAGCTTTTCCTAACGAGGTGAAACTTTACACAATGATATCTTTGTAGTAATAGAATATTTATTTTATATAGTGCTAGAAAATATATTTTATGCTTAACTTCGAATTAAAAAAGTTTTAATTAAGACTTATTTCATACCTTTTATTATTGTTTCTTTAGTTTTACTTGAATGTACTTGATCTTTTCGTAATTGGTCAAGCTCAAACTCAAACTCAAAAATGTATTGATAATAGGCAAAAATAATGCACCTTTGCAAGTCAAACACTTACATAAGTCTCATATCATGGAAAGAACTAAAAAATAAATCAAATATGATCAACTAAACTAATGAGTACATAACTGATTAAGGTTGGAGTTTGAAAAAGGAAATCTCCCTTTCAAGTGGTGATTCATAGCTGAATCTCGCACAGGAAAAGGAGACTGCATAAACTCTACCAGTGCCTCGGAAATACGCACATCAGAGAAGATAGCACCAAGAAACTCTACGGGAATATCATTTTTTAATTTTCTACATTTTTTTACTAAAATCTAAAAACAATTCTAATTCTAGTGGTATTTGCTGGAAAGACCCTGTAAATTCTGATGGAAATATTAAGGTTACCAGGCCTTTCCATGGTCTTCGCAATCAGTTTAAATCAACTGATTTTACAGCTGTGTTGCATTTAATTATATGCTAACAATGTAGCTACTCGTTTTTTTGTTTTATTAGACAGGTGCTTCGTATCCTGAGTCAAAGTAAAGTTATGTTATTAAATATTATATAATATATAATCACTATGATGACATGTTATATTGTATAGGTGCATGTTCATTCTATGTAAACTTTTACTTTGTTGCTCCGATAAATTAGAACAATAAGGAAATTTACATAAAATAAACTTGCACTTCGACTTATTATATAAATTGAGCAGCACTTCTACACCGGTATCTAATGCACTCTGACTAATGTTCGAGTGGTTTCCTACCATAATAACAATGGTGGTATATTCATCAAAATTCCCTACAGCCATCCTTTTTATAATATCCTCAAAGGTACTATTAGGACAATAAATATATTTCACTTGTTGCTTAAGGCCATAGTGCAAAAGCGTACTAAAACCTACACCTAATTTATCTGAATAAACTACAGTTCTTTTGTTTTTTCTTGTAATTAAACAGTTCATTAAATTGATTGATTGACGTTACGGTTGAATGTGAAATGTGATATTGCTATGAACTACGGGAGAGTATTTTTTAGTAAGTATGGAATTATTCGACGCCTCAAAAAGTAACCAACAGACACCACCACCATCATCATCATCTCGTCCTGTCACTCCTCAGCAGGGGTATAGGGCTTTCAGTACAGCTTTAAATTTGTCCCGATCTTGGGCCATCTGCTCTATCTCCGCCCAATTTGAGCTCACAATGGCGGCCTCTTTCTCCGTTAAAGGTCGCCACGTTGTTTTGGGACGAAATTTTCCGTTTCCAATTGAGGGCTATTTTCGACAGGTGTTCGTCAGGTCTCCTCATCACGTGACCAAGCCATCGCTATTAACTGGTGATCACCTCCGTCTCCAACGGCTTCTGGTACGTGAGTCTCCACAATTTTTGTGATTGTGTTTGGCCAGAATATTCCCAATATTTGTCTCATGAATTTATCGACCAATAATTGGAGCCTGCCTGAGATATACTTTCAAACCAACCATGTTTCGCATCCGTATAGGAGAACTGACTTCAAGTTGGATTCGAAGATTCTCAACTTGGTGCGACGTGTAATGATAGAGGAGTTCCACACTGGTCTGAGTTGGGCAAATGCTGCTCTAGCCTTGTTGATGTGGGCTTTCACTTCAGCCTCGGTTCCACCTTGTGGGTCCACTACGCTGCCAAGGTACACAACACTCTGCACTTCCTCCACCAACAGACACCACCGCACCATTTAAGAACGAGGCGCCTCAGTTCTTAACATTTTGCATCCCTACAGTGTAGTGGAACCGAAAACTGTTATATTGTGCGGTTACTGTGGCTACCTTAAAACGCCCACTAGCTGAACGTTTATTCCTCAGTCACGCCGTATAAAAAAGTGGTAAAGTCGAGCGATTCACGCCAGCATGTTCTTTTTAAGTTTCTTACTTCATCTGTCTTTCTACTCGGTTATATTTGCAATACACATATCTATATCAGTTTTCACTTTATAATTACTATTCTAAGCAAAAGATTTTGCCGAAAAACTGTTTCAAGGACTAGGTTTCACAATTACCTTAAGTTTATCTACAAAATCAACTTTTACCTTACGATGCTATACAGTTTCTTTAATTATTAAATTATGTAAAATTAAATTAAGAGAGCTTACAAATTAAATGAGTAGACTTAAAACAATATTATTAAATTTAACTGTAGGCAAACTGAATGCAAAATAGTATTAGGGATTCAGCTTCTGTGCATGCTTAACTTGCTAGTAGCGTTAGATCCAAACTAATTAGTCTTAAAGAAAAAAAAACATAAAGAAATACCTTTTGTCTTACTTCAGACAAAGCACAGATGTATACGTATTACTTATTCTTGATTGCTTATTCTTGGGCTTGGATATCCCAAGAATAAGCAAGCAATAATTGGATAGTATCCTTTTTGAAATATACTTTTTATGCTTTTTAAATGCAAAGAGCAACTTACATGAAGAGGCAGTATGTGGAATAGGTCCTAGCGTATGCGTTCCCGAGTGACTGCAGCAGCTCTGATAGGTTGAGCCAGAGGTATCGGTAGCGGGAGATCAGGGCGGCTGAGCACTGCACGTCCACGTCCTGATGATATCGTAAACATTGCAATTTGTAACCCATTTCCATGTTAAATCCTGTTTGTACTACGAAGCTACCAATTGAGAGTATCAACCAAACTCGAAGTAGGTATAACTATATTGTTATGATACGTTCCTGAGGTAAACTAAAGGCATTGTTAGAGGTAACATCTGACAATTAATTGGAATTCAACAACATAACCTTGTAACGGAGGGCACATACAAATACATATATTTTAAAATTAGTATTGCACAATTGTTCAACTTTTTTCGGTTAAAAATACATATTTATTGTATTTATGACAAAAGGAGGAAATTTTTCGATTCACGTTGACTAATATGCTAAACCATGCTAAACATCATATACATTTTTTTTCTAAAAAAAACTGTATATGATGTGTTACAGGGTGACGTCGGTGAACCCTTTTTCTTTTTAACCGACCGAAAAAGGACGGAGGTTCTCAATTCATCGGGATGTTTTTAATGTTTTTTCTAAGTATATTCAGCGATTTCTCCAAGACGGATGGATCAATTTGAAAAAATATTGTTTTGTACGAGAGGGTTTCCCTTTTGATTAGTCTCATTTTCATCAGATCAGGATCTTGGAAAAATCTAGGAAACTCTTTGAATATTGGAGTAGTAAGTCGGATAGTAAGTCCAATAGCGATTTTGTATTTTCCATAGTAACTATTGCATTAATTCTCAGGAAGCATAACTTTGTTAATTGGAACTGATGATGACGACCATAGGCCACCGGAACTGCTCAATACCAGGTATCCCACAGGTTACGATGTGCTTTCTTTATTACAATTACAAGTAATACAAGTAATGTGAAGTGGATGTAGTGGTTATGTACCAGGAAAGCTTCTCAATAATTTATCAACGTCATTCAGGACCTGATGATAGAATATGGAGCAATCGAGGGAACTCTTCTAATAATAAATGCACACCTATAGCGATTTGGGTATTTTGTATTGTACTGTGCAGTTAGAAGCTGCAGTTCTCGGGAAGCATGACTTGGTGATGTGGAAAAGAGGATATAGGCTACAGTTTGCCACCGTAACTACTCTATTCTGGGTATTTCATGGGTTTAATTGAAATCAGTTCTATCTAAAGTTTTACCTTTTCTTTCAATTCATCAATATTACCCAAAAAAAACGCTTAATCGATAAAAAATAATTGAATGCAATGATGACTGCATTAAATTCTCTCGAAATTAAGACAACTGGGGCATGTTACAAAGTCCCTACAATAGTGGAGCACTTCGGGAGGAGAGTTTTTTCGTGACGTATACATCGGAACAATAAGACTCCAGTGGGGGTTCCGTGGCATCACGTAATTATTAGGATGTGATACCTACCGCACCGCTCCATTATCGCACGAACCTTCTCAATAAAGGCGCCTGTAAGTAAATAGACCGTCTACAAATAAATATTCCTCCCAAAGGAGATACTTGTTGGAATAATACTTACCCTACGAAAGCAGTCGGAAAGTCCCTGCGACGCGATCTTAATCCCCTTACAGTTGATATACCACAAGGCGCAGTTCATGTTAATCATTGTAATGATGTGGTAGTAGGCAGCCGTATGTCTCAGCAGAAACCCATCTAACAAGGCGCAGAGGCTGAGAAGCAGGCAGACGGCGAGGAGAAGACAGCCGACGCTGATGATGACAATGAGCGTCTTCAGATTCGGGAACTGGAGGTTTTCGCCGGTCACACGGTAGTAGCGGACCTTGTAAGAAATAAATAATACACGTGCAGCAGTAGTAACAGTAGAATGAACAACAAGTGCATAAAATAAGCCATTTTACTTTTGCCTCTGCTTTTCTCTTCGGTATTTTTTTTGATATCATCTACCTGAATTTGGGGGGAGGGGGAGGAGGGGGGAGAGGGGAAAGGGGGTGAGGGAGGAGGGGGAGGGAGGGGCAACCCCCTGTGCAATCTTTTCTTGCTGGAGACGCGTAGTTATTTTTTACCGAATTTCAAAAATCACATTTTAAGGTTAGAAAAATTACACAACTTAGTTAGGTTTGAAATTATACTAAGCCCAAACACACATTCGAGAAACGGGGAAATGGGGGTTGGCTGGGTTGGTCTCAAAAGTAGCTTTGTTGGAAAAGTAGCCACAATGACCTAAAGTAACCACAATAACCTACTCTAGCCAGTAGTTTTTGTGTGCATACACTTCGCTCCGGTTTATATTTTTCCACGTTCTAACATAAACTAACCTACTTGATTGAAAAGTAGCCACAATGACCACAATGTGCCACCATATCCACAATGTGGATACTGCCGTTATGGTCTACCATAAGTATGCTCAGTCCTGAGATATTGCGTAACTTTTTGGGAAAATTCTGCCACTTTAAATAAGGTATTTATTTCACAATAGAGCCACAATAGAACATTTAGAGCCATATGGGGCACGTGTTGGACGGAGTCTTGTAAGCCACTTTACAAAAACATAAAATACTCACATTTAAGCAAGGCTTACACATATTCGAAACATGCAAGATTGTCAAGAAACATTTAGAGCTGTTTATATATACTTGTCAAATAATCATAAAACTAACTAAACGTTAAAAAGCCTGAGTACATAACTACTACTTATTACAATTAAAACTAACAATAATAAATAAATGATAAGCTAAAATAAAATCTTGTTTAACACTTATTTAGAGGATAAATAATAATTGATATTCACATTACACACCTACATTCTTTACTTACATAAATACCTATACGTATCAATATTGAGGCACCTTTTGAAGCACACCTAAACTAAGGATCATGGCTCTCGACATACAGGTTCTCACCTAGTTCGCGAGTCATTATTAATCATTCTTTTGCAATGAAGATGCCTAATGATATAAAAATGTAATAAATCTGGCTTTTTTGTTTATTTATTTATATTTATTCATTTCATTATTTTGTGGAGCAATTTTCGAATGATGTTTTTGAAACGGCGGATGACGGGCCATAGTTATAATTTTGCCCACCTGGACATCTAACTTGGTGGCTCTGTACATAATAATATTATAGAGTATTAAAGGCACCGCAGTAGACCAAAACAGCTTTTTGTTAATCTTAAGTTACGCAAAATAGGTACTCCTATTAAAGCAGTTATTTTTTCATAATCCCATAAAACATGAGTATTTATTTATTTACTGCACACACATATTTTACCAGTTACATGTTATAAAGTTAATGTTATGTTGTAAAGTTATAAAGCTACAAATAATTATATACATAGTTGAACAAAAAACACAAAATAACCTAACTTAAAGCAGTTGATTTTTATGCTAGCTGTTGATCATGAGTGTCATTCGTGAACTTATACACTTAATTTGATTATTTTTGCTCGATAGAAAAGTCTCCCGAAGTCTGTTTTTCTCAATACAGTTCTTTACGATTTCATAATTTCATAATTATTTATTGCACACACATATTCAATTTAAAAGGTTACATTAGGAGAAATAATATGTACAAAGGCGAGCTTATCTCTAAAAAGAGATTTATTCCAGCAAACCAAGGCATGAAAGGGAAATGTATCATTAAAGCTAATATCTAATTTATACTAAAATACATATAATATAAAATACGGAAAATAAAATACTTATATACCAGACTACTAAATACAATACATACATATACCTGCAAATATAGTTTATATATTATAATGATATTATAGTATGTATAACTCTCACGAAAGAGAGAGGAAGTGCTCTTTTACCCGGTTTTTGAAAGAGACAATAGTGGGACTGTCTCTTAAAGTGCAAGGTAGTGCGTTCCACAGTCGAACCGCCTGCAGCCTGAAGGAGTGCTCATATGCCGAGGTGTTATGCCCTGGAGTGGCTAAGAGTGAGACCGTGTGAGATATCCGGTGCCGATCTCCTGAAAAGATATCTCTCAAAGCGGTCTCGAACGTAGCTGGGGTAGCGTGGGTTTTTCAATATATTGAAAAGATAAGAGAGAATATGAGTGTCTCGGCGACGACGAATTGGAAGCCACCCCATTGAGAAACATGGTCAAATTTGCGCAACCCGAAGGTAAACCAAATCCCAAGATTCTGAAGTCGTTCGAGTTTGTTCAGTAGATCTTCGTTCGTGCTCGCCCAACAGACATCGGCGTAGTCAATTAGCGGCAGAAGAAGGGACTGAGCAAGGGTGATTTTGGTCTGCCGTGGCAAGAAGTACTGCAAACGCCTGAGGGAGTGAAAAGACGCAAAGACCCGTCTGCTGACCTCGCTGACATGTGGAGACCAAGACAGCAGGTTGTCAAAAATAACCCCAAGGTTTTTCGCCTGGTCTGTATACTCTATTGTGATGCCATTATGTAACACAGGCACAATATGCTTTTGTATCAAGGAAAGCGTGTGTCTTGTTCCTAAAAGCATGGCTTGTGATTTGGTCGGGTTTACCAACAGCCCGTATGATAAGGCCCAGTCTTTAACATTCTCGAGGTCAGCATTCAGTGCCTCCACGGTTGAGGCTACATCGCAGGGGCAAAATTGGCGATAAATTTGGAGATCATCTGCGTACATATGATACGAAGAAGAGATAACGTCGGAAATAGAGTTGATGAAGACTGAAAATAGAAGAGGAGAGAGAATACCACCTTGAGGCACTCCTGAGGAAAGGTCACACCATTGAGTTTCAGTCTCTTCAGACTTAATACGTTGCTGACGACCTCTCAGGTGAACCAGTTAGCAGCATGGGCGGAGACATTCAGTGAGCTCAATACAGCGACCAGAATGTCAAAATCGACGCAGTTAAAGGCATTGCTGAAGTCAAGCAGGGCTAGGACCATGACCAACTTCTGATCCATGACTAGCTGTATGTCATCGCTGACTTTTAAGAGTGCTGTGGTAGTAATGAAAGGTAGGAAGAGAGTTGGGAGTGGACTATGGATTCAAGGACTTTGGAGAGAATGGGTAAGATATAATATATATATAATCTTTGAAGGAGGAGGGATTGGATTTTTTTGGCAATGGGATAACGAGTGCTTTCTTCCACAGTCTAGGAAAGAGGAGCTTACCGAGAGAGAGAAGTTGATGATGTGGGTAATTGGAGGAAGCAACTCCTCAAGTACGCTGTGGATCATCTGATGGCTGACGTTGTCGCCACCAGCAGCTTTGGATGTGATAGCTAGCACTGCCTTTCTAACTGCACCGATTCCAACAAGCTTAAAGTTAAACGGTGAGGTGCAGACTGCAGCCCTCGACCGTAGACAATGAAGGGTTGCCTCCTTAGTAGTAGGGTCCATCACGACGGGAGGAGAAGAAAAAAACTGGTTGAGACCGTTGAGATCGATAATACCTGAAGAAGATTCCTGGGACTTGCCAACACCAATGGTCTTAAGGAACTTCCATACCTGAGCTGGAGTGTACATCTCTATACGCTCATGAATGTGGCGTCGCTTGGCATCGCGGCACATGCGGTTGCACAGGTTACGGAGGCGTTTAAAAGCTAGAAGATTGTCGTTGGTCGGGTCCCTCTTATATCGCCCTTTTGCACGGTTTCTTTTTGCCATTAAACGCTTGATGGCGTCGGTCAGCCACGGGGCAGGAAGATGTTTGACCCTGACTTTTTTCATTGGTGCATGCTTGTCGAAGAGCCCAAGGACAATTGAGTTGAACTTCAGGATTTTGTCATCAACGGTCTCACAAGTCATGACAGGGTTCCAATCAACAGATGAGGCATCGGATTTAAGGGAGTCGAGGTCCACACCTTTGAAGCTCCGAATATCCAGAAATTTGGCTTTGCGCTTAGGGGGCCTAACTCTGTATGAAAGATAAACCAGGTCGTGATAAGAGAACGGAGCGGTAAGCTGACCATGATAAACCACCTTGGCTGTGTTGGAGATGATCATGAGATCGAGTAGGGAGGGAGTACAATGTGGTTGGAAGTGAGTAGCGCCGACGGGAAGAATATGTAAGCTGAAGGAATTTAGAATAGATTCAAGTTTGGTAGAGCGGGCGTTGTTTTTAAGAAGACAGGTGTTAAAATCCCCGATGAGAGTGTCACTATAGAGAGGGGTCAAGTCACAAATTCAAAAATTCAAAATTCAAATACGTTTATTTGCGAAAAATATGGTCATGAAGATGTTACAAATGGTAATAAGTGCAGCATATTTCGCCACGCAGTGGCAAACAAATATTATTTCTAAACAATATACACACCTATCGAATGAATTAGTATAGTTACATAGAAATGTCATGAAAAAATATAATATAAGATACTGACTGATTAATACAATTTGTTAGTATGTCACTCCATGTCATCTTATATCTGTTTAAAACCGAGCCGTACAGTCTAGAAATTCCTTAATATTATAGAAGCATTTACTTATTAGCCATTTTCTGAGCTTATGTTTAAATATTTCAAATGGCATATCCTGTAGTTCTTTTGGTATCGAGTTAAAAATTTTGATCGCCATCCAGTAGCAGTTTCGCTGCAGCAGTACTGTATGCGATTTTGGGAATGTCAGCCTATTGGGAAACCTGGTGTTGAAATAACATGATGTTGACTTTTCAATAAATATGTCCATATTTTGCCTAACAAATACACAGATTTCAAAGATATAAATTCCGGTTAGGGTAAGGAGATTAAGTTTCTTAAACAGTGGTCTACAGGACTCTACAGGACTCATTCCACATATTGCTCGTACACATTTCTTCTGTATAAGAAATAGATTGTCGATTTCCACTGCATTTCCCCACACAACTATACCGTAGCGTAAGGCAGAGACGACATACCCATGGTAAGCTAACATTGCCGTTTCGTGTCCCGCCGCCTTTACCAGTCTATAAAGGACAAACACAAATTTATTGATTTTTTTAATTATATTTGTTAAATGCGCTTTCCATGACAATCGTGAGTCAAGTGTTATACCTAAAAATTTCATCTCTTTGGATTCATTTATTTCTGAATTATTATATTGGACGGTCACGTTTATGTCAGGCTTAATTCTATTATAAAATGTCATGTATGTCGTTTTGTCAATATTTACACGGAGATTATTTATTTGCAACCAGTTGACTATTTTTTTTATTGTATTATTTACGTCATTTTCAAAATTTATTGTATTATTGTATTTAATTATTATAGAGATGTCGTCAGCATATAGGGTACATTGGTGTTCTGTTACGTCTGGGAGGTCGTTGATATAAAGGAGGAACAGAAGTGGTCCCAAGATGCTTCCTTGCGGCACGCCGAATCTATTTTGTCTCAGTTTTGATTGTGATGTTTCCATTGTGAATTCTTTGTTTAATTTGTTGATTTCCACTAGTTGTGTGCGTCCCTTTAAGTATGACTCAATCCAGTTATATGCTGGCCCGCGGATACCATATTTCTCACACTTTGCTAACAATATATCGTGGTGAACGTAATCAAACGCTTTCGTCATATCAAAAAAGACGGTTAGGGTGGGAATCTTGGAGTCAATACTCTCCGCCAATATTTTTACCATATTGAAACAGGCTAGTGTTGTTGACTTACCTTTCTGGAAGCCATTTTGTTCCCTTTTTATAATCCTGTGTTTAGATATAAAGCCGGTCAGTCTAGTAAAGAATATCTTTTCGAAAAAATTTGATAATATTGGTACAAGTGTTACAGGTCTATATTTGCTCATATTTTCCTTGTCATCTTTTTTAAATATAGGTTTAACTACTGATATTTTAAGTTCAGTTGGAAATTCTCCTTCTACAAGTGATTGGTTCGCCAAAAAAGTTAATACTGGTGTTAATTCAGTTGTGGTACATTTTAGAATTTTTGTGTCAATTTCATCAAATGCTGTTGCAGTTGTGTTGTTTAAAGATCTGTGGCGTCACATCAAATAATATCGCCACCTTCAAAACGCTCCGACGCTTCATCTTGGGACACACCCGCTAATCTGCGCCCGCTCGCCTGTCTCACCCCGCGTTGGCCTGCAGCCGACCGGCCCAGCGAGCTAGACGCGCGCAGCGCCTGCGCATATCAGTCTGCTACTCGCTTCGCTAACTAACCCACGTCTGTGCGCGCTTATAGCTTCCGATATTTGTGTCGCTATTGTTGCTTATGCTTTGTAATTACTATTGTATATAACTTTCCTGCTTCAGTAAACTTCTTCGTCATCTAAATAATACTATTCATTTCGCATAAAGCCTTCACTCATTACCATACCTACCACTACATATGGGAACATTGGTAGGACAAACATCATCTCCCCATATCTGGTGACCCCGACGAGCCGTTTATTCGGTGAATTGGACCTACGCATACTGTGAGTAAGAAGAATATCTGGCTGACGCAACATTCCAACGTTCGTTCGAGAACATACAACAACACAAAGGATTTTGGTGTGTGGTCCAAGTCAAGCGGTGAGCGATATTTTATTTTTATCATGGTGGGCTCAGATGAGGATACTGGAGACAAAGGGAGTACAGATCCAAGCCCCGCTGAGGTCTTGCGAGTTGGCGTACGGGTACCCCAATTTTTGGTCGAAGAACCCGCTTTATGGTTCTCACAGATTGAAGGCCAATTTATTTTGTCTAAAATAACGAGTGATTCGACAAAGTTTTATTTTGTTGCCGCACAGTTAGAACCTCAATACGCACGAGAAGTGAAAGATATAATTACAAACCCACCGCTGTCAGACAAGTACCTTAAGCTTAAAACGGAACTTATAAATAGACTTTCAGCATCGCAACAGAAAAAAATTCAACAACTGCTGAACAATGAGCAACTGGGAGACAGGAAACCGTCGCAGTTTCTACGGCATCTACAAGATTTAGCCGGACCTTCAGGAGCCTCAGATTTTATTAAATGGCTGTGGGCGAGCCGACTCCCGCTAAATATTCAAACTGTGATTGCTTCTCAGATTTCAGACATGACGGTTGACAAACTTGCCGAGCTTGCGGACAAAGTTTACGACATCGCTCCAATGACTCCTCAGGTCGCCGCGGCCAGCACCTCTGCCTCTATCGCCCCGCCAGCTAGCAACGACATGGCCATGCAGATAAGCGAATTGACAAGGCAAGTAGCACTACTTACAACCAGACTAGACCAAGAAAGAGGACGTTCACACTCACGCTCACACGCACGCTCAGGCTCAAGATCTCGCTCAAGGAGCTATAAACAGCCACCACCCGACCACCCCCACTGCTTTTACCACTACACTTTTGGAGAAAAGGCCCAAAAGTGCAAACAGCCCTGCACCTTTAGGAAGTCGGAAAACTTCCAGGGCGGTCGCAAGTAGCGGCCCATGACTGCCCTACATCATCAGGCCGTCTCTTCATATCGGATCGGATATCAAAAATGCAGTTCCTTGTGGATACTGGTTCCGACTTGTGTGTTTTTCCCCGATCAGCTGTCAAGAGGCCCTGCGCCAAATCTAAATACGACCTAGTAGCTGCAAATAACACAGTTATACATACCTACGGACCAATCAAACTTCATCTTACTCTGGGACTTAGAAGAAACTTTCCATGGGATTTCACTATTGCAGATGTATCGCGACCCATTATTGGAGTTGACTTCCTCAGCCACTACAATCTACTCGTCGACTGCAGACATCAGCGCCTAATTGACAATGTCACTTCTCTCTCCGTCAACGCTGTTAGCTGCCCCGCCGCTGAGGATTTCGCGTCTGTCAAGTCCGTCACCGGAGAGTCTGAATACCATGAGATACTGCGAGAGTTTCCAGAGATTACTCGTCCCCCAGGTATACACTTACCATATAAGCATAGCACTCTCCATCATATAAGAACGACGTCAGGACCTCCAGTTGCCAGTAAACCAAGAAGACTCGACCCATTACGGATGCAGGCAGCTAAAAAAGAGTTCGAAGACATGCTGGCCAACGGCACTGCTAGGCGATCAGAAAGTGCGTGGTCTTCACCTCTCCACATGGTAAGAAAAAAGGACGACAGTTGGAGGCCATGTGGAGACTACAGAGGTCTCAACTATAGAACTGTACCTGACAGATATCCCATCCGTCACATTCATGACTTCTCATACCAACTCTCAGGATGCTCCATCTTTTCTACAATCGATCTCGTGAAGGCCTATAATCAGATTGCGGTAAATCCCGAGGACATTGCCAAAACCGCCATCACGTCACCGTTTGGGTTATATGAATTTCCGTTCATGACGTTTGGGTTACGCAATGCAGCCCAAACATTCCAGAGATTCATCGATGAAGTCTTACTGGGACTCGATTTCTGCTACGGGTATATTGATGACATATTAGTGTTCTCAGCATCAGAGCAGCAACACAAGGCGCACCTACGTCAACTTTTCGAGCGGCTACAACAGTACGGCATCGTGGTAAATACAGCCAAGTGTGTACTTGGTCAACCAGAGGTGACGTTCCTGGGATTTAGCGTATCAGCCGCAGGTACTAAACCACTCGAATCTAAAGTCGACGCCATCAGGGACTACCCGGTGCCTAAAACGGTAAAAGAGCTACGCCGTTTCCTGGGTATGGTCAATTTTTACCGTCGCTTCGTGCCAAATGCAGCTCAACTTCAAGCTCCGCTTAATGACGTCTTCAGCGGCTCCAACATAAAAGGATCTCATCCGGTAGATATGGTTCCGCATTTACTCCAAGCATTTGAAGACTGTAAGGAATCACTATCACGGGCAACACTTCTCGCGCATCCAGATCCAGCTGCTGAGCTTGCAATAGTGACTGACGCATCAGACACGGCCCTTGGCGCTGTTCTACAGCAACGAAAAGGTGACGACTGGGAACCTTTAGCTTTTTACTCTCACAAACTCAACAAGGCGCAGACTAAATACAGCCCCTACGACAGGGAACTACTTGCTGTCTATGAAGCTATAAAATACTTCAGGCATATGGTCGAGGCAAGGATTTTTAAAATTTTTACTGACCACAAGCCACTCACTTTCGCCTTCTCCAAGAGTAAAGATAGCTGTACTCCACGGCAGATCAGGCATCTTGATTTCATTGGTCAATTTACAACAGATGTAAGATACATACCTGGTAAGGACAATGTGGTTGCTGACGCACTCTCTAGAATCGAGGAAATTTCATCGTCTGTTGATTTTGATGATCTTGCACGAGCTCAGGACAAAGATCCAGAACTGCAAGACCTGCTTCTTCACGGCTCCGCTTTAAAACTAGAAAAGTTGCACACACCTAATGGTAACTTACCTCTCTACTGCGATACTTCTGTGCAACCGCCCCGTCCATACGTCACACCACAGTTCAGGAAACAAGCCTTCGACGCACTTCACAATCTTCACCACCCTGGATGTACTGCTACAGCGCGGCTGGTCTCACACAGATTCGTATGGCCAGGGATACGAAAGGACTGTAGAGAGTGGACTAGGCAATGTTTGCCATGCCAAAAAAGTAAAGTTACTCGACACACCATTACCCCCCTCTCCCCTTTCCTTACTCCTTCCTCGAGGTTCTCTCACATACACCTCGACATAGTAGGGCCCCTAACTCTGTCTTGTGGTTACAGGTACTGCCTTACCGTCATCGACCGTTTCACGCGGTGGCCTGAGGCATACCCCATGATGGACATCACTGCTGAGACCTGCGCAGCAGCTCTGGTGTCTGGATGGATAGCCCGCTTTGGCTGTCCCGCACGAGTGACCACAGACCGTGGTCGGCAATTTGAGAGTCACCTGTTCAAGGCTCTCACCCAGCTGGTTGGTGCGCGCCACTTCCGCACAACCGCCTATCACCCTGCTGCGAACGGTATCGTCGAGCGTCTCCATCGCCAACTGAAGGCCGCCATCATGTGCCACACGTCGACGCCCTGGACTGAAGCCTTACCTCTCGTCCTTCTGGGGATGCGAAATTCTTGGAAAGAAGATCTACAGTCTACCTCTGCTGAGCTGGTATACGGTCAAACTCTCTCTCTCCCCGGCCAATTCATCTCTCCTAAAGACGACTACAGCACGGCCGACATCTCTGAGTACGCGACCCGCCTTCGCTCCCACATGGCCAAACTCGCGCCGAGAGAAACTTCGTGGCATACCAGTCAATCTGCACCTTTCTACATTCCACGAGATCTACACTCATCATCACATGTCTTTCTCCGCCGAGACTACGTTCGAGCTTCACTTGAACAGCCATACGAAGGCCCATATAAAGTTATAAAAAGACAGCCTAAGTTCTTCACGATAGACGTCAGAGGCAAACCAAATAACGTCTCTGTTGACAGGCTGAAACCAGCGTACATGATGAGAGAAACCAGAATCGTAGAACCCACAATTCCATACACTACAGTTCCAGCGACCAGAACTCCAGAGCCCGAAATTCCCCCAACACCATTTCCTGTTCCGGCGACCAACGCAGAAAAGACGACTCGGAGCGGTCGAAGAGTCAGATTTCCCGATTTTTATCGACCGTAGCAACGGTCTGGCCAGGGGGAATATGTGGCGTCACATCAAATAATATCGCCACCTTCAAAACGCTCCGACGCTTCATCTTGGGACACACCCGCTAATCTGCGCCCGCTCGCCTGTCTCACCCCGCGTTGGCCTGCAGCCGACCGGCCCAGCGAGCTAGACGCGCGCAGCGCCTGCGCATATCAGTCTGCTACTCGCTTCGCTAACTAACCCACGTCTGTGCGCGCTTATAGCTTCCGATATTTGTGTCGCTATTGTTGCTTATGCTTTGTAATTACTATTGTATATAACTTTCCTGCTTCAGTAAACTTCTTCGTCATCTAAATAATACTATTCATTTCGCATAAAGCCTTCACTCATTACCATACCTACCACTACATATGGGAACATTGGTAGGACAAACATCATCTCCCCATAGATCTTATGGTCTTTAGTGCTTCACTTTCATCGCATGGGGTCAGAAATATGGTTGAATTTTGATTATTAATGTTTGATATCGAATTATTTTGGTGATTTGAAATTGTATTTGAATTTGTTATTATGTCAATAAAGTAATTATTAAAAGCTTCGGCAATGTCATTCGAATTGTTAATTATATTGTCATTAATTTTAATTTTTTGTATTTCTCTATTTTGTTGGTAATTGTGGTCTTAAGATTTTATTAACTGCCATGCGGCTTTGCATGTATTTTTTGAGTTACGAACGAAGTTACTGTTGTGATTTTTTTGTGACCACTGAATACATTTACGAAGAGCTTTACTGTACCTTGTATATTTTGATTTGTTTGTATTTGTCTTATTCCTATAATATTCAAATCTCAGGTTTCTTTTTGTCACACATGATATTTTTAGTCCTTTAGTCAGCCATTTCAGTTTACCGTTACAATTACTTTTATTTCGCAACTTGTATATAGGAAAGCAGAGTTTGTAGAACATTGTTATAAGCTCATGGAATACTGAGAAACTTTCTTTAAAATTTTGTGCATTGTATACTTCAGTCCATGAGAGACTTTGAAGGCACTCCTTGAATTTATTAATGTTCTCCTGGCTGTAATCTCTTTTAAGCGTGAACCACTGCTTTGGGGGTAGTTTCTTCTTTGTTACTGTGAAGGTAAGGACTTGTGCCGTATCATGGTCTACATCACATCACATAGTAGCTTTTCAAAAGATTCAAAGTAATCGATGCGCAGTGAGGGGCTATAATAAACACCCAGAAGAATATTGTTGTGGTGCAAGCTGACCTCAAGGAAGAGATGCTCAGCCGAACCAGAGTACAGTCTTGGCGAGTGGCTGATGACTTTACAAGGAATGTCAGAACGTAAGTAAATTGCAACGCCGCCATCAGCTTTACCCGTCCTATCGTTGCGATAGAGCCTGAATCCTGGCAGAGAATACAAGGAAAAAGGAAGGGATGGTTTGAGAAAGGATTCTGAGATAAGAACTCCATCACCATCTCGCACCGGATTCGAATTTATTTACATGTAATTTATTTTATCGTTATAAAAATATCAAGTAATGTTGCTCTGTTAGTCCTCTTTAGATATAAAAAAGCTGAAGATGAAATTATAGATATTCTGTCGGGGTGCCCAGCCTTAATACGTGTAGGTAAATACAATGTTACCTGGTTTTATAATATACAAGTAAGGTGTTACAAAGGAATTTATCATAACGTAACAGGGACTTCTGGAATTCTGAAGAGAAAAAATAAGTTCAGAATCCACGACGATCGGATGGCCGAGTCGGTAGTGACCCTGCAGCGAAACCAAGGGTCCCGGGTTCGAATCCCGGTGGGGGCAAATATTTGTTTGATGAGAACGGATGTTTGTACCCTAGTCATGGATGTTTATCTATATATCTAAGTATAGTATTTATCTATATAAGTATGTTTGTCTAGTACCCGAGATACAGGGAAGCCTTGTTCGGGGCTAGATCAATGTGTGTAAATAGTATCCAAGGTATTATTAGATTTTATTAGTATTATTAGAACATATCCGTTCAACTTTACCATAGAAACGCATATGGTTACATAACAACCAAAAATAACTTTAAGGTGTTCCCTATTAATTTGTGTTCAGTCATCGGACTGATAATGATAGCATTTTGACTTTTTAACCATATGTTTCTCGAGGAAAGTTGATAAGGATCGTTGTAAATTCTAAACAATTTTGGTACCTGAAACTTCCCCCAGTTAGTCTTGTAGATCGCGACCTGGTGCGCTACCCCCCACCCCACGAACGGTATCCAAAAGTGGGGGACCAGGAACACTATGAACAGGATCGCGTAGATGTACTCGTCGAATCGCTTAATGGAGCGCAGGATCATAATTCTTTCGTAGCCGACAGTGAGGACGATGACCGTCGTCGCCATGTAGAAGCATATTGCGTACGCGGTGGCAGATGAGCGCCAACTGAAGGTGATTGTCCCTGAGGATGGTATTGCGATGATAGTGTTAGTGGCCAAGTCTATTCGTAGAGTAGATGGAATAAAACACTTTATTCGCCATAGTTTTCTTGACGTTGGGTTTCAAAAGATAGATAAAATTCAACTTTTATTTATGAAAGGAAAATTAGCTGTGACAACATGTTAAACTTATTTCAGCCAACCACGTGCCGCTATTTTTAACGAATCAAATACAATTCAAATTCAGAAATCTTAATTTTCTGTAATCAATTAACATATGTTTAGAAAACGTCATTTTTGCCTCTTCTCTACATTTGACCACTGTTGGAGAAGTAGGGTGAAGAAACTCCCACAAATTGATTATTAGAGCTCTTTTAAATATAGGTTCTGAACTAGTGAAAATATTACATATTATAAATAATACGCAAATGTGTTGAGTTAGATTAACACGATGCACTCTTGTCATTTCTGTAATCTTGAGAATTGTAATATACCATCTTAGATCCCATGGTATTGCTCATATGGCAATTTCAAAATCTCCAGAGAAATCCTGTTCTCTGTTGAGAACCCGTATTTTTTTTAAATAGCAGGCGAACTGGCAGGTCAATGGCTTCAAAGAATTGCCTGCGACGTAAGCAATTATTCCCCCATGCAATATGACACATACCTCGTGTAAGATGAAATGTCGAAGAAGTTTAAAAGGGCAATGATGTTTCGTTTGAATTTCCAATCTAAATCATTGCATGGCTACCAAATGAGGTACTTCTAGCGGAAATGGCTGAGTATACAAAAGAGCCTGATTGCCACACTTTACTATCCATAGCCGGAAGGTCGCTTTGATCGCTGCCCACGTGTTTTATGATGATGGTCTTATAAATAAATGCACGATTAAGTTAAGTAGGTAGGTATACATTTATTATACAGGTGTCCTGTAACTTAACGTCAAGCGAGTACTAGGAGATAGGCTTGCTTATACAGAGGCTTCAAAAGAGTTAAAAAAAAATTTTGATAGTATTTATTTTTATCAAAATTTTGAAAACAGCGCTGTCATACATTTCTAGAAATTTTGACAACAAATTGATTATCATCGATGAACCTAGTGACATAGATGTTTTCAAGTAGGTAATTTCTAATTTGTTTAGCGTGTAATTGAAGAGGCTTATACAAGAAGCGGCACGTAACTCTAGCGCTGACCTTAGCAGTGCGTCTCTTACTTTCGCGTTCATTCAATATTTCCCTTTCTCTTATTAAAAAAAGGTCAGAGCTAGAGTTATGTGCCGCTACTTATATTAGGATACACTGTGGGTCCCTTAAAGGTGAAACACATACTTATCCGCACCGGTCGAATCGTCCGAATCCGGAGAACTTCAGAAATCCTGCTAACGTCATCCATCAGGTTCGGCGCGGACAATGCGGATGAATCGTCCGATGCGTCGTCTGTTACGTGCTACAGCAGTGAGGTAGATTTCTTCGGCGCGGTCGTTTCTATTGGTGCGGACTGTATGGTCGAAACGTTCGATGCGTCCGGTGCGGACAAATGTGCGTTCACCTTTAAGTCGTCAGTGTTCACCTGGTCGGGATCTGGTGATGGGCATCACAGCGAGCGCTCGAAATAGTACCAGCAGCAACTTGTGATCCCGATAGAACTGATCGTGGACCTCGCACACGTCGCCGTCTTGAGAGGACAGCATGTTGCGTTGGTCTTGCTCCTAAACTCACATGGAAATCAATAAATAAATGTAGCCCAAACCTCTCCGTGGGGCACATACTCTTATGCGATTTAGAGTACCTGTATTCCCGTGTAATGATAGTAGAATACCCATAATTATGTACAACGTGGTACGTTCAAGTTAGGAAGCACCTAATTTTTAAGGCTTTTCTGTTTGAAGGTGGTAAAATATATTCATAACGCTACAAAGTTAAGGGGTTAATTGAAGTCTGAGCAGAAACTGGTACATAGATAGATAGATAAGTATATAGGCACATGGAGGTAAGTTTATAAGGTAAGTATTAATTTACACAAGCAAAGCAATCAATTCTATTCACCGATGCTTTTTATTCTGCAAGGAAAATCCTTTGAAAACCACTCCGAAAGAATAACAATAAAATTGATATTTGAGAAGCAACGTAATATGTGGGTACTAGTACTTTGCGACTGTACCGTTTGGAGATAGAGCCTTAGAAAGGACAAGCGTGTATTTAGCTGATAGTACAGTCACTTAGTTCCTACCTGCTATTGCTACCTCTGTGCAGTCAATGAATGCAGTTTGAAAACAAATATATCTACTCTCTGCGTACATTTTTTAAACGGATCGTGCTAAGTCAAACTTGTGTTTAGACAAATTATACGAGTAGGTAGCCAAACAAAGTATGGGGTACAATGTTACGAGGCTGCTATGTTTTCTTATATTATTTTTTTCGGGGAACAACATTATCTGCTACTTACGTATTCGCTCTGTGTTCTCTCGTAGATTGTTTTAGTTTCTTGCACATGCCTCATATCGTTTCTCAGAAAGGTGTTGTTCAACCCATCCTCGAACTGGTGGTCAGGAATCATCTTCCAAGTTATACGGGGTATTTACTTTATATTTTCATAGGTGCTGCCTCGGATATCGTCGACGAAGTGACGCCGATCTCAGAGCTAACGATCGGACATGAAATATGCAAACGAGCTACGACATTATCGGAAAAGTCAACACCGCAGTGGTGTAAATTTCATTAAATTTTAAACTTAACGAGTCTCCCGTGGTGAATTTCAATTGTATCGGACCTGAGGCGTGCTTTATTTAGTTACCGAGCAAGGTAAATTGATGTGACAACTGCAAACTTGGCTGACGTAATCGATAAATCTTGGCCCTTAAACGTTGAAGTAGCAGCCCTTATTAGGACCATGTTCACGACGATAATCACGACTACTGTAATGTAATGGTGTATCTAATTACTTTTATCTACACACATATCATAAAACCGCTTTACTGTGTCAAAAAACCGCACGTTACGACCAGCATAATGATAAACTTCTTGTTAAAAACTCATTTCTTATCTAAATATTGATGAATTATGACCATAATGTACCAAAATTTGTCATATTATGACATTCAAATTTTGAACGCCGACGCCCGCCTGCGTGCCGCCCCTAGTTTGTCTGTAAAGTTCGTACTACTGAACAAGCTAAACAACTGCAGAGCATCAATGCCACAATGCTGGTCGAACATGCGGTTCCTGAACTCATCAAAGAGAGCTTATGATATGTGTGTAGATAAACCAGTGTATGTAACTGTACATAATTAGGCATTATGTAGCAGTCACATAAACTACTATTGTAATTAGATACACCATTACATTACAATAGTCGTGATTCCTCAGTAATTCATTTATTCTGTTATAAATATTACTGTAATATTTCGCTAGGATTACAATTGTACCTAATCCATTACTTCGGAATATACGATATATTGCACTAGTGATTCCGCGATAGTCAATTACTTGGGTAATCTGAATTATTGATTCCAGACTAGATCACAAATTACTTTTCCGACTTCTGAGCTAAAAATAGCACCTTCTCTGCTTGATTTTGAGTTCTCAGACGGCAAAAATGATATTCCTAACTCGTTCGAAAAGGCTCTTTACGAACCTCGCTACGACCGTCGCCATCAGCTTGTGCCGTAAATTTCTTGTTTCATAAATATAACTTTGCCTTTGCGAACTCGAAGGAAATGTGCTATTTCATTTCCCGAGCTGTCAGAGATGCAGATTCCGAAAGCGATGGTCGAACAGGCACTATTTTTGTCACTTGTTGGCGATACGAAACAAGACAAATATTTTTCTTTTCAACCGACGTTATCAAGTTCACACGTATGATTTTTTTGGTGTTACCTCAGAACTCCGGCATTCATGACTAGAATTTTTAAATTATTGTCAGAATTTAAATCCGGGTGGGATGAACTTTAATTCCTGCAATTTACGCCAAAATTCCAAATTTCCAAATGTCTTTATTACTGTAGATATTTACATACACTTAGCAATCGTCATTATTTGCCACTTCTTATGCTTAACTAATACAAAATATGTTATTATCATAATTAATAAGCAGGAATAAATAATTACCAAATTATTAACAGCAATGTATGTGTTGAGCCAGATTAACCCCATACAGTTTCATCATTTATGTAATCTTGAACATTGTAATACCCCTTTTTCGACAAAGTCGCTTTAACATGGTTTTGAAATTGCTCAAAAGGTAATTTCAAGATCTCCATAGGTATCTTGTTGTAGTAGAGAATGCACTGACCCTTGAAAGAATTGCTAACCTTCGCGAGTCTAAACCGGGGCGCAAGTAGTCTGTGATTATTTCTTAGGTTAACATTACAGCTAACGCTAAGTTTGGGAAATTTTGTAAAATTTTTGCATACATACAATATATTTTCGAAAATAAATTGACTAGCTACAGTTAATATGTCAATTTCTTTAAAAAGCTGTCTTAATGAGTCTGTGCGTTTTAAATTATAAATTGCTCGAATAGCTCTTTCCTGTAAAATAAAAATAGTTTGAATATCAGCTGCTTTCCCCCACAACAAGATACCATAGGACTTGACACTATGAAAGTAACTAAAATATACTAGCCTAGATGTAGCCACCGAGTTTGGTCTGAAACTGAACGGCGCCGTAAACTGAACGGCGAGTAGGCGATCCAACTTTACGTCAACTGACACCTCATGATAACCGCCCTGATGAAATCTTATGGATAGCAATTAAAACAATTTACATTTCCTACGATACCTATATAAGAGGAAATTTGGATTCTACCCTTATCTTTATCCATTCGCTTTTATATTGGGTATGCTACATAGAGCAATATATGCTCGGATACAACGCACTAGAGGTCAGACGTAACACCGAGCAGCTTCTGACTGTGTGTCGATTGTTGCGAGGCGACAGTGACTGCGCCGTGCTTGTCGGTACGGTATGCGCGCTATACGTGCCCGACAGATATCTCCGCGTGCGCAGGCACCAGCTGTTAGCGGGTGGCACGTACCGCACGGTGGCGCGCCAGCAGTATCCACTGGTGAGGGCGCGGGATAGCCTCAATGCTCTGCTGGCTGCAGCACCACTGACTGATCTGTTTGGTGATTAGTGGAGGCATATTGTGCGAGAATGTGGCAGGTTCTGCGAGATGAAGGAGTGAAAGTGTTGTCTTGGAATTATTATTATTATTTGCATTGACATTTTATTTCAGTACCCTTGACATACCTAATAATGTTTAATACTATTTCAATTTGACCTAATGATATTGTATAACTATTTGACTTTGTACAGCGCATTGGGTGTATACCTGTAATGTTGTATATCGTACTTGTATATTAAATAAATAAATATGAACTCATGCCTTTAGTACCATAATTATGCATAATTTATTGCAATGGAACTGATGATGAAGACCCCAGAGGAAGACATCAGGGGAATCCCTCAATGATACATATTTTACGGATTACGGTAAAAGTTTGATGAAGTTGTTATTCTTACTTCTCAGTATTCTCGTCGGTATTAAGACCTGATGATGGGATCCATGAGGAATTGTTGTGGGTACAGTATATATTTTTTTAAGATTTCCATATTGTCTCATTTATTCGCTCCGAAAATGCATTAGGTATTATAATTTGAAGTTTTTTAGTAGTTTGAAGTATTTACGATACGATTATTTTTGTTTAATCCCTTACTTTTTGTTTTGGAGAATAATGCAAGATCCTTTAGTCGCTGTGTACCTCAAACACAGACTGTCAATTTCGCTTTATGCCAAAATGACATTTAAATAAGCGTTTGGATAGCTATGTCGAATTAGGTTTACTCCTCGTATTGCCCATTTAGCGATACGACTAGGTACGTCGGAATAAATCTATTTCTCATAAGCAATAGATTAACCTTCTTAATATTTCAATACAAATACAGTTCTCCAAATAAGTTGCCTATTTTAAATTTAACTCGCTATTACAGTTGAATAGCGAGTTAAATTTACTTTGACGGGTAATTACCCGTCGAAGTAAATTTAACTCGCTCTTGAGCTACTACAGCCTAAATTAAACTCGCTCTTGAGCTACCACAGCCTAAATTTAACTCGCTCTTGAGCTACTACAGCCTAAATTTAAATCAATCACCTGCGAATCGATGCATGCAGGCTGCGATTTAATACGCAATGGGTCTAAATATCAATATGCCAATTTATTTTTAGATAGGCATAACGCGAAATTTTAGTAATTGACAGACTGGTTTTTACTTCAAAGTTTTTAGGTTCATAGCGACTAAAGTTGCTAGATGTCTCATGTCTCACTAAGCAATACCGAAAAAGAATTATTTATTAAAAATTACAATAGCTGGTTGTAATCGTGATTTTATATAATAATTATATTGTGGTAACGTATTTATTAAACCTATTCAGATCCCGTAATGTCCTTCTTACCGATAATACTATTTCTCATTTTCAAGTAGCGCATTAACCATATAATCAATTATATTTTGATGAGTTTACAATACCTTAAACAGGTGCTATTTAGCAAAGGACGATGTCAGTTCCTGTCCGAACTGTCTACATTAGTATACTCCACCTATCCGGCGGAGTTGGAACGACGAACAGGAACGAGGTCCGAGAGAAAGAGCCACTTCTCGTGTCCGGCGAAGTAAGACGTCGTCGGTGCGACGAGGAACGTGGATCGAGGCGAGGAAAGTTCCCAACCGAGTTCAGCCGAGCGCCTCATCCGACCGACTTCGCGTCTTGTCCGTCCCGATATCGTGATATTTATCAAATATAGATAGACTAAATTGTGACTTATGGGCAAGGAACTTAAGTCGAATATTCAAAAACAGTCGAAAACACGATACCTATATTTGCCAGAAACAATATTATCTTAATATTAATTCGTGAAATAAGTATACGAAAATGTCGCGCATAAGGTGAAATGCCATTAAATGCCATTCAAACTGTCTATCATTCAACTGTCCTAGCTTAAGCCATACGTACAAGAAGATATTTTATTTGTTATTCGATATTTTACATTTTGGAATAATATTTCCGAAATGGCAATCTTATCGAAAGTTCGTTTACCCTTACCTTCTGCGTATGAGTAATTGTGTTCGGCTAGCATTTTATTTCAATTCAAACCTAATATCCACGTCATAAGGGTGAAGGTAATAAAACGAATAATCTGGGATGTCTCGAAACGGAGGGAATCCCCGTTCATGGTAATCCCAACAGCACGACAACACCTATAGGTAAAAAACTGAGCTATGCGTCAATCTCCTTCTCCTTGTCTCGCTTAGAAAATCTAATAAGCGAAACGAAAAAGGATGAAGTACTTCAAGGATGGAAAAGGACTTGTCTGATGCCCACAACCAAATCACACAATTAGAAAGGGAGTCTCATGGTTCAGCAGCACAAAAATCCCAAAATTTATTTGAGGAATTGATATTAGCGGATAAGTCAACCGGCCAAGTTTCTGTTGCATGTAGTGATGTGTCCAGTGCAGTGATTGATTTGACTCATGAGGACTCAGTGGTGGGCACTGGTTCAACATGCAGCAAAAACGCATCAAAAAGATATGTTAAAATTAAAAAACACATCACTCAAACATCAAAAAAATTAAAATCTCATAAAAATCTCAATAAAAGTTTATATAATAACAGTAAAATAGAAATTTTGGAAAAGTTTAAAATGTGTATGGCAGAGTTAGAAATAAATAAAACAAAATATGAGAAAGCACTGCAATATCTTGAGTCTGAACTTGCCACTGTCAATGGCTGCTTGAGATCTATTACTGTCCGCTACGAAAAATCTCAAGAGGCCATTGAGGAGTACTCCCTGGCCATGGATGAGCTGCTTAAACTGTCTCATAGTAATCAGGAACGCTATGACTCTTTGGTGGCCAATCATTTGTGTGACTGCCAACGTTCCTTGCAACAGCCGGAGAGACCAGCTTCAACAACGAGCCTTGAAATAAGTATCCGACCCAGGATTTCAGGGTCGCACAAAAGCATCACAAGCAAAACTGTCATGTTTTGTGATGAAATTGGAAAAAACTTAGGCATATTATTGAATAGGTTGGGGCACTAAGTCATAAATAACTGTTTACCAAACTCCAGTTTTCATGATGTTATGCAAAAAAAAACAAAGACACTTGATCTGACACCTGAATCAAACTTAATACTCATGTTTGGATATAGGGGTGAGGTAAACAAATGGGACCTAATTAAATATTTTGAAACACTTTGCTCACTGAATGTTAATAAAATTGTTATGTTTACATTCCCTTATAGTAAAAGATTGCCACAAGCTGAAAATGATCTTAGATATAAGCTAAATATGACATTACATACAATGTCCTATAATAATAGTTTGATTCATTTGATTGACTCTAACAATTATGTTAGTAAAAATGTTTATTTGACAAAAGGTAGTTACTACCTTTCAGATTTTTACAAACGAGAGGTAGCTGTGTCGCTATCTTATTTTTTTAGTATTACAGCCAAGAATTTGGCTAACCTGACTGCTTCTATTGAGCACAGATAAGGGATATTGGAAGACATTCCAAGTAATTTAAATTAGTTTTTAAGACAATAGAGGAAATCTCTAGCATACATAAGCCAATAAATATATCAAGCAAGCATAGGAGATCAAAAATGTGTAATATCTTGCCCGAATCAAATAAGTCAAAAAAGTCTAATAATTTCCCAATATTAAATAATATTCAGACAAAGGGTAAGCCCCACTTAAATATTACCCATCAAAACATGCAGGGGCTACCTGGCAAAGAACTTATATTAGAATTATTTCTTAATAATTCGGACACTGATGTTATTTGTATTACAGAACATTGGTTAAAGGAAAATATGATGTCTTTTAACATAAATAACTACAAAATTGTCAGTTGTTACAATAGAAAGACTGCTGATAGAGGTGGTTCTTTAATGTTAGTAAAAAATAATATTAAGGTGAAACAACGGAAAGATATTCTTACACTTACTGTGGAAAGACAAATAGAGGTATCTTGTGTTGAGTTGGATAGCCATATTATTGTTTGTGTCTACAGACCTCCAAGAGATGTAAAAGGCCATGACAATTTTGAAATATTCGAGAAAATTATGGAGGAAGCCCTCATTAAACTTTGTAATAACAGAAAAAAGTTAATTATTTGTGGCGAACTTAATGTAGATCTGCTTGTAGATACAACACTGAAGCGACGATTAATAACTCTGTTCAAATCATTTAAATTATGTCATGTATTGCTAGAGCCGACTAGAATTACACTTACCAGCCAAACTTGCTTAGATAACGTTTTTTGTGACTATGCATTCACAATTAAAAATGTAATTAACTGTTTACCATCCGATCACAGTGGTCAAACAGTTTCATTCCAGATTACTAGTAAAAATAAGACTGATCCATCATTTTTTAGGCCTATTACATCCCATAGACTAGAGATGTATATGAAAAACTTAGATATGGGTTTGCCAGTACCGGATTTTGATGAACAGAACACGAACAAAATCTATTCTGTCTTCTTCAACATTATTCAAACAGAATTCAATACAGTTTTTAAATTAACGAAAGTCAGTGCCAACAACGGTAATCTAAATTTAATGACTGGGCAAAAATTGGAATTCGTAAAAGTAGAGCTATCTTGTATGATCTTTATGAACAAAAAACCTATAACTTTGATATAAAATTTCATGACTATGTTAAAAAATATTCCAAAACTTTCAAGTTGGTTTGTAGAACTGCAAAAACTTTACACATAAATAGAAAAATACAAAATTCAAATAATAGAATGAATGGTTTGGCAAATCATAAATCGTGAAACTGGCAAAGTTATACGAAGGGATAATTAATTCTGCTTAAAGATAGGTGATGATGTTGTTAAATCCAACGCTGAGGTAGCTCGAGCTTTTGAAACATTCTTCACCAATGCACCCTTACTCACAACAGAGCGTCTCAATTCATCTCCATATGAAGCAGAGGTTTTGTTAAAAAACAGCACTAGCATCAGTAATGTAGATTTAAAATTTTATCATGTATGTCCCCAGGATATTGTCAAAACGTATAGATTACTTAACTTAAAAAATACTGAAGACCTGTGGGGTATGTCAGTCAAAGTCATTGGTTCAATAAAACTTGTTATAGCCCCACACCTAGCTTATATATTTAATAAATGTGTTGATGATGGAGCTTTCCCAGACCTCATGAAACACAGTAAACTTATACCTCTGTTCAAGTCGGGAGACAAAGGTGATCCGTCAAATTTCAGACCAATATCGGTTCTTCCAGCACTGAATAAAATTTTTGAAAAGATTATACTCAATCAAATGCTCTCACACTTCAACCGTACAAAACAACTCCACGCCAAGCAATACGGTTTCACTAGGGGTAAATCGACTACGGATGCAGGTATTACCCTTATATCTCATATTTAATCTGCATGGGAAGCCGCACCTGTGCGGTGCTATCGGTGTTTTTTGCGATCTGTCGAAGGCATTTGATTGTGTTGATCATGACACGTTACTAATGAATTTAAATCATTACGGAGTTAGAAATAAAGCGTTGTATCTACTAAGATCATACCTAAGCAATAGAATTCAAAAGGCAGAAGTCAACGGCATTAAATCTGATGGATCGGGGGTAAAAATTGGCGTTCCACAAGGTTCCATATTAGGCCCTTTCTTATTCCTGGTATATATAAACGATCTGCCTTTTATGGTGGAGAAATTGACTAACATAGTGTTGTTTGCTGATGATACTTCACTGGTCTTCAAAATTGAAAGACAAAAAGAAGATTTTGATGATGTCAACAGAGTATTATCTTTAACCTTGAATTAGTTCACAGTTAACAATTTATTGTTAAATGCTGGTAAAACCAAATGTATCTAATTCTCACTTCCAAATGTCAGGCAAGTTGAGACCAGTTTAGTGTTGGACAGAAATACGTTAGAATTAGTAAATGACACGAAGTTTCTTGGAATAACCATTGATAACAAATTGCAGTGGGACCCCACATAGAAAAATTGGCTGGTAAATTAAGTTCTGCGGCTTACGCTGTTAGGAACATCAGACAAAACACGGATGTGGCTACATCTAGGCTAGTATATTTTAGTTACTTTCATAGTGTCATGTCCTATGGTATCTTGTAGTGGGGGAAAGCAGCGGATATTCAAACTATTTTTATTTTACAGAAAAGAGCTATTCGAGCAATTTATAATTTAAAACGCACAGACTCCTTAAGACAGCTTTTTAAAGAAATTGACATACTAACTGTAGCTTACAATTTATTTTCGAAAATATAATGTATGTACGCAAGAACCTTACAAAATTTCCCAAACTTAGCGATAGCTGTAATGTTAACCTAAGAAATAATCACAGACTACTTGCGCCCCGGTTTAGACTCGCGAAGGTTAGCAATTATTTCAAGGGTCAATGCATTCTCTACTACAACAAGATACCTCTGGAGATCTTGAAATTGCCATTTGAGCAATTTAAAATCCATGTTAAAGCGACTTTGTCGCAAAAGGGATATTACAATGTTCAAGATTACTTAAATGATGGGTCTGTATGGGGTTAATCTGGCTCAACACAGACCTTGCTGTTAATAATTTTGTAATTATTATATTATTAACCTTTCGTTCTGTGTTTGCCGTTTCGATAATTCGTGAATATGTTTGTTTTCTACTTTGGCTTGTTATAATGGACCCCGACTCCGCGTTTGTTGATGTGTTATTGTTATTGAAATGTTATTTTATTTGAACATAACCTCTCAGTAGACATACAGGAAAAACTCACGACACAGGCATATTGACACAAAATAATTACTGTTATTAGTTTCTTACCAACCTGTACTACAAAACCTAATAGTTTGTTTCGATTCAAATGTCTGTTCACGTTTAGCCGAAACGCCCATACAAAGTGGACAATGTCCTTTCCTTGCTGTTTAATACGGCTTTATTAAATAAAGATTTTTCGTAATTTCTCTTAACTTTCTTTAATAGGTTGTTGCAGAAATTTCTGTACCTGTGGTAGGTTACTTTTAAGGTCTCATTCTCTGGGTTTGACATAAACTTTTTATGTAAATTGTCCCTATTTCGTAGACATTTTAGCAGACCAAGCGTTAGCCATGCTTTGATGATCCGTTTATTTGAAGGTACCTTATGGGTTGTCTTGTTTTTATCCAGTACCGTCTGTATCAATCCAATAAATTCATCTAGAGCTGTGTTGGGATCATTTATTTGGTATATGTATGCAAAATTTATATTAATTAGATCATCTGCAAATCCCTGGAAATTTATTCTATTATAGGTACTAGGTGGGACTACGATCTTCTTCTGTTCGAGATCCAGGCAAAAAAGGATCACACAGAGACGACATATTATTATAGTGATGGGGATAGTGATAGGAGAATTATGTTTTTGAATCGATAGATTTTATCATTCCGCAATTACTAATATAGTTAATGTAATAATATAGTCATTTTATTGCTCATAATACGTAAGTTTATTGTTAGTTATTACAATGATTGCCAAACAGGCAGTTTAGATTTTAAGTTTGTTTAAAACCTCGCCCGACGAAGGATAATGGGGTGTTATAAGTATTGATCGGAAATTCCGATGCTTTCAGTCGGGTCCGAAGAGTTCACAGTTATTCTACCTTCAGAAACCTCTTTGCCTCTCTTTCCAGCTGTAAGGATTCTGTTGAAAAAAAGAAGAGACGCAAAGGGGTCTCGTATGTCGTATGTCGTATAAATATGTCGTATTTACAAATAATTTACTATTTTATTTATAGAACCCGGCATTGTATAGGACTGTCTATACCAGTGTCTATAAATTATAATAGATCGATGATACACGCTGTCCTTGCAGTGTCCCAACACTAGCTCGACTAGCTAGTATACCTGCGGTAGTGTGGGTGTGTCCGGACGATAGGTGCATGACATTGCACTGACCAATAAAAGCGGAGGGATTGATGTACGAGTGGTGTAAATGTATGTGTGTTCTTAGTTTTCGGCGACACTGGTTCCGATACAAGCTTAGCGCCAAGGGCCTATCTCTCGATATCTGTGATGAGAACCAACCGTGTAACTTTTTCACTACCTACTGTGACGTCACGAGCGCCTTTTAGTGATGGGTTGACATGTTAATCGTGAAACAGAGTCAAAGGCGCGCCGCCAAATCGATTCAAAATGAGCGCTGCTGCGGGAATCCCCTTCCTACCACGACCACGTACCTACCGCGTTGCCTTTTTGTCAGTAAGCCGGCAGTGTTTCGAGCGGGAGATCGTATTGTAGCATCGCACCCGGATATCACATCATAGAGTGTTAAAGTATGTATTTGTCTGTAGAACCTATTTACCTTTTATTATTCATGTGTAAATCCGTCCAGCCCCCTTATTCAGTAACTCGAATCGATCTTAAACTGTGGAATAGTATCAGATTTCCCAGGATTAAAGTTACTAATTAAGGGGGCTGACTAGAATAATGTAGGTAAGGTAAAACGGGGTGTATTGATAACCAAGGGTAAATAAAAATAACTCTTTTATTATTAGGCCCACTACTTCGTATTAGAAAAGAGAGATTGGGAGCTATCTCTATTCTCCCCTGGGTATCAAAATACACTCAGTTTTACTACAGTATTACCTACTTACTTGTTCAGTCTTGTTCTACCTACCTACTTATCTTTTTTTAAATCATTCCTCTGTCTTCTACTCATTACTCTCTCGAAGTGAATCGATGTTGTATCGACAGAGGAATGAATTACTAATCGACTTTCTATGTAATGCTGAGTTACACGAAAAAGGCTTAAATTTTAAGTCGTGATTAAACTAATTTAATCACGAGGATCCATCCAGCGGGTTGGGCTGTGCTTTGATATGTCAGTCAGTCAGTCAGTCAGTCAGTCACCCAGTCTTCTTTTATATATTAACATAAAATGAATACATAACAATCTCACATTTACGTTATTCTACTACTAAAATATAGATTGCAATGAAAATGCAACTCAGAATTATCATTCTTCCGTCAACAAAATCGAATCGTCCAGCGATTTTGCAAGAATCGTCGCATTGTACAACACTATCTGATTAAATCGACAGAAAAATGAGCAAATCGACTGTACCATGCAACTGTAAGGTTAACGAAAGTATAGTTTGCTTCACTGTTCATTGAGGGCTACGAAAGAGATATCCATGAATTGTGTAAAGTGGAAGCAGCAGTGGATGAAGTCCATGGGAAATATACGCTATGGTTCAACCTATCTCAGTAAAAACGGGAGACGCTACTCGAAATTAAAAATAATTGATTATTAAATAAATTAGGCGAATTTCAGAAATAAAATTACTTACGTATGAAAGGTAACGCCGTTGTTTTCTTTGGAAACAACATTGCTTGAGTTTTTGCAATTCACAACGGCACAGAAAGGCATTTTTATGTTTATTAGTACACGGCTTACATTCGAACAGCCAGAGAGCGACTGAGCCGGGATGAGCGGAATCCGCCTATTA